>CM052810.1:123475613-123514069 GCA_028533885.1 Nasua narica | reverse complement strand
AATTCTCAAAAAAAAGTTTAAATTAGGACTCTCCCACAGTTATACAATAAATACATGTTCAAGATTTGCCTCAACTCATGAATCAAGGAGGGAGCAGGGATGTTACAACCGATTTAAAAGAGAATCCAGGGAAGAGATACTTCAGGGATGGTCCACATTAAAATGAATAAGAAAGTAGGAGCTAGAATGAAACTGTAGTTAGGCAATAAATATTGACTCAGTTGTAGAGCGGCTTGTTCAGAACGGTGTGTCTGGTGTGATGGCCATCTTGTGTAAGAGGGCCTCTCAAACTGAGATTGTCCTTGAATGTCCTGGAAATTCTTTGGAAGACTGAGCTGACTCCCTGGGTTGTGTTCTAAAGCTGGTTGGGGGGCGGGAGGATGGCATCACAAGGGCCCGCATACCTACTGGAAAGACCTTATTTCCTCATAAGACAATAGATAAAATGGTGGGGAAGGGCTTTCCCTATTTGACTGAAGAAAATGTAAACATGTGAGACATGGAGGGAGATTCGATGGTGAGCGATTCCAGTCAGCAGCATTGGCAAAGGAAGGGCCCTGTGGGGCTGGGGCAACTGTAGATGAGAGTCATTCAGTAGCAAGCCCCGTATGGGGCAGTAGAGAAGATGACATTGAGCTGGTGAGCAGGGTGATGATGGAGGAATGATCAATCAGCAGAGGGAAGGCAGAGCACAGACAAGTTACAGAAATTATAGGAAACGATCTCCATATTGGGAAAAATTTGCATTCTTACCCTTTGAGGGGTAGGCAAGTTATCCATCTCTTGCATTGAGATATGAGTTGTTACAATGTCACTCAAACAAGGGTAGGGTTGCCCGATCTGGAGGGGAGGAGAAAGGTGAAAAGGATAAACAGGATTATTAGTTAAATTTTATTTTCAGATAAACAACATTGCTTTTAGTACAAGTATATCCCATGCAACATTTGGGGCATACTTATACTAAAATTTATTTTTGCCATTTCTCGAAATTTACATTCAACTGGGCATTCCGTATTTTGTCTGGCAGTCCTCAACTGATAGGGGATAGGATGCTTCTGGATAACTGCTGTACAAATTTATGTTTTTCATCAGCCTACTCCCTGATCTATATGCCACACACGGCATGTGGCATCCTGATAGGGTTATCCTATCCCCCCTTGTCCAAGGTCATGCTTTTCCTCCATATAGCCAACGCATTAGTAAGGACTGTGGACTTGGCCTGTGCAGTATTCTCAAATGTGTGCCATTGTCTTCATCATTGCTGCCTGAGCTTTGGGTCAGTCTCTCGTCCTCCCTGACCTAGAGATTTGCAAATTTCCTGAATTACTCTTCCAGTTTGCATCTTCTCCCATCCCTCCTACATGCTGTCAACAAGTTGTATTTCTGGATTAATTGTCTCCAGTAGGAGACAACTCTAACCCGCCAGCAGGACTCTTCCCAACTGGATCTTGTTCTAGTTCCCTCGCCATAATTGCCACCACCCTCACTGCCCCACTCTCGTTTTGCTCTAGACACAGTAGTTATTCACAACCCTGAGCCTTTGCTCATGCTGTCTGCTGTGCCTGTGATATTTTCTTCTTATCACATTACTGGCTCCCGCTTCAAAAGCCTGCTCTCTAAAGCCTCCCTGGGATCCAGGCTTTCCTTACCTCATCCATTCAACCTTCTTCTCCTTGTGCTTCCAGTATACCATGATGTTATTAAAGCACTTGTCAAATTCTGTTGTCAGTAATCGTATGTATCTGTCTTGCTCACTAGACTGTGAGCTTCTCAAGGACAGGGATTATGTCTTACTCATTGTGTTAAATATGTAGAACCCAGCAGAGGGTATGACACAGAGTGTGTATACCTCATCAGGATAAGAAGTAGGCATCTATAAGTCTTAGATCTCCACCAGTGAAGGAAATCGTCATGGAGCGCTTGAAGATGAGGTTGCAGCAACTGGAGGTACTAGGAAGCTAGCTGGTTAAAGATGGACTACATACAGATGCCTATTTTTCTGGTTCATTGGATTGCACACAACTGATCATGCTCACACATATTGTAGCACGAGCATATGCATGTTTATTGAGGAGTAAGCACATAGGTACAGATGTCTAGCACAGTATGAAGACAGCGGGGAATAAATGCTCCTGAAACTGGAAGTTACTAGCTGAGCCTTCATCACAGACTTGAAGACTCTTCAAGTCTAGGAAGTTGAGTTGGGGAAAAAGCCCGACTTGCTGTCCTTTACACCCCTTCCAAGTGTGTAAGGCACAGATGAAACTTATCATTGTAACAAGATACACCCCATCACCTTCAACATTGCATACTTTTCAACTCTTCCAGAATACTTCTGAATACATCCAACTTTTATACTTGAGAACCATTTCCCCTGTAGAGTTCATCGTCTGGCCATGTCCTATGCATGAACCCTTAACTAAGCCCCCAGCAGTATCTGAGAAGTCAAGAAAGGAGAAACTCCTTGCAAGCATTATAGTATTAGGGGCTTTGGCTTATTTTATTTCTTCCCTCAGGACAGAAACTCGTGAATTTCTCATAGTAGAATTAAAAATTGTGTATCAGGGGTTACAGGCAAAAGGAAGAGAGATAATGCAGTTTTTAAAATGTCATCCCAGAATCACCTGCACCAAAACCCCTTGGTATGCTTGTTTAAAAAGGATGTGGAGAAAGGGGAACCCTCTTACACTGTTAGTGGGAATGCAAGTTGGTGCAGCCACTTTGGGAAACAGGGTGGAGATTCCTCAAGAAATTAAAAATAGAGCTACCCTATGACTCTGCAATTGCACTACTGGTTATTTACCCCAAAGATACAGGTGTAGTGCAAAGAAGGGCCACATATACCCCAATATTCATAGCAGCAATGGCCACAATTGTCAAACTGTGGAAAGAGCCAAGATGCCCTTCAACAGACCAATGGATAAAGAAGACATGGTCCATATGTACAATGGAATATTATGCCTCCATCAGAAAGGATGAATAGCCAACTTTTGTATCAACATGGACGGGACTGGAAGAGATCATGCTGAGTGAAATAAGTCAGAGAGAGTCAATTATCATATGGTCTCACGTGTGGAGCATAAGGAAAAACGTGGAGGACATTAGGAGAAGAAAAGGAAGGGTGAATTGGGGAAATCAGAGGGGAAGATGAACCAAACCAAGAGAGACTGTGGACTCTGAGCAACAAACTGAGGGTTTTGGAGGGGAGAGGGTGGGGGGTTGGGTGAGCCTGGTGGTGGGTATTGAGGAGGGCACGTATTGCATGGAGCACTGGGTGTGGCGCATGAACAATGAATCTTGGAACACTGAAAAAATAAAATTAAATTAAAAAAAAAAAAGATTTCTGAGCCTAGTCTTCATTTGCCAAATCAGACTTTGTTGGAGAGGGGTCCAGAAAACTGCGTGTTAAATAAACCGCATATCATTTTATGCCCTAGATAGATGGAGAGCTGGTAGGGCAGACAGACACAAGAGAGCAGCCTCCACTCGCAGGCAGCGGAGATGCTCCACTACACCGTGAGATGGGGGACAAAAGCTTACCTTGCAAGGGCCAAGCTCTTGAGACCATTGCTATAGCCACATTTTGGCTAATTGCTGTCATGGCTAATTGCTATCACCTGTGGTCAGTGAGGTTCAAAGCTGCTGCTTACTGGCTGCTATGTGAATCATCTGAGTTGGCAAGAGAAGCCAGGTGACTCTACGCTGAGTTTAGGATAGATATTTCCAAGTCAACAAGACTCTAGGATAATATCTAGGATATTGGATAATGAAGCAAAGGATGTATTTCTGAATAGAGGCTAAAAGGCACTATGATATTCCTGGAGGCTTTTAGACCCTCTGTTGGAAACCAAATAGAGCTCAAGTTTTAATACTTCAATACAGCAGTATCCTTTTTTATAAAAAAATATTTTATTTATTTGACAGAGAGAGAGAGATCACAAGTAGGCAGAGAGAGGGGGAAGCAGGCTCCCTGCTGAGCAGACAGCCCGATGCGGGGCTCGATCCCAGGACCCTGAGACCATGACCTGAGCTGAAGGCAGAGGCTTTAACCCACTGAGCCACCCAGGTGCCCCTATACAGCAGTACCCTTATTCATGATTTTGCTTTCCAGGATTTCGGTTACTCACAGTCAACAGTGGTCTGGAAGCAGATGATCTCCACCTGGGGTATCGTCAGAAGGCCAGCAGTAACCTAACAACACGTCACGATGCTGGTGCCATTCACCTCACTTCGTCTCATCACGTAAGCGTTTTATCATCTCACATCAGCACAAGATGGGTGAGTACAGTAAATTACTCTGAGAGAGCGAGAGAGACCATATTCATGTGATTTTTATTATAGTATTTTTTTTACAATTGTTCTATTTTGTCAGTAGTAGTTGTTGTTAATTTCCCACTCTGCCTAATTTGCAAATTAAATGTTATCATCATTATGTATGTATTAGAAAAAATCTCTAAAGGGTTTGATACTATCCACGGTTTCAGGCATCCATTGGGGATCTTGGGACAGATGGGGGGCACAGTATTCAGTTTTAAAATTTTATTACTACGGTATAAGTAATTAATTAAACACTTATTACCCACCCTTGTATTTCAGATGTAGAAATGTTGGCATTTGGTACATAATGTAAAGAAATGTCACATGTGACACAAAATTGGCACCTTCTCCTTGGGCTTCAGGCTACAACTTGAATGTATAGCTTTTGTCTTTTGTTTATATGAATTGAAAATAGAAAAGATGATTACGAGACCATGCTTCTTCAGTCTCTTCCTGCTTGCCTAAACCTCCGTGCCTCTCTTTCCCAGCTGGCCCCAGCTGCCTGCATGAGCGTGGAACTCACTGGGAGCCCCTTGTCCTGCTGCTCTTCTGTGAACTGTTCTCTTACTTCTCACTTCCTCTCTGATGGAAAACTTTAATTCACCCTAAAATATTTCTCAGCCATAGCCCTGGAGCTCTCAGCATTTTATGTACTTCCTGTCTTAAGAAGCTAAAACTTTCCCTTTCCTTGGTGAGTAAACAGACAGCTGAAGCACTTATAACGGAGGAGTATCCCAAGCCTAGAGGAAGTTTAGCTGGATTATGACTTTGGTCAGGCCGCATAATTATAGTGGAGACTCCTATGGCTTTGACGCTGTATCTTTTAATACTTTCAGCACGGGTGCTGTTATTACCATTTTGCCAAAATATTCAGGCTTCGAAAGGTGAACTGACTTACCTGGGGCCCCACCGCTAGAGAATGGTGAACTCAGAATTTGATTTCTAGGTCTGCATGGCTCCCGCTCCCAAGTTCTCTACCTCAGCCAGGACATTTGCTAGGAAATACTGGCAAAGTGTATCTATAAATTTGTAAATAGTCAGTTTGTCACAGCTAATCTTCTTTTGTCCTTTAGTGGCCTGGGGACAGCTGAATCAGGGCAGATCCTATAGCTATTTCAGGTTTAATTTTAGTGCATATAGAAGAAATAGAAGCATCCAGGGTGCTAGCAAGGGGAGCAGTGAGGAATCCGGGAGGAGTCTAAGACAAAGGGAGTAAGAGAGGAACTAATAGGCAAGTGCTGTATATGAGCAGAACCCAAGATTTATGCCGCGACCACGCACAATTCCAGCTGATTTAGTATAAATCTACCTTGAAGTCATTGGCTAATATCTGTGAAAGCTAAAAAACTGAATTTCTTACATTGATTTTCAATTTTACCTACAAGGGACCAAATGACGTACTTCGGTGGTTTTCAAACAACAAAAAAATCGGTAGAATTTTTGTCTTGATACAAATTCTGGCCAGCCTGATGGCCTGGGGAAGTCTGCTCATCAGCCCCTTACTCTGCAAGATGGTAGAGATGATGACAATGTCACGGGGTCTTCCAGCGTCACAGGGCTGTTAAGATCTAGGAAGCCAGAGATCCTGTGTAAATATCTAGTGGTGTTATTTTGCAGTCCTTCATGGTAGTACTCTCAATCTTTGAATATTTTATTTCTTTTGGAAAAGTTTATGTCTCGTAAGTGCTTTCTGATACTCAAAAATGTTGTACCATGTACCCAGCTTTCATAGCGGGTTAGGATATTCCCATTTCTCTTATTTTTCTGCCAGCCATTTTAACTTCAAATCCTATTTAGAAAGAGGGTAGGGGAACCCCGAGACCAGCTCTAGGTTGGGTAACTCACAAGGGGCACTCACACACACTCCCAGGACTCAACGCATGATTATAGTGAAAAGGGACAAAGCAAAATCAGCACAGGGCAAAGGTTAATGGGGCAAAGCCTAGAGGAAACCAGCCACAAGCTTCCAATGATCATCTCCCTGTGGGGTCACACAGGCTATGTATACTTCCTCCAAAATCAAATGGTAACACCACATGTGAAATGTTCTCTCTCAGGGAAGCTTCGTAGAGACTCATTGTTCCAGGTTCTTACCGGGGCTGGCCACATAGGCTCCCTCTGCCGAGCAGGTATCAAGAGTCCAAGGCTGCTATGTTAATTCTTTCCTGCTCAGTAAGCTTCAGTCTTTTTTCTGCTAGTCCCTTGCTTAAACAACGTGGATATAAAAATACCTTGGGAAAATTTGATAATGCTATTTTCACATTGAACCCAGCATTTCTGAGATGAGAGTTCTCATTCAGACTCTCTGAACTGATCATTTACTCTGCTCCTCTAAAAGCTCACCATTGCATGATGAGGTGAAAGGAAAATAACAAAAATGAAACAAAAACCTAAAAGGAAGAATCTAACATTTAGAGATATTATGGCAAAACATTATGTTTTTTGTACAGAGAGTATCGTTAAAATATTTAAATCTAAGTCTATCCCTAAAGCCCAATATTTTAGGGTACAAGAAGATCATGAAAATAACTCTGAAAACTCCTATATTAATTAGATAAAATGTTAAGCAGCTCTAATAAGAGATGCAATAGAAAGGTAGCTTGCAAAACAAAGATGTTTATTGTCTCGCACATAACAACACTTCCAAGATGAGTGGTTCAGATGGATAAGGCTGCTCTGTCAACCCCATCAGGGAGGAACTCAGCTGATGGCAGTCCGGCCATTTACATCAAGTGGTTCTCCATACAGTTTTCCAAGTTTCAGCCATGAGGGTCTGAAGGAAGGGGTTATGAGTGGAAGTCCAGAGCCTGAAACTTCCTCTTAAGCAATGAAAATTGCTCCCTTAAATTCTGCTGATAGTGTATTGGTGAGCGATTGGTCACATGACAACATCTAGCTGCAAGGGAAGCTGAGAAATATAATTGAGCTATAAGCCTAGGAAGAAGGGAAGAACAACTTTTGGGGGACTGCTAGCCATCTCCCTGTGGCCATAGGAGCTTTCCATTACAAGTGTAAGCCAGGATATTTAGCACTCGATTTAGTGACTCATAACTTTCCAAGTAATTGCAGAGCAAGTCAAGACATTTTCTAGAATGATATTCAAGCTATCGCTTTAAAGAGCACTATAATAAGGGTGCCTGGTTGGCTCAGTCTACAGAGCATGTGACTTTCAATCTCAAGGCTGTGAGTTCAAGCCCCACGTTGGGCATAGAGCTTACTTAAAAAAAAAAAAAAAAAAAAAAAAGAGTGCTATAATAATATGCAGCATGAGAAATTCCGAGATGGAAAACTCATTCTGACAACTTACCTAAATGCTTTCATTGTATTTTTATTATTCCTGATAGTTTTACCCCAACTCCAGTTGATACATTATTTCTCTTAAGTTTGTTCTTTCATGTACCATGTAATATTTCCTGCCCCAAACCATTCCTTCACAAAGGGCTTTAGTTCTGTTGAATGCCTTTTAACCACTATATTATAATTATGATTTCAAGGTTTAATTATACTTCCTTAATGTAAATCTAGGGAAATTGAAAAATAACCCACCTCATTTCCAGTTTCTACATTCATACCACATCTGTTATCTTACTTATGGATATAATGTAATATCCAATTCCTTGAAGGTATTACATTTATAATTGACTTGCTTATATTTTCATTCTTGACACACAAACAGTAGAATTTGATTTGTAAAGTTTAAAATTGCCTTATAAAACTGTTCACAAGATTCTTTTGTTGTTTTATTGTACAATATCGTATGATTTCTGTGGCTTCATTTTAAAGTCAGTGTGTGTAAAAAGGGGTAGATGATATGCTTCCTCGGTTGGAAATACATAAAAACTGGGTCACTGACTTGGCCATTTATTTTTTTTTTAGTTCCACATTTTGAGATTTTTGTGTCACACCCACACATATACACTATACTCTGCACATGTACACGTATGTGTGAATGTATATATTTTCCATTTTAGCTATCTTTGGACTAAATGTAAAAAAAATTCCCCATTTGCAGTAAAGTATCCCATTGCTAAAATCGTGCTACCTTATGTACTGAGATGATACCACCGGGCACCATGATAAGAAATTTCAATTTGAGTTGTCTCTTAGTGGTGGAGGCAGCTTTGTATGGGGTTCTTCTCACTCTCTCCCCCAGTTCCTGGTACGATCGAGAGGAATCATTCACCAGATGCCAGATTTGACTTAGGCACAGAGCATGTGGCCAGAGGACAAAATGCAAAAAAACAGTTCATATGGATCAAATCTATGCCTTAGTATTTACACAGGTCACTGAGCCGAACTTCGGGCGACAAATAATCCTTTAGTGCTTTGAAGTTACAGAGTGTTTTAAATATATGTAGTGCTCTCCCCCGAAACTGTTGCTCATCAGTTATCTCCTGATGGTTTCATAAAAGTCTAGAAAGGCATGAACAGTGAAGCATGACTAAACATGTTTTTCTTTATTTTTTCATTTTCTCCTTCCTCCCTTCCTCCTCTGCCCCCTTCTTCCCTCCCTCCCTTCCTTTCTTCTTTATTTTCTTTTTTATTATTCATGGAAAGAGAAACTAAAGGAGCAGAGATCTTGAAGTATAATCTTTAGAATTGAAATCTATTAGCTGCAAACCCAGTGTAATTGCCGCCATATAAGGACGTAGATGGAGACAGATGAAAGTGTGTGTGTGTGTGTTAGGTGAAGGGAGTAAAGCAGTCAAAAGTGTTTCTACTTCAAATCTTTCCCTGCATCTTGGAAGGCGCCCTAGGAGCCATCTGCATCAATTGCCCAACACCACGTGGCACCACTCCTTGATCTGGCTTTCTCTTGATCATTTCACAGATGAGATGCTCGTATCTCACAAGGCAGCATATCCTACTTTGGATTGTTTGTGCTCTAAGAGTGTATATTGGGTTGAAAATTGCCTCCCTCGGACTTCTATCTCATATGGGAATACATAAACGAGTGTGACCTTGCCTTGACAATCTCTAGTCTAGACATGTGATAACACCTATCATGACTTCACCAAGTTTTCTCCCCTCCAGCAATTTCTCCCTTTTATTTCCTCCAGCTTTGCCTCTCTATGTTTATATTGCATTTTATCCCTGTCCTTCTTAAGATGTACAGGGAACTGAGAGCCAGACTCCAGCTCAGAGAACAATGGGAAGTTACTTTCCCAGAGTTGAAAGCCGTGTGTAAGTGGAGATTCCAAGAATCTCCAGGGGCAGAGGCTGGTAACGTTATCCCAAGGCTGCCCCAAGATAAGTTACCTACCTTTTGTCTACCTCTGTTTTTCCATCTATAAACTGAGGATGCTAGGAATAAATGAAATAATGCTTGTGAGTAGCTTGGAACAGTGCCTGATCCATAAGTCTATGTGTGAGCTGTCATTACATTTATATTTTTGGCAGTCATGCCACATTGTTAGTACGTTCTGAACTTTTTAGTTAACTGAAGACCATGGCCATTTATGTACAAACCACTAAAAATCAGTATCCCTTCTCTCTTACATATGTATGTGTGTGTACAATTTGTATGTGAGTGTATTTGGACCTACATGAAGGACTTCATCCCTGTTAAAATTCATCTGATTTATTTTAGTGTATCTTCCAGCTTATTAAGTTTTTTCAATCTCGATGGTGTCATCCCACATAGCAAGTCTCTAGGGGTTTGATAGGCCGTTTGTAACTTCTACCTTATTATTGAAAAAAAGAAGCCAAATAAGACCAGAATAATTATGTCATCATCCAGTCTACATGTGTTTATCTAGTCCATGATGGTATATGCGATTTAATTTCATGTTTGTCCAAAATCAAGATATTTACCTTGCAAGGATTCTGTATTGACTTATTAAGTATTCATATATTAGCACAAGGACAGGAGATTAGTTTGGCATGACTTATTTATAAAGCACATTTTTGGTTTGCTCTTTCCTCAATTCTCCCAGCTATTAATAAATCACATTAAATACATGTGGCATTGGCTATAATATGAACAGCTACTGCCATAATTTGGCTTATGGACTTGGCCAGAACATATAATTTCACTAGTTGAGGGCCAAATGAAAGTGTGTACTTCTGGTTTAGCAGAAACTAATTATTATTAATCCAACGGTGGGTTGTATTTGACAATTAAAACCTGTAAAAATACTCTCTTTTTTCCTCAAAAGTCTTCCAGTTCTTCACAGAAAGTAATTTAGTTCTCTTCATAAATAAATGATCCCCAGCAAAGCAAAGAAAGAAAACCAAATAGAAAAGCATGCCCAGGGACTCCTACTTACTTCTTTGGAATGATCCAGGAAGTAAATAACAGAAGGAGTAAAAGTCAGATTTCCTCTCTTCTCACCCAGTATTTTATCCCCAGAGCAACCCTGCATTGCGTGGGCCCTTGTATCTCTCTTCGGACCACCTTATCTGGTAGGATTTTGACAAGAGCCTTCAGATAGGCTGGTTCACATGAGGCTTATATGTTTGAACGAACTCACCTCTGAGGCTTTTGAGGTTCGTCTGTCACTAATTTGCAGTAATTGTTTTCACATTGTTGATCCCTCAGAACATAAAACATATTTGCTAATAATAAAGGGGCTGTGATTTCATTAAGGGTGTGTTACCTTTCAAGGGGGAATACAATATTTTATGAAAAACAAAAGGAACCTTGTCATATTCTATTAAAGCAATCTCTTAACCTCCACTGAAATCGCCTGAGGACTTACATGGCTCCTAATTATACACAGCCTACCTTGGATTTTCACGTAATTTAAATGAATGGGTCTTGTACTGAACGTCTCATTTTTAAATTACTCAATGTCTCTTATTTAAATTGTTCAAACTCAATATTTTGACCTCCTTCTTCAAAGAGTCACCTAAGAGAATACAAGATTCTGGAAAAAAAGAAAATCTCTCCCTCAGAAAGTTACCAAATTACTCATTATTTTTTTAGACTTGACTAGTTCTACTTTACTAAAATATGGAAGAGAGTTTGCCATAGAATGAAAGGAATGATGAATAGGTTTAGGTCAAGGGTTTTATTTTCCTAAACATTTCCCAGCAAGATTAGAAAATATGTATTAATGCTACCTTAAAATCGGATCTATAGGGCTTACCCCCTGCTATCTGTATTAAAAGGGAAGTAAAAGGCCAGATTGTAAACACAGGTTGAGTTGCCTCCGTTCTGAAATGAACCTTAGGTCCTCTTGGGATCGGAACTTAGTTTTGACAAAAGGTGGCTCTCTGTTTCAACAAGGGATAAAAAGAAATCACCTCTTAATGTCTCCTTCTTAACCTAACTGTCTTTTCTGATAAATAAACTGAGGGTATTGAAGGGGGGCCTTGAGGGGTTGGGCGAGCCTGGTGGTGGGTATTGAGGAGGGCACGTATTGCATGGAGCACTGGGTGTGATGCATGAACAATGAACCTTGGAACATTGAAAAAATAAAATAAAAGTTTATGGAGAAAAAAAAGTAGTCATTAAGGGGCGCCTGGGCGGCCCAGTGGGTTAAAGCCTCTGCCTTTGGCTCAGGTCATGATCTCGGGGTCCTGGGATCGAGCCCTGCATCGGCCTCTCTGCTCAGCAGGGAGCCTGCTTCCCTCTCTCTCTGCCTGCCTCTCTGCCTACTTGTGATCTGTCTCTCTCTGTGTTAAAATATAAGATCTTTAAAAAAAAAAAGTAGTCATTTTAATGAACTCAGATATAGATGTGAGGAAAAAGTCTAAATCAGTGAGAATTTTTGAGTCTTTGGTTTGAGGTAGGCTTTGAATGTTTGGAAAATATTTTCGGAGCTCACTTGGACTGGAGTGTAAGGAAGTGCAGAGTGGGAGTATGGGAGGTGGGGAGTGTTCTTTATTTCCTGGATGTAGCTAAAGCTGGCTTAAAAAAAAAAATGAAAGAGAGAGAGAAAGAAAATCAAGCTTTTGGCCAACATAAAACATACCACTTTTCATGTCATACTTCATTGTTATAGGTTCTATTGGGTAGACCTTTCCTTATCTCACCACATTCATTTACTGCAGTGGGAATTCTCATTGACACGCACAGACACAGGTGAACAAAAATTGTCTGGTAAAGTGTTATGTATGAGCATGGGCCGGTGGTAGATGATAATAGTATTAACGACAAACATAAGAATAAAATGTAATAATAATAACAACTGATATTTATTGAGGACTTACTCTGCGCCTGACAAGAGTAAGTTTTGTCATGTGTATCTACTACTTTTGTTCTTTACAACAACCCTATACAGTAGGCACCTTTACTATCCTCACTTTTCAGGCAAGGAAACTGAGGTACAAGGACGTAAGGAAATTAATCAAATTGCCTCAGCTTTAGGTCAGTGCTACTTGCATAGTTTGCTTTTTCTGTAGTATGAGTTTAGATTTCTAGAAGCAACTGTGGCCGGTAAGTCATAGGAGAGGCATCATCCGCACGCCAGACGGACTAGACCAGAGTCCTGTTCTGCTGCGTTGTCTTCGTGGGGCCATATCAATTCCCAGTGACGGTACTTGACCGTAGTGGTTTGGGGGAGGGACACTGGCAGGGAGTGAGAAGTAGCTCTATCACTCTCCGTGAAGAACTGAGACAAAAGCAAAACTTCTAGGATAGAACTCTGAGGAATGAATAGGACTTGGATTTTGGTCCTTCGTCAATTCATTCAGCAAATATTCATGGAGCCTCAACCGTGGGCCTGGCATCCCATTCTCAACTGTGGGAACACCGTAGCGATCCCAACAGATAAGGCTTTTCCTCTCTTGGAGAGGACATAGCCTCTTAGGCAAAGTTACTTTTCACTCACACTGTTTAGATTTTCAGTTGTCTACGATTCTCTGCTTTCCAGGATCTTCCTTCTGTGTTTCAGCTACTTGTCTGGAACCTTCTCCATATAGACAAGTTTATTTTCTGAGGCGCAGAAAGAGATTATACACACCCAGTCGCTAGGATCCAGGGAAGGAAAACCTCCTGCAGGTTATTTAAAATCTGTACAAAGATACACAAGCAAGACTTATATAGTCCTGGGCTCTGGCCCAAGAATGTGCTGATCATGTCTACAACTACAGAACTGCATAAAGACCCACATTAAAACATAACGTAATAACAGAGAAATGAAAAAAAAAAAAAGTCATGGAGACAGCAGAAAGGGTTCTTGAATTAAATTACTTTTATCTGGGCTCATTCACTTAAGGATGCAATCAACTCACTATTTCAGCAGCTTGGGACCTTAGAAATGCATTTCAAGATTAATTATAAAATGAATTCTTTAAAATGGAAAAATATACTACTTTCCTATTACTCTTAACAACAGAGTCTGGTTAATGAAGGCTTGAAGCAGTTTAGTGGTTTGACTGCCACCTACTGTTCATTTTTGGACACAACTCACATACCTAGCTTGGCAGGAGGTAAGAAAAACGCCTTAGGAGAACCATTTTTTTTTTTTTAAGTATTTAACATAGGGGCTGTAACATAATTATTTCCAAAAATTTAAGAGGTTGAAAAAATGTGATTGATTTCATTTCAAATTACTATGATTGTCTTAGTAGTTTATGACACGTTGGTTAAAAAGGCAAGTTCTGTGGCCTTCTAAAAACATGCATATGTGTATACGCACACATATATACAGGACATTTCCTTTAGTCCTGACAAAGCTTTATACTGGCAATTTATAAAAATATACCTCAAATATGATTTCATCAACCTGAAAATAGCATCTTATGAAGCTGGCCTTTGATCTTAAAAATGGAAAAGAGATCTCTATCATCATACTTTTATGCTTACACGGTTGATGCAGATTTCAAAAATATAAGCATTTTTCCACCTAAATAAGGAGATAAAGTACTGTATATCTCCAGTTATTTCAGAATGACCCAGGCTTCTGAGAGAAGGCTCTTCAGTTAACACTTCCTTCTTGAAATTCTGTTCAATGCTTAGGACTAGTAGGCAGGATGGGTCAGTGCCTTTTTCTCTCCTACACCTAAATTACTTATTGTAGAGTAGTAACTTATCTTCTGGAAATGGTGATGCTGGTTAGTGTCTAAACGTAGAATCTTGGTGGAAACTTTATAAACACATGATCCTCAGACATAGTCTGTGTGAGTCATTTTATTTTTAAAATTGTACCTTTTCAAGTCTTGATACTAAATTATACATGTAAAGAAAAATTGCAAACGGCTTATGTGTTTTTCTGAAGGTATTACATATATGTATATGCTTTTGTGTTTTTAAGTGTGTTTGTAGATTGCTGCATCCACACTTAAATCTAGTTATATTTATTAATGTTTTTCATAGCATAAGGGAAAAATCACCCAGAATATTTTGGCCTTGTTAAAATGTACTTCCTGCTAAAGCTATGTTGCAAAATTTTCCATATAAAATGGTGTCAACAGATTCTAACATTCTGGTAATCTTCTCAGCTAACATTTCTTTTTTCTACCAGGAATAGATATGGAGTGGTGGTAGTCTCATTTGTTAAGACAGTATTGGGGAAAGGCAACATAAATATCCTGTTTTATTTTTTGCCATAATAGTAGTTTTTTTTCTGATATATGAAGTAGCCACCTTAGATTCAAAAATCACTATGAGGTCTGTGATTAGGTCTCTCCGTATAGAGTTTTACAGATAAATGCACATTGTTTGAAAATTTGTCCTTCATGGTGCCAATAATAGATATAAAACAAAAGCTTTTCTTGTAGCTTTATTTACAGTGGCACTGGTAGAATTTGTAAAACTGGCATAAGATGATATTAATTAAGCAACATGAATGAATTTGATCAAATGTTAGTTTTTCTAGCTTATCCCCCTCCCCGGAAGCGATCCCACCCAATAACAATGACGCCAATCCAAAGCCAAAGAAAAATAGTTTTCCCTAAAATATTGGCAAACAAGCTGAAACAAATAAAATTAGGCTGACCTTTTAATAAATGTCTGTTCATTGATTTAAATTCACGTTTTTCTTTCTCTGAGCAATGCTGACGAGTCCTGTTAGAATACAAGCATGTATAATAACTCGGACACAACCATTTTTATTTCTTTGGTGTGTCATTCCTGAAAGATTGAAGCAAGCTTCACCTACGTGTAGCGGGATGCAAAAATAATAGTACCCCAGCCCAGCTTCGTGAGAGCGAAGGCGAACGAGGGCTTGGCATTAAAGTACCTTCTAGGTAGCTGACATGACGCATCTAGTCAGACGTAAATACTGACAGACGGAAACTATCATGAGGTCTGTGAAGCATCAACATACTGCTATCATTTTCTCTCTAACCTTGCCTTGCTAGCAGCTCTCAGCCTTCCAGGCTGAGAGATCATTTAGAAAGCAAATCCTAATGACTCTCAGTCAGCCAGATTGGCGTCAGTTTAGATCAGTTTAGAAACTCAGGAGAGCGGCCATTGTTGACTTGTGACACCCTAAACTCCAGCTGTTCTCCACACACTTCCCCAGGATGGCTATTTCCACGCCTGGCATAGAGATTCTCCTCCCTGGTAGGAAAATGGTTCGTCTAGGTTATTTGCTTGGCACTCTGTACCTAATTCCTGAGGCTGCATCTATTTTTTCTGGACTAGCTCATTTGGTACAAAATGCTTTAAGCACCCCCCCTCCCTTTCTCCGTGGGCCACACATTATTTTGTGCATATTATGCACGCACAGGGTAACAGTGGGTAAATAACATCCCAGTGTCCCTGTAGCTTAAGACTAACATGGTTATGGTTCAGATAAACACGCCTGTACATGGCTGCCATAAGCAATGTAGAATGGCAGAACAATTTTGCAGATGCAGTCCCAGGAAGATACAAAAAAAAAAAAAAAAAAAAGCTGTCTTGTCCACATTCAATAGAATCCATTCACCAAGAAATCTGCGATAAAGCAGTCCCACGTTTTATTTGTTAAGACAGTGATAACTTTGCAAGCCGGTGGGAACTGGGGCTGATGTACACTAGGATAATAGCATTATCACTTTGCAAATCAGCGGGTGGCTTTGCTTGGGAGCCGCCAGAAGGGCACGGGGTTCTGAGAGCTCTAGCTGGTAACCTGCGAAGGCAAGATCGGGCTGCCTGGCTGTGAGTGCAAATGTAGGAGGATGGATTGCCATGATTCTTCTTCTGCTTGGTTAAAAACACATTGCATATGCGTGTTTTTACTGTTTTGGAAGAGGCTAGGAGATGAATGCATGGACCTGGGTCTGTGTGTGAGTATGTGAGTATGTGTAAGTGGGGAGGGGAGCGGGGGGGGGGCAGGGGAGAGTGGGTAGGAAGCAGAAGAGAATGGGGGACTCTCACAATAGCCCATCTTAATGGAGAGCTATTGATCTCACTTCATAACACTTTAATCTCCAACTAAACATCTCACTTACCTCGTGTAAAAGAGATGCCAAGTTGAAATAAATAATAAACACACAATATTTTAAGGACTTTTGAATTTTGCATGGTAATAAATATTAATGCAGCTTGTGACTCCCAAAGAAAATAGAAGGCACTTAATTCTGTTGTTGATATCAGGTACCGTGCAGGTTGATTTCCCGAGGCGAAAGTGAAAAATGCACTATTTGGACTTAAATTTAGATTTAATAAATAACTAATTTAGGATCTTGTTCTCTATGCAAGGATATAATCACAAGGCATTCGTTTTTAAAAGGTTTCATTTATTCTTGTGAGCTTAATTATTGCAAGGAAACTGTGAGCAATTTGTTTTTTACCAGTGTCTGATTTCTGAGAATGGTTATTAAATATTAAATGGATGCATAATTCAGGCAATTAAGAAAGTAATCACACAAAGTAATGTAATGGAAGTTAATTATTACTGCATAAGCAAATAGTTCATTAATGCTAGTAGTTGCTATGGCTGCATTCTTAATACATGCAGAACCGAAGCATGACTCCTCTGTGTATTCAAGGAGCTGGTAGGAAGTACGGTGCCACGGAGAGAGCGCCACTAATGAAAACCAGAAGCAAATAAGGCCATATTGACCCCTGACTTGTCTAAATAAGGTGGGATCATCATTACTTAAGAGAGTTTTATCGAAAACCACGACTACACTAGCTGCTTATAATTTTTCTTTTTTTTTAGGTTTGTAACACAAACCATGACTTAAATCAAGGAGAAACCAAAAGAAATTCAGCTTGTTAAAACAAAAACCACCAGTCGTGCGTCCCCTGTTGTTGTTGTTGTTGTTGTTGTCTTAAATCAATTCTTGTTAAACAGCCAAAGTCATCATTTGGTGACTTAAAAAGACTCCATAGATTATTTTTCTTTTCATAAAATCATTACAGCTGGTAACAGCTTATTTTGTCCAGCTGCTCAACCCCACTTGAAAATCCTGACATTTCTGCACTAACACTATCTCCCCTAAAGCACCATGCTTTAGAAAGGCTATTTTATATTAATTCAACACATATGGGATCTGGTGCTCTCCAAACCTTGGGCTGCTGTGAGTGACCAAGGTGGCCAGGCTAGGCCAGGGGGAGGGGGATGAGGGGTGGGGCGGGGGTGGGGGGGATGAAAATGGTGAGGATTCCGCCTGAGCCTCCAGGACCAAGCCTGGGGAGCCTCCCCTGGGGAGCCTCCTGCCTCCCTAGGAGACCAGCTCCTTGCGGGTTTACTTTTTAACTACCCAGAACTGCCCAGGGCTCAATGCCTCGCTGCAGCAAAGACACCCCCGGCCCGTCTCTTCGTGGAATTTCACACAGAGAAAGGCAATGTCTTCCAGCCAGATGCTCTTCTACCATTATGATATAGGCTTTAATTCACATAGTAATCCTTCGATCATCTGCTTGCCTACTATGCAATGCTACTACTAAGCTCTATGTACCACCTCTCAGGCTGGGGACTGTGCTAGGTAGGCATGATGGAAGTCAAGAGACATTGGTTCTGTCAAGGGGATACTTCTAGCCACTCAAGGGCAGTGTCCTCTCTGTTCCTAGTGCTTGGCTAGCCACTGAGGGAACTAGGAAAGATGTACAAGACAGACTCCATCTCTGTTCTAGGAGAGCAGCTACCGTCCCATTAGAACAGTGACTCTTGTCATCTTTGGAAGGATCATGGAGCTCTTGGGCCATTAGAACAGTGGTTCTTTTAACCTTTTTGGGGATCATAGAGCTCCTAGACATTTATGTTGAAATTTGCCTTCAATTTGAAAGGGTTCATGGTCTTCCTAATCCTATCCACGGATCTCAGATTTAAGACCTTCTGCTTTAGAGGAGACCAGAGTCTTCAAACAGAAAGTGAACAGTTAGGAGATAATCTGTTTGGCTTTCTGGCACATAGACTATAAATACAGAAGAGGGGTTGGTGGGGTCTGAGGTAGTTTGGGGAAGGCTTTATGGAGCAAATGAATGAGCCTTGAGCTTGACATTGAAGAATGGCTGTTATTTTGAAGCCAAAGGCAGAGTACTTTGTGTAGAACAGCATGGGCAAAGAAAGAAAGGTAAGACTTCATTTTTTCATTAACACATTCATTCATCTAAACAATACCGAACACCTACTCAATTAGATAATCAGGGGAAATAAGGTAAGACATGTTCCCCTGACCTCAAAGAGTTTGCAGTCTAGAAGAAAGAATACAGCAAGCAAATAAATTATATTACAAGGGAAATGCAATGGTTCTGAGCCAAATCCAAAGAACTCTAGGAGAAGGGTGAATTCAGCTAGGGGCATGTCTAAATGCTTAATGTAAGAGACACATCTCAGCAGGGCAATATAGCAAGGAAACTGTGCACATATGTGGGCAGATGTGAGCTATTGTTAAGATTTTGCCTTTGGTTTGGATGTCCTACATCCAAAGAGAGAGAAGCAATCTAGGCAAAGTCCAGGAGGTGGGGAAGCGTGTCGTATGTTTGGAAAACATGTGCAGCTTAAAGAAAGTGCAGGTTTTGAGTAGAGAAAGTTTCGAAATGTGAATGGGGCGAGGTCACGGATGCTCTTAACAGGTGGGTAAGGGAGTTTGAGTAAATGATGGAAAATCACAAATTTTTCCTTAATGTGGTGCTTTAGGAAGGGAAAGCCAGGTACAGTATGCAAACTGGAGTGGCCCAGCAATAGAGGAGAACTCATAGGCCACTGCCACAAGGCTGGAGGGCTCCACTGAGGAACTGTAATTGGTGTATGTACCAAGGAATGAACAAGAGAGGGAGCCCAGTGAAGGGGAGAAAGGAAAATTTGTAAGCCACACCTACCTGCTGGGGCAGAGACGATCCGTGACTCAAGCAAGAGTCACCTTTTGAAGGAGACACCAGTTTTACTCACCAGGAAGGAAGTAGATGTGCTAATCAGGACAATGGACTTTTTTTTTAAATATTTTATTCATTTATTTATTGAGGCGGGCAGGGGCAAAGGAGAGGGAGAGAGAGGATCTCAAGCAGACTTTACCTTGAGCGCAGAGCCTGACGTGGGGCTCGATCTGACAACCCTGAGATCATCTCCTGATGGAAAATCAAGAGTCAGACACTCAACCGGCTGAGCCACCCAAAGACAATGGACTTCTATGGCATCTCTGCCATAATCTCTCAATGAGCATTCTCAATGAGCTCCTTGCTGTAGAAGGACTGGGTATGCGTACCAGCTGTACTGTTTATTCCCCTATAACACATTTAGTATCTCCTCACCCAGAGCAGTGTTTGCCATGCAACCCCTGGGGCATTAGTCTGGTTCATTTCCATAAATCTTTGGCCTTAAAACTGTTATTCTGCAGAGTCAAGGGTTTCCTTGAGTAGGGCCTGAAGCTTTCAGAGCATGGACTTCTCTCTCTGATTTAAGAATGAGCTGGTCCTGCAGTTCTTTTAAAATGGTATCTCCTACTTTATTTCATTTGATCTCCATAAATAGAAGGAGTAAACCAGGAAAATATTATTATTATTTCTATTTTACAGATGAGACTTAAGGTATGAGACACATCTCAGCAGGGCAATATAGCAAGGAAACTATGCAAATATGTGGGCAGATGTGAGCTATTGTTAAGATTTTGCCTTTGGTTTGGATGTCCTACCTCAAAAACAGAGAAGCAATAAAAGAGAGAGAAGCAAATAAAAAGAGAGGAGATAAATGCCTAGCTTAACATAACATAGCTAATGAAAGATGACCCCAGGCTTAAAACTTTCTACCTCCAGACAATATTGATGTTCAAGACAGCCCTGAGTGACTGTAGCAGCCTCAGTTTCCTCTACCTGGATCCATAGAATTTCTTCCAAGATCCTCAGTTCAATTCTAATATTGATAGACTATACTCAAATCAGTTTCAGGCAGAACATTGGAAACTTTGAGCTTTGTCTTTGTTTGGGGGACTACTTAATTTCCCATTCAGCTTTAGATCCATTTTTTATTCTTACAGAGACCTCTGTCCTGGCAAGCTCGTGTTCCCATTCACATTCTCTGTTGAGGTGCTTTCCTCCCCTGCTCTGGGTGGGTCAAATATTATGTCCACATAGAAACAAGTCTTTAATCCCCTTCCAAGTCTCTGATGACTTTAAATGTCAGAACTTACCCAGTGATACAAAGTGGGCACTTTGTGTGTTCATCTGTGTATAGGGGTTCCACTGAAAGTCTCAAGGCCAGGGGTTTTTTAAACTAAACTAACTGACTCTTCTTCCAGAGAGTCCCAGAGGACTTCCAAATTTTAGCTGCTTCTTCCTCACTGATGAGGTGAAATGTTATCCGCTTATAGAGTTTTGCTCTCTTACTTGACATTGTTATATCTAATGCCACAAAACTCTCCTTTAACACACGCTGAATCAGCTGCTAACCAGTTTCTTTCACTCCACATTTGAAATCTTCAAACCCTGGCAAAGCAAGCAACCACAGCTTGGGCTGCAGATTTGTGTGTTGGACACTAAGCTGTCGTAGTGGGCCTTTACAATGTCACTGGAGGGGTTGCTCAGTTCTCTTTTGGCAATGCTCATTGCAATGGGGGTGGCAGGGGAGGGGCAGGGTTGAAAGGAAAATCCCCGTCTCATGTAAACTCAGGGCTGGGCTGCCCAGCTCTCATTAGACAGCATCTAAGCTTCCAGAGAGTGGCTCAGCTCTCACACCGGGGCTCTCATGTTAAACCCTCCGCATCACCACAGTGGGAGAAAAACACGCCTTATGGGGACTAATGACTAATTCCCTACATCATGTCTAATGTGTCCCAGGGTGCCAACTTCAGCACACCTGCCTCCACTGCTGGTAAGGTAATGAGAGTGCTTGAGAGTTACTGGTCACTGACAACATTTATAATATTCTTCAACCTAACATTATTGCACAGGTCACTGTGCACTGTTCACCAGGAATGGGTGAGCTCTGTCACCCTGGGAGCCCCAGTTTTATGGGTAGTTGGTCGGGGAAGTGGTTCAAAACCCTTTAAAAAATGGGGTGGATGCATTTGGAATGGTTCTAGGTGTCCCATGATACCCTGTTAAATTTTGTTACTAATTACATCATCAAGAGGTAATTATAGCACTCCGAGGCCAGAGATTTTAAAATCATAACCATCCAGGAAATTTCGCCCGTAAAAATGGTATGCTTTGGCTTGGATAACTGGGATGGTTGAGGGAATGTGTGGGGGTGGCGTGGGATAAGGAGCTTGGAAATCCAGTTTGTTTGAGTTCAGTTAGCATTTAAACCTATAGTTGTCACCTTCAAGCCTGTGCTATTTAAGGTTGGAGTGCTGCTGCGTTAGGGACACACTTCTCAATTTCAGAGACTTGAAAATTGCCCAATTCACTCAGGACTGTATCTAGAGGAATTATTTACTTCTTTCTTAAATCAGTCTCTTTTTTTGGTGGGTTCTCAGAAAGCAGAGCTAACGTTCAGTTTAAAGTGAGAAAAGTAATGCAAACTTCCTGAGGGCAGCATTTCAAGATAATGTAGATAGATAGTTGATACCAAGTAACCAAAGAGGAATTCAATGCAGTGAGACACAAGTGGGCCCAGACTCTCCTCAGAATAGCTGGCTAGGCTTGTTCTTCTAGTACTATCTCTCTCCTCCTTTGCATTTATGCCATGAGCGAACCAGAGTGAAGAGCTTACTGCCCCTTTCCTGAGAGGCACTCTAGTGCACAGGTTAGGAATAGGGATGAGACAGAATCCCTTGATTTGCTTTCTGGCTGCTCCAGGGTAATCTTGTGTATTTCTTAGGGTAGCACTAGTTGCTATCACAAGTAATGCCCCAATTATCAGTGCCTTGACACAATACAAGCTCATTTCTCACCCATGTAACCATTCAATGCTGGTGTTTCTGGTGACCAACCCTCCATACTGTGATTCGGAGATAAGGGCCTTGCATCTTACATTTCTTGCATCTTCTGTATTCAACCAACCAATAGGTAAGGAGGGAGTGTGGAAAAAGCACACCCAGGAATTGACAGAGTAGGACACACATCTCTTCCTCAGCTTTCTATTGGTGAGGACTAGTCACGTGGTGCTTAAAGATGCAAGGAAAGCTGGGAAACGTAGTCCCTGCCTGGGCAACTTGATTCTATGGAAGGGGGAAGCACAGGTGTTGGTGAAAAGTCAGCTATTCTTGCCACACCTGGGCAAGGTACTTTAACGCTCTGTACCTGGGTTCAGTTCCCTCACCTATAATACAGAGACAATAGCAGTATTTACTTCCTAGAAGCTGACAGATGGATTAAGGTAGATCACATGTATAAAGTGTTTGGCATACAGAAGGCACTTAATAAAAGTTAGCTATCATTTCAACAATTGTTATTGTGTTAGCTTTTCCTTGAGTTACTTTATTACCACCCAAGAGAGATATTCATAATTAATATCTCACATTACTCTAATTAAAATAGCTAGCCAAGCAATATGTGATAACGCTCATGTTTATTTTCTGAAAAAAGAGAATCTATTTGATGGGGTGTAAAACCACCCAGTGTGACAGCCAGACAGTCCCTAAAGGATATGAAGCCTGCCCATAAAATCATGGCCTCTGCTCTACTCTGGCTGTACATTCTACACATAGACGGAGGGAAAAGTTCGCATTTCTCAAAGGGGATGACAGAACAGTGCATCATTTCATTGTCTCCAGGTTATTTTTCAGTATTTATTTCCATACCATTTCCATTAGAAATTACAGGAAGCTTTTGTCTTTGAATCAATATCTATGTGCACTTAAAAGACTCAAAAAAGGAATTTTTCAGTCCTTGGTGTGATTCAGGTCTGTTTCAGTAAAATTGTCTCATGAATAACAACAAATGCAGTAAGGTCAGTTTTTCTGGTCGCTAAATTCCTCCTTTAAAGTGCAGAAAAAGTCCATACTCACCAACAAGAATCCTGGGAAAGTAAAAAATAAATTAATGAAGATAATGAAGACACAATTTTATACATGGGGGAGCCAGGCTGCTAATTATATTCTTCAAAGGGCTTCTTACTTGTATGTGATTCTAGAAGCCAAACTCAGCCAGACCCAATAACACCAAATCTGACCCAATGCAACCCAGGTTAGTTGGAAAGCTAGAAGTCAGGACAGTTTAGCAGAGTTTTTAAGCACAGGGGCTCTGTTAGCAGAATGCCTGGATTGGACTCCTGGCTTCACCCTTAAGTATACCTGTACAACCTTTGGCAAGTTATTTAGTCTTTCTAATTCTTGGTTTTCTCCTCTGGAAGTTGGGGTAAAGAGAATACCTGCCTTATATATTTAATCGAGATAACTGATGTGATGGACTTGGCCCAGGGCTTGCTGTGTAAGACTAATAGCAAGGACTTATGTTTTCTGCCTGAAGAGATTTCCCTGAATTTTCTCATTTAATCTACATAATGACCCCATGGTGTTAGATACTATAATTACTCCCATTTAAAGGGTGAGGGAACTGAGAGCAGAGAGGTTGAGAAGTCTCCCTAAGATCATACAGCTAGTTCAATGGTAAAGTCACAATTCAAACCCATGTCCACTGGTTCCATAGCCCATGCCCTTAACCTCTGTATCATACCACCTCTTCATCAAGGCTCAGAAAGGTTATCCATTACTTACATTTTTATAAAAGGCAGAAGCTAAGAATTTGGTTCAGGAATGTTTGACAGTGTAGCTCTTGAATTGAGATTATTCCAGAATAAGAGCCTGGAAAGAGTTTGTTCATCAATATTAAGTTTGCAAATAAATGCATGAGTGAATACATGTGTGGATGAAAACAAATCTCTCGTTATCTGAAGCCAGGGATGTGTCTCAGAACCATACCTTGAAAATGAGTATCGGTTGGAAGGCGTGGACATTTTTCTGCCACAGTGTCCCATGGAGCATGAAATGATAGTTCCCATGTACTGGAGCCCTTTGAGTCATGGAACCTCCCTGCGCTGGGTCTCAGACCTCAGTGGAGGGAGACTGCCACCCTTTGAGGAGTGGTCAGTGTGGTGGTCCCGTGTTGGTAATGTGCGTGCAAAGGTGGTTTGCCAGAATGCAGCGCTGGCCCATGTAAAACACATTTTTATCTGACTTCCTAAAGCCACATTCGATGTTCCATTAGCAGTGTGTAGGAGGCCCGAGTGTCCTCTGCATTACGCTAATTGTTTAAGCATGACAGGTTATTACTTCAGTCAGAGGGGTAATGTAGATCGGGGGGGAAAAAGTAGGGCACAAACACAATTTTCTAGTTTTTGAGAAGCAATTATAAATAGATGAGAGGCCATAAAAATATTACACGTGGGATGGCTTATCACTAGGATGGGAAAGGCGGCTGGAGCCCGTGCAGCTGAGAGCAGGAGTGGCTCAAAGCTGACAAGTCTACAGCAATGATTTAAAAATAGCAATGGTAATTCTGCAGCAAAACAGAACAATGAAACCAAGAGTCACCATGCTCAAAAAAGAGTTGGCCCCACACAATGCTCTTTCATTGGGTAAGCTATTTTCATAGCAAACCCAAATTTCAAAATGTCAGCCTGATAAATAGGGGAGATCTGAAAGGATAAAGTCAAGGTGTTTTGTTGGAATACTTAAAGAATAAGAGAAACTTATTCTTGTTCCTAAGAATCTTTTAGAGCTTTAAGGAAAGAGGATGTTGGGCTTTGAGACGAGATTAAGTTACGTCTGGTTTGGATGCTATTTTAATATATACAAACATTAGGTAGATTTAGGTCACATTATGAGGCTCATTTTTTTTCTCTATAATAGAATGAATATTGGTTACAATTCAGTAACCATAACGAGCTATAAAAGTTTAGAATATAATGTCTTACTTTGATTTCCATTGCCTTCTGAATGTGTTATTTAGGTGTGGTAAGATTAGATACATTCTACTAGCATCTCATGTCATATAATAAATACCAACCTGGTAGGGTGTCTATGAACATAGACTTTAGAGTTACACAGTCCTAAGTCTGAGAACCATCTCTCTATCTTGGCAGGTGAACTTGGACAACATTTAGTATATCTAAGTTTCTCTTTTCTTATTTCTAAAAGGGAGGTAAATAGCATCTACTATATAGGGTGATTTTGAGGTCTAAAATAATGAATGCAAAGCACATAAAATGAGCTAAACAGATAGCTGCCATTATGGTTACTTTCACTACTACTGCCTACAATCTTGGGCAAGCTGTGTGATATTCGGCAAGTCTCTTGATCTATTTGGCTCTTGAATCTTTGCAGGGACTGGGCTAGGTAGCTTTGAGGTAGCTTTGACTATATATATAGTCTATCAATCTATACATTTATAGCCTATATATAGCCTATATATATCTATATATAGTCTATACACACACACACACACATACACACACAGAGTCATTCTTCATAGAACTCTCTGCGTACTTTCAATCCGAGGTCTAAAAAGTCTTTCCAAGAACACTGTGTTTCTTTGGAATCAGGAATTTTCATCCCAATTGTCCCTCCTGCTATGTGAAGACCTTCTTAAAATTGAACTCCATGTCTGAGACTAGAAACGAAATCATAACTGATTTCAAGAGCTAGGCATATTGGAACAGCTGGCAAGAGCAAGTTAACTCTATATACCAGCTCTGTCTTGGAGGTACATTCTTATTTACTAATCATTTAAAACTAAAGGAAAGATATTTCAGTGACTGGCTTGTTCTGCTCTAAATCCCCAGTTGGAAACACACCTAGAATTAAGTAGGACCCAGAGAGGAACAGAGTGCAGTCCTCTCCCAGTCTCCTCAGCATTGTTATTTGCTCTGTGATGAGCGAGAGAAAAGCCATCCATAAAGTTCCAAGTGAATTAGAAAGTGGAGCAGCTACAAGAGTCCAGGGCTGATTTCAGACTATGTTCTGACATTGATTATGCCTGCCTTTGCTATTGAGTGTCATTCCAGTCAATGGGATTACAATAGGGAATTTAAGGAAGCACAGAGAGAAAATGATACACAGAAGCACAAAGAAAGCAGTAAAAGGAAATGCTCAAGAAAGGCCAAACTGCCTTGGCATTTGGGTGGAAAGGCCAGGGTAGAATCCACTCCAAGGAGTGCCTGACCATCCTTCTGCCAAATCCTGCAGCTTCCACAGAAAATCCAAGATCAGTTTTATTTTTCATCTTCCCCTCCTCATCTACATTGAGATAATATTAATTAGATTTGGACACTGTTTTGGATTATTTCCAAAAATAAATATGGAAATTCTGTTTCAAGGATCGTGAGACAAAACCTGTGAAGACGTGGAAGGCAATTAAGCACTCAGTCATGATAATAACAAGGTATTACTTTTATATACTACTTAACATTTTAAAATGCATTTCTATGTATTCTATTTCCCTTGGCCCTTACAGATACGCAATGATACTGTTATCTCCTCTCTATCAGTTGGATGTGTTTGGCCGCAAGTAACAGAAAACACCACCAAAAATATCTTTAACAATAAAAAATGTACTCTTTTAGTTCAGCTCTGTGGGGCAGGTATCACAGTTGGTTAATTCAGTGACTCAACATTGTCCTCAAGACTCCCAGTTATTTCTGTCAAACTGCTGTCATTGGTGTTACCTCCATCCCTAGACTGGTGGAAAGATGGCGGTTTCTTCCCCCATGGTTCTTTCTTAGGAGGAAGAATTTTCTTCCAAAAGACTTCCTGCAGACTTCCTTTCATGCTTCACTGGCCAAAGTTGCATCACATGAACTTCTTGAATCCATCCTTAGTAAGAGGAATGGGAGTACCTCTAGACGAATCCAGCCTATTCTTGGGGCTAGGGATGGAGTCATGGGTGCCCTGATGTCCATGGCTGCATGGAGACTGGTGGAGGACACACAACACAAGGAGTTTATGTTACAAAGGAAGAAGTGGGGAATAGTCCCAGGTATACAATTCACAGTGTCTGCTCCACCCCATGTACATGTAGAAGAAAACTGAGACTCAGACTAGTGAAGGGATTGCCTAAGGAGTAGCAGAGCCATGGTTGATCAAAGCTGTGCTTGTGTATAAAGGGTGTGTAGCATATTCACAGAACTGAGAACACTTCTGCTAGAAGACACTATGAAGGCCATCAAATCCTCTCCCTACCCTAGTACTTTGAGAGTATGGGCCTTGGTTTCACTAGCTCCTCAGCCACAAGGGCTTACTGCTGCATTCTCTTGAATGGAACTTAGCCCACAAGTCTGTTGATCTTCCCTTTGAAGGGCGACAAGGGCGTGTCCCATGAAAATTTACGTGGTAGGAGAGCAGACCAGGAGGCTCCCACCACTGAGGTCCCTTCTGCTCCTGAGTAAGAAGAATGTAAGGGAGGCAGGCACGGGACAGGAGCTTGCTTCTAGCTGAGTGTTGCCCAGGAGAACTGGGGGTGGGGATGGGTAGCCCTTTGTACACTGAGCACTTTTCCCATCCACCCATGGCCACCTTCAGATGCCCCTAGGTCCTTCTCTCTCATAGTTCCTACAGTCCTCTCTGTCTTTCATGGCTCTGTCTTTCATGGCTCACTTGGTGCTTCTTTTTCCTGTTGTCATTAAGTCCAGGGTTTGTTTCTATCTGGATTTACCTAGATAAACCAAGAGCAGGAGCTGGGACCTGTGTTCAGGTTCTGTAAGTAGAAGGAGCTCAAAAACAGGGGCATTGCCTGTGCTAGCCTCTAAGAGAAGTATCTTCAAGATAGCAAGCCTTGACTCCTACAAATATTGCTTGACTACACATAGCATCATTCTGTGTGTTAATATGCTGCCTGAGTCTTCGTCTCTTTGCTTAACCTTATCAAACATTCTTAAGATTATCTCTCTTTTAGCATAATTGTAGAACATCTTAGCGCTAAAAGAGCCACTTTCCCCCACCTCATCAAAGACATTTTTATTCCGACATGCAAGGGCAGGGGTGGGAATGCTCCTTATCGCTGGGCCTGCCCCACACTGTCAGGACTGTTGGCCACACCATCCCTGGCTGGGTCACCAGTCACCTACCCCTTTGTCCTTGGGTCTCTGTCCCCATGATTCAAAGTCTTGGCGGCAGTGGCTGTTTGGTTAATTCTGGGTGGCATCCTTGCCTTGGCGTGTGAAGGGTGAGAAAGGGAGACATTCCTGCTTCAGTTTTTGGAGTGGAAGGGGGTACTCTGTCTTCTAGCAAGACATTTAAAGCAGAATTTAAATGTTGGGGATTCAAATGTTAGGTAGCCAACAAATGACCAGAGTCCATGATCCTGGGCCAAGAATTGCCTGAGTTGCTAGAGTGAAGGAAAGGCTGGGACCCAGCCAGAATAGGACAATCAACTTCAATGAATAGAGCCAATCAAACAATCAAATGTTTCTTAGAACCAATATGGCAGTCCTTCTCAAACTTCTGGGTGTGTCACATCAGGAGCACTTAGTCAAAATACGCTTTTCTAAACCCCACCTTGACATATTGAATGAGACTCCTCTGGGAGTAGGGACCAGGAATCTGCATTTTTCAGAAACCTCTGAAAATCATAATGCGTTTGATCCCTAGAGCTCCTCTGAGAAATAGTGCTCTGTGAGGCCTGGGAGAAGTGACCAGCCTAACCGTAACAATAACTAAACTTGGGGGTACCTGGATGGTTCAGTCAGTTAAGCATCCAATTCTTGCTCTAAGCTCAGGCCTTCATCTCGGGATTATGAGCTCAAGCCCCATGTGGGACTCCATGCTCCACTAAAAAAAGAAAAAAAAATAATAAAAGGTAAGCTAAATTTAAGTAGAGTTTTCTATATTGAGCAATTTACCCACATTATCTCATTTCAATCTTGCAATAGCTCTAGCTGCTAGTACTATTTTATCCATTTTACATATAAGCACAGAGATGTTAAGTAATTTGCCTAAAGTCACAAAGCTGGTAGGTAGTGGGTACAGGATTTGCATCTCACTTGGACTGACGCCAAGTCCATGCTCTTAAGCCTGAGCAGAAGGTTCCCGGTTAAGGACAAAGAATGTGAAGACTGAGGTTTGCAGCCATGTGTTTTACTGAAGTTTGTGGGTCCTGGGAACTGGTCCTAAGGAGAATAGAGCGAGACAAAGGTGATCATCACATCCAAAGAGCACAAGGAAGCTTGAAGCTGGAAACACGAAATTAATCACAATAGCTAATATGTTCTATTTTAATGTCTTTTAACATTCTAAGATTTGGTTCAATAATCTTGAAACCAGAAGAGAGAGATAGAGGATTGATTTTCTGTGACATTAGCTAAAACTATATTATTTTGATTTATTTCTACAGTAGTAAAATTAGCGAGATTCTAGAACCCTCTTCAAGTTCGACTAATAGTAATCCTCAGACTATTGGATTTATCCTCCCTGCTTCTGTCTGGGGGAAAAAAAAGACAAATGATAAAGTGATAACCAGAGAGAATTTTGTTTTTAAAAATATCACCTTCCAAGTCATGTTCTTCAGACCAGTGCATATTGAACCCAATGTCCTATATGTTCTTTATTTGTGTCCAAAGTACCACCCGGTGAGACCCAACATTTGGAAAGATGGCCCTGTGGCTCTGCAAATCCCGACTCCTAGAAGACATGTGTGTGTACTGTGCTGAACTTGTGAAGGAGTGAGGGGAAGTTGACACACAAAGGTTTCATTTCCATTGACCAGAGAGTTCAATTAGCCAGAGAAACCCATTCATTGGACATATAGTACTTTCGCCACCACTGCTGAATATCGTGGTTTCTGTATCTATGTGGAAGGCAAATGGCACGTGGGGGGGAGGGATGTGTGGGGGAGAAGTTAGCCTCTGTAGTACATACACTTCTGAAAAGAAAGGAGTAGCCACGTGTTCTGTATATAACAAAACTGTCTGAATGGTGGGTCCCATCGGGAGGCAGAGAGATGTACGAAAGTCTTTTTGTACCCATGATCCTTTGATCCTTTATTTTTATAGAAGATAAGACGGTAATTTTTCTACTGACCCACAGAAAGATTCCCAAGACCAGAAACCACCCAGGATTATAGTGAATTTATAAAGCCAGCAGAAAGCATATATAAAGGTGATTTCTTCCACCGCATTTTATATATCACTTTCCATTAAAGAAAACACTAACAAACAACATTATCTTTCCTTTTTTATCCCACATTCTTAAGAAATGTGAGGGAGAGATACTGTGGCTATGTTTGGAGGCCAAGGAGAATCTAGCCAGCCTGTTAGGCTCAGGAGGCCGAGAGGTGTCAGAGAGGAACTCTCCACTAACTAGCTCTACCTTTTGTTAATCATCCATCAGTAACCATGTGGCCTCTAAATATTTTCTGCCTGAAGTCCCATCCCACCCCCATCTCCGCTATAAATAGCATCTTGGTCAGAAAAAAAAAAATGATCTTGAAAATGCCGTTTTTTGTATGAAGACTTGTAAAAACGAGTCATTTCACTGGAGAAGTGAACTTTCCACTTGAAGGAAGAGAAATCAGAAAAGATGGGTGACCCTGGAATTTTCACAGACGTTTCTCACGTGGTAGGGGCTAGATGCTTGTCCTCCACTGCGAGGCAAGTGGCCCTTGCCTTGGATGTCTCAAAACATCCATTGGATTTCCCCTGTCTATCTCAGTGGGAGTTTTTGAGGCGTGGGAGAGAAAGAGACTTAGTGACCTTTAAAGCAGCGAATCCATTTGTAGCGTCTACTGTCGACTCTGTGGTTGCTTCAATATTTCAGTAGAGGTTTTTAATAGAAAGGAGGTTCAGAAGCCACATGTTTGATTTCGACTTGACCACTGGGAATTACCATATTTGGTCACTGGGAGGTATTATAAATGTTCTTTAGTGTCACTTACTACATGGCAATCAAATCCTAGAACTTGTTCTGAGGAAGGCAGAAAATGGGAGCAACATACGAGCCAATGGATGTGGAACAAAAGAGCTCGTGAAAAAATGAGTTTTTTTGTCGAGTTAAAATAGACAAGTGAGTCTGTGGACTCATGGCCTTTCGAGCGTACAAGGCTGGCTTTCGTTCGAGAAGGGACAGATTCAAGGCAGTGTTGGCATAAAGGTGGTTCGTGTCCTCTGGGCTGGGATCAAAGTTGTTCCTTCCCCATTTTGGACGATTCTAAAAACAGAAACATTTTCCCCATCAAGGCTACGTTTCGTGTTCTGGTTTCAGAGAAATAACACCGAGGATTTCTGTGGAGGTTGACAAGTGCAAATGGGGAGGGGGGGTGGGGCGAGACGGGGCTGGTCACAAGGCGGCCTCCATGTCCCTTGCGACTAGCTGGAGAAGGGCCACTTGATGAGGGCAGATGGGGTGGCCATTGCTTTTGAATAATGCAACCATAAGGTCGGCAAAACCCAAAAACCTTGAGAAATAACTAGAACCAGTGGTGGGATGTGGTAGTCATCCGGGGGAGACATGACCAGAGCCCGACCCAAAGAATGGAGACGAAGGGGAATGGGGAGAGAGGACATGAAAGTACAGCTGGCAGTATTCAGAAAGAGAAGAAACGCTAAGTGAAGGGAATGGAAGAGGTCACATTAATTCCAGGATTTTTATTTTTTTATTTGAAAGCCTATAACCAGGAGACATTGCCCTATGTGATGGGTAAACAGAGATGAATTTGGTGTTAGCGATTATGGCTCTCTTTGAGCCAGTCTTGAAAACGAAATGGTACATTCACATGAGCCAACGAGGACAAAAAGGGACCAGATAGATCTATGTCACCTATGTTTTTTTTCCGAGAGCCATTTGTTCTTGTGGAGTGGCTTATTTATGGAATGCCCAGAGAGGGATGAAAAGCTATACCTAGACCCAGAGTCAAGTAGTGTAGCATATTTCGAAAGTGTTCCCCAAATGATTTAGCAAAGCCACATGCACAAAAAATGTAGTGAAATTACAAAGTATACCGATCAACCAAGATGTTATTGCATGTATTGAGTCAGAGAACAATTAGATTAGAAGCCAAGTAAAAAAGACCTCAATGCATAAATGTCTTCCAAAAATTATATTATTTTGAACTCAGGCTATAAAAAAAAGTTCCGATGACTTTTACTTGCCTGACAGGGAAGAGAATATTCTTCACCCACTATAAAGGGTACTAGCTTTACATAATAAAAAATTAAGTACATAAAAGTTCCAGCATATTTCTTAGCATAAAGTTAGTACTTTATAAATGTGAATGAGTTGAATATAAAATTAAGTGAGACTCCCCACAGTTTGAGTTTTATTGCTAAGCTATTTTACCCTTTCAGTTGAATTTATATAATATATATTCCCTTATAACTACCTGCATCCCTCTTCTACCCTTCAGATGATTCAGAAAAGAATCATCTAGCTCTTGTTCCTATTTCCTTGTTTTCTTCCCATCACTAGGCTTTGCCCACTTACTCCTCACGCAAACTAATCTGGAAGGAGTTACTAATTGCCAACTTCAATGGCATTTTCCTTTCTCCTTTTACCAGACCTTGCTGGAATATTTGACACCATTTTTTTTTTTTTTTTTTTTTTTTTTTGCTCCTACATCTTTGGCTTCCTGGACATTTCTCTCTCCTGATTTTTTTGCACACCCTAACCCTGCCCCAATCTTCTCTGAATTAATCTGTCTTAGTTTCCTCTGAAGGTTCCACTTCTTCTCCAGGGCTTAAATGCTGTAGTTTCTTACAGGCCCATCTTTATACCCTCTGTCCAGCTCTCCTTCCCCTAGTTGCACTTTTTTTTTTTTTGTATAAAAACACATCAGTGGCTTCAACTACCACCTGTTAGCTTGTGGCACCAGATCCGAGATGCAGCTGGGCTCTCCCTTGGGGTCCAGAGAAGCAGCACCAACTCCCTGGAAACCTCCCGTGGGATGCAATGGGTAGATAGCTCGACATTACCATGGCTGGAACCGAACCCATAGGTTTCCTCTTTTATCCCCTGTCTTGGGGAATGATGGTACCACTTTCCCAGCAGCCAAAACCATGGATCTGAAACTCCTCCTTAACTCCTTTCTCAGGCTCCAGTGACACCATGTCTGTCCTCAGCTGGAGTTGTCTTTTTCACTCCTACCGCTCTTATTTGAGTTCGAACTCTTCTCATGGCAGTTACTCTCGTTCTTCTTGCTGCCAGCCTTGCCCTTCATTCATTCATCCTTTCATTCATTCACAACACAATTAGGAAGTGTTTGCTATCATCCAGGCCTTGTGCTGACCATAGGATCCTTTAGGTGAGCACAGCAAACTTGGCCTCTCTGCGCGGAGACCACACGGGGGCCCACACCCAAATAGGACCGTGCCATTGCCTGTTCAGCCTCCTTCAGCAGACTCCCAAGACTCAGGGCTGTGTCGGCCTTCCTTAGAGCGGTTTGGGATGGCTTATGTGAGATGTTGCTCATCACCTCCCCAGGGGAACCTTGACTGCAGCTGGACAAAGAGTGCCGAGAATGCAAACCATTATCTTCCAGACTCCACTGCAGCCAGGGTCCCTCATGAGACTGAAAATCATGGACCCCTACACCAGTGTCAGTCTACACACCCCTCATCTTTGCGTGAAGGAGAGCTTATCCTTTATCTTGATTAAGCCACTATTATTTTGCATTCTTATATTATATGCAGTTGAACTTAATCTGACTAATGAGACTTATAAAGATATTTTCAAGATGAGCCTTTCTTACCTCTCCAGAGTTATCTTACTCTGCATGTAAGTACTGAAACCCCACCAGCTCCTGCTTGTGCTCTCTCTCTCTCTCTTTCACACACAGACGCACACATACACATTCACACACATACACACTCACACCTTCATGCCTTTGTCTCTGCTGCTCTTTCTGCCTGCAACACTCTTCCCCCTTACCTTCACTCCTTCCTTGGTCTAATTCTTACTGCCCTGGTTCAAACATCACTCCTACAAGGAATAATCTTTCACTACCCCTTTCCAGCTCAGTTTAAGTGCCTCTCTTAAGTGCTTCCTATGCGCTCTGTGCTTAAAGTCTTTTTAATCTCATGCCCGATATATTTCTTGTTTCCTTGTCTGAGTTCTCTCCTAGCCTGTGAGCTCCTTGAGGGCAGGGGCGGGTAGGTACCTGTTCAAATGAATAGTTTGCACTGTAATTTCTCCTGCCCCTCTGCCAACTTCATGCCAATTTCAGTGGAAGAAGAAGTTTGAACTAACAGGGTTTAATGATTTGACCAAGGATGATCTTAGAACCACTTGCCTGTCTTTTTTACCCCTGTTGCGTGCATGTGTGTGGCGGGTGGGACGACCTCATCGAAATGGGAGAAACTTGCTGGAGTGTAACCTTTCCCTCCAAGAGGAGGTAAGGTGAGTACAGCAGTTTCCTAGATATCTCATAGGTCTTCTTCTTCTTCTTCTTCTTCTTTTTTAAGATTTTATTTATTTATCTGACAGAGAGAGAGACAGCAAGAGCAGGAACACAAGTAGGGGGAGAGGGAGAAGCAGGCTTTCAGCCGAGCAGGGAGCCCGATGCGGGGCTCAACCCCAGGACTCTGGGATCATGACCTGAGCTGAAGGCAGACACTTAACGACTGAGCCACCCAGGCGCCCCCTCTTATAAGTCTTCTTATGATAGGCTACCAACCTAGGAGCATGCTCCACACATTGTTAGTGTTCATTTGGAAATCTGTTCCATACACAAGGTTTAGACAGAGCCATCCGAAATCCCAGGCTCACCTCACCACTTACCAGACTTGACCAGATCTGCTTCCTCGCTGAAGATGGCCAGCCTCCTCCGTGGGGCACAGGACCCTTCTCTTTTTCTTTGGCTTCTTCTCTTACCACCATTTTACCTTTTCCTTTGCACACTAAAGTGCCTGTCCTTTGCCGACAGCCCATATTGTTTATTTCCTCCGAACCTTTGCTCCAGCTAGTTCCTCTGCCTGGATTGTCCCCCCTTCCTTCTGAAAATGCTAACTCTACCCATTGGTTAAGACCTTAAACCTTGATCCAGGAATCTTCCTCCCCTGGGAACTCTTCCCTGGGGCCCCATTGTCTGGGTTAGATGTGACCCCTCTAGGCTCCCCCTGGACCCCCAGCTCATTCATTTTCCTCCCCCAGCATTTCGTAACTCATCTCTGGTGTGTTGGCCCCTCCAAAGGTAGGAACAGAATCTTGTTCATCTTTGATTCTTCACAAGCCTGGCATATGGCCGGTGTTCAGATTTCATCGCGTTAACATATAAGCAAAATATTTAATAGAAATGCCCTCAGAACCAGACAAATGACCTTACTGCACACATTTTTCTTGATTTGCTCTGACAAGCCGTCAGTCTGCCCCTTTGCACATTTCTACTCCTTGGATGGGATAAATGATTTAATCAGCTCAGATAAGAGTTTGAAGTTGCGTCTTAGGAACCAGCCCAGTTGTTGGAGGAGGAGGTGGGACTGACTGTAAACCCCTTCACTAAAACAGTTGGCTTCTGTTCATAACTGGGATTATATCTCGCCACCCCACCAGCTCTGGGCATGGCCACGGCTCCCTGTCATGCCACATCACACCGCAGGAGGACTTGGGGTCTTCACTTCAACTCCAGAGAGCTATGATTCGCCCATAGAATAATGTGACATCCCATGAATTCCCACACCTGGTAAACTGGGGCAGCCCGGTGGGCAACTTAGGTGCTGCTTAATGGAAGTGCCACTGTCCATGTGTGTCTTAGACGCTTGGCTGCCATCCTTCCCGACTGGGTCCCCTCCTTGCAGATGGAAAAGGTGCCAGAGATTCATGTATGTGGAGGCCCAGTTGGTGCTGACCAAAGGTTACTTAGAACCTGTGTGATATCGGGTAAGTTACTTAACCGCTCTGTGCTGTAGACTTCTCACGACAGGTATGATAATGCCTATGGTATAGGCTTATTGGGAAGACTAAATTAGATAAATTATGTAAAGAGTCTTGCAGAGGCAAGGTCCCTAGTAAGTGCTTAATAAATGTCATTATGACCATTGTTAAATGTCTTCTGCTCTGCGGTGCCTACATAGACCCAATCCTGAGAACTCGGAGAGAAAAAAAACTTTCCCTCAGAGGGAAAGTTAAAGGAAAATGTAAGCCGTAGACTCTGTGTTGGGATTCAGAATCATTTCATTGAGGAAGAGTACATCTTGTGTCATTTACTGATCTAAATAGTAAGAACAAAAGCAAAAAAATTTTTGGATCTGTTTTCGTCTTATACGATTATTCTATTTTTCTCTTCTCTCCCCTTTTTATGCTGTCACTAACTTTCCTGTGCAAAAGTTACCTCTCAGGTCCCTCATGTTGATTTGGCTCAATTATCTTTTGGAGCAGCTCTGACCTGCCGATTTATGGGACATGGCAATAGCTTTCATCCTTCCCCAGGGAATCTCAGCCCTCTTTTCACAAAGGAGGCTCTGACAGAAAGTAGTCTTTGCTGTTTTTAAATACCAACCTCTCTTGCCTACTTTACAAGATGTGGCTGGCATCATCTTTCTGGTCAACTGACTGTGTTTTCTACCGAGGAAGCTTGAGAGGAAGCAAAGGGCAGGAGACAGGCAAAGTCAGGAACACCCCAAGTCCAAAGGGGCCTTGACAGGAGGGTATCCCGGGGCCCAAGGTATAGATAAGTAAACCATTGTACCAGTTTTGCTTTTGCACACAATTGGGGTTTGCCTATTTCCTTAGGCCTCCTACTTGCCATTCCTTTTACCAGCTTCTTTTTCTCTGCTGATCTTTCAATGCTCATGTTCTTCAAGGCTCTGTTCATGAGCCGGGGTTCTCACTCTTCACTTTCCCTGGGAGATCTCAGCCGTCCCAGAGCAACAGGAACCAGATCTGTCTCCCAAGCTTCAAACAAGTACACCCAACTACCTTGCAAATGGTTCCCATTTGGATATCCCACAGGTCACTCGAACTTGATATAACAAAAAGCACACCAACAGTCTTTCCTCCTCTCTCAAATTTGCTTCTTCCTCAGAGTTCCCTGTCTCAGCAAATGGCACCATTCTCCAAGCTGTTACTCCAGGAACAACCTGGAAGTTGACCTTGAGTTTTCGCTTTCCCTGTCCCTACCCCTTCAATCAGTGAATGCCTGTCCACCCCTCTAGTTCTTTTCTACATCGCCGCAGGCATCCGGGTCCAGACCACCAGCACCTCTTTGCTGGGCCAGTGCGAGATCATCCCAGCTGACTCCTCTGCGTCTAGGCTTGTTCCAGTCCTTTCTCCACCCTGCAGCTGATGGGATAGTCTAAAACTGGACATCTATTGGATCTAACACTTTCCTGTTGCCCTAGGAATTATGCCCTAAACACACTCTAAGGACCACAGTTCACCCACGGTCTAGCTGCCAGCGGCAGTTCTCTCAGCCTCCTATTTTTGTGCCCCAGTCACATGGAGCTTCATTCAGTTCCTCAAATGTCCCCATGCTTTTTCTCACCTTCACACCTCTGCACCAGCTAGCTGGTGCCTCTGCCTGTGGTGCTTGCCGACCCTCGGTATCTGGCTTACCTCTGCTCCTCCTTAACCTCCCAGCTAACACACCACTCTCTCCAGGAGCACCTCTCTGACCCCTAAGCTTGCCTGCATCCCTCGTTCAGTCTTTGCATTGCTCTTTACCTCCACTGGCCTAAATCGGAAACACTATCATTTGTTTAGAATTGCCTCGCCTTATAATGTGTGGGAGCAGGGAACGTATGTCTGTCTTATTCCATTGTATTTTCATTGCCTGCCGTTTTGGGTACAGTCATTGCTCAATGAATATTTATTCATTATTTAAATAAATGAATAAAAGACCAAAAATATCTCTTCATTGCTTCATTTTGAACTTTTCTCTTTTTTTATTTTATTTTTTTCTCCCCAAATATGTTTATTTTAATTTTTCAGTGTTACAAGATTGATTGTTCATGCACCACACCCAGTGCTCCATGCAATACGTGCCCTTCTCGATACCCACCACCAGACTCACCCCCCCCCCC
>CM052810.1:123410197-123475513 GCA_028533885.1 Nasua narica | reverse complement strand
GGGCATTTTGGTTCTTTCCACAGTTTGGCTATTGTGGCCATTGCAGCTATGAACATTGGGGTACATGTGGCCCTTCTTTGTACTACATCAGCTTCTTTGGGGTAAACACCGAGTAGTGCAATTGCAGGGTCATAGGGTAGCTGTATATTTAATTTCTTGAGGAATCTCCATACTGTTTTCCAAAGTGGCTGCACCAACTTGCATCCCCACTAACCGTGGAGGAGGGTTCCCCTTTCTCCACATCCTCTCCAGCATTTGTTGTTTACTGTCTTGTTGATTCTGGCCATTCTAAATGGTGTAAGGTGGTATCTCAGTGTGGTTTTGATTTGAATCTCTCTGATGCCTAAAGATGATGAACATTTTTTCATGTGTTTGTTAGCCATTTGTATGTCTTCTTTGGAGATCATTTTGAACTTTTCTGATCATCAGTAAGATAGAACTATTTTGGAGCTTATTGTTCTTTTTTTTTTATTAGTTGCCACTTCATATTCTTGGCCTCCTTTTCTTTTGTTTTTGCTAATAATTGTTAAGGACTTTTTATAAATTTAAGATATTAATTCCTTTATATTTTGTAAATAATTTTTCTATTTTAAAAGGTTATTTATTTATTTGAGAGTGGGAGAGAGCACAAGCAGGGGGAGGGGCAGAGGAAGAGGGACAAGCAGATTCCCTGCTCCTGATGCAAGGCTCGGTCCTAGGACTCCAGGATCATGACCTGAGCTGAAGGCAAATGCCTAACCAACTGAGCCACCCAGATGTCTCTGTAAATAATTTTTCTGATGTATTCTTTATTTTTTACTTTTGGTGTTTTTTTCTCCTAAGTAAAAGCTTTAAGTCGTACATATTCAAATTGATCAATACTTCACAGAAGGATTAAAAAGGGCTCCGTACACACTTACATTTATATTCACAAAGTCAGGAAACATATTTCCTATGCAGGCTGATGTGGAGGAACATGCCTATGAGGAAACATTATGTTTTACTTTGTTATCATGTTGTGAAGCTTTTTGTAGAGGATTTTGTTTTTCAAGCAAATATACTGAAGAATGAGTTTTAAAAACTTTCCACTTCCTAGAGATAGAGTTGATATATTTCCTCCTATTCCTCCTGCTTAGTAAAATCTCTGGACATTACACAAAAATAAAATACAAGACTCTGGAAGGTGGAAAAAAAGAAGGCAGACCATCCAGGGAATTCACAGCTCCAGGAATGCCAAGGGACACAGACAAAACCAGCCCAACAAAAGCCTACTCTCTCTAGCTAGAGGACTAGGGGAAAGGCAGTCTGGCAAGACAGAAAATGTTTAAACGATAACCACTCTACTCTCGTTCAGCATCCAAGAGGAAACTGAGCATACTTCCGCCCAGGCCAGCAAAGGTTAAGTAGAGAGGATAACTTACATTCACCTAAGGCTGTAACAAGGTATTCCAACACCCCTCTTTCCTGTTGGTGTGGTGCCAGAAAAAGCCAAGGAGAGAGCCAAGTCTTCTTAAGGTCCCTTCCCATTCTGGTGTCAGTAGAAACCAGGTGGGGAGATAAGACTTCCACTTCCCCAGCAGTAATGAGACACCTCTCCACTCCCCACTGGGGCAAAATCAGGAAGCCTAGGGGAGAGTCAGGACTTTCGCCATCACCCAGGGGTAATGAGGCCAACCCGACTATAGTGTTGGTGGAGGCCACATGGGAAGCCAGAACTTCCATCTCCAACCAGCAGAATAAAAGATTCCCTCCGCCACTCTGCCCCTCTGGTGTCGATGGAGGCCAAGTAGGGAAATGTAAATTTCTACCTCTACTGGCAATAGTGAGGCAGCCTCCTGCCACAGTGGAGTCAAGATAAGCCAGTAGCTGAAACAGAAAGTTTAAATAAGATCCAGAGTCTCCTAACTTAATATATAAATGTTCCAGTTTGAATTAAAAATCACTCCTCATACCAAGAACCAGGAAGATTCCAAACCGAATTAAAAAGGACAATCAAGAGATGTCATATTCGTTTCCTGGGACTGATGTAACAAGTTACCCTGAACTTTGCATAAAACAACAGAAATTTATTCTTCCACAGTTCTGGGGCCCAGAGATCTGAAATCGAGGTATTAGTAGGGGTGAGCTTCCTTCAAGGCTCTAGGAGAGATTCTGTTCCTTGTCTCTTCTAGCTTCTGGAGACTCCAGATATTCCTTGGCTTATAGCTGCATCATTTTAATCATTTTAATCTCTATAGACATACTGCCTCCTCTGTATTTCTCTTATAAGGATGCTACCTATCATTAGATTTAAGTACTCCTCAGATAACCCAGGATAACCTCTATAACTTAAGATCCTTAATCACATTCGAAAAGACCTTTTCCCAAATAAGGTAACATTCACAGGTACCAGGGATTAGTGTCTGGATATATCTTTTGGAGGGGCGAATTTTCAACACACCATGAGTGTCAACACTGATATGACAGAGATGTTGAATTATCAAACAAAGGTTCTTAAATTGTCATGGTGAAAAAAACAAAAATAAAACAACAACCTGCATGGAGCACTGGGTGTGGTGCATGAACAGTCAATCTTGTAACACTGAAAAATTAAAATAAACAAATTTGGGGAGAAAAAAAAAATAAAACAACAACAAAAAACCTTCTGTGAGCAATTATGAACATGCTGGAAACAAATGAAGAAATAGAAAGCCTCATCAAGAGATAGAAGATAATAAGAAATATTAAGTGGAACATTTAAAACATACAATATGAAATTAAAAAGCTTAGTGATGGCCTCAACAGCATAATGGAGGGGACAAAGAAAAGAACCAGTGAACTGGAAAATAGAAATGACCCAATCTGAAAAACAGATTGAAGTAGATTGGAAAAAAAAAAAAAAACAGAACCTCAGGGAGCTGTGGGACTATAGCTAAATATCTAACATTTATGTCATTAGCATTCCAGAGAGAGAGGAGAAAGAAGGTGAGCTACAAAAGTGCACAAAGAAATAATGACCCACAAGTCAAATTTGACAAAAGACATAAGCCTACAAATTCAAGAAGCTAAGAGAATCCCAGTTATAATAAAGCTGAAGAAATCCATGTCAAGATTATCATAATTAAATATCTGAAAATTAAAGACAAAAATAAAGTTCTTAAAGCAGCCAGAGAACAAGTGTACCTTCCTACAGGGGAAACACAATTCAAGTGGCATTGTATTTCTCATCATAAACTGGGGACAAAGAACTGACACAATATTTTTTAGATGCTGAAAGAAAACTATCAATCCAGAATCCTATAATCAGTAAAAATATCCTTCAGGGATGAAGCAGGATTCAAGATATTCTCAGATGGGGGTGCCTGGGTGCCTCAGTTGGTTAAGTGGCTGCCTTCAGCTCAGGTCATGATTCCAGGGTCCTGGGATTGAGCCCTGCATCGGGCTCCCTGCTCAGCAGAGGGCCTGCTTCTCTCTCTCCCTCTGCCTGCTGCTCTGCTTACTTGTGCTCTCTCTCTCTCTCAGTCAAATAAATAAATAAAATCTTTAAAAAAAAAGATATTCTCAGATGAAGGAAAACTAAGAGAACTTGTCTTCAGCAGACCTACCTTAAAATAATGGCTGAGGGAAATTGTGTAAGCAGAGAGAAAACAGTGAAAGAAGGAACTTGGGAACATCAGGAAGGAAGAAAACACAGTAAGCAAAAATGTGGGTAAATATACCAGGCTTTCCTTCTCCTTCTGAGTTTCTTAATTATATTTGATGGTTGAAACAAAAATTATACCAATTTCTGATGTTCCAAATGTTTTAAATAGTTAAGACAATTATATTATAAACTGGAGAGGTTAAGAGCATTTATAGAGAAGTAAGATTTGTATACTTTACTTGAACTGGTGAAATCACAACATCAGGGGTACATGGTGGCTCAGTCATTAAGCTTCTGCCTTCGGCTCAGGTCATGATCCCAGAGTCCTGGGATTGAGCCCCACATTGGCCTCCCTGCTCAGCAGGAAGCCTGCTTCTCCCTTTCCACTCCCCCAGCTTGTGTTCCCTCTCTCACTCTCTGTCAAATAAATAAATAAAATCTTAAAAAAAAAATCACAACACCAGTAGACTGTGTTATGTATATTTAATATAATAGCTAGAGCAACCACTGAAAAATCTATACAAAAAGATATGCTCAAGAACACTATGCATAAATGAAAATAGAATTTAAAACTATATTCAAGTAACCCACAGAAAAGCAGAAAAAAAAAATCAACCAACTAACCAAAAAATGAAGGTGAGAGTAAGCAGAAAACAAGATGAAACAAAATGGCAGACTTAAGCCTTATCAGATCAATAATTACATTAAATGTAAATAATCTAAATATATCAGTTGAAAGATTGGCAAAGTGGACTAAAAACATGACCCAATTATATGCTATCTACAAAAATTATACTTCAAATATGATATAAATAGGTTGAAAGTAAAAAGATATATATATTCTATTAACCAAAGGAAAGCAGGAATAACTATATTAATAGCAGAGCAAAGACAATTACCAGAGACAGAGAGAGGTACATGACATGATAGAAGAGTCAACCTACCAAATAGACACAACAATCCTGAAAGTTTATTTACCAAACAGCAGCGTGGAAAAATACGTGAAGCTGGTAGGACCAAAAAATATAATTAGAAAAACCCGTAAGTATAGCAGGAGATGTCAACACCCAACTCTCAACAATTGGTAGAACCACTAGAAAGAAAATCAGCAGGAATATAGAAGAGCTGAACATCATCAATTAACAGGATCTAATCAACACTTATAGAACATTCTATCCGACAGCAACAGAATATGCATTCTTTCCAAGTACCTTGGAACATATAACAAGATTGATAATAATCTGAGCTACAAAACAAACCTTAACACATTTAAAAGAATTGATATCATATGGGGAGACTTCTTGACTACAGTGGAATCAAACTTGAAAACACTAACAGAAAGCTCACAGGAAAATTTATAGCACCTAATGCATATATGAGAAAAGCAGAAAATCCTCAAATTAATAAACTAAGATTCCACCTCGAAAGAACTTAGGAAAAGAGGGGCAAATAAACTTTAAACAAGAAGAAGGAAGGAAATAATAAAGATAAGAATGGAAATCAATGAAAATCAGAATAGAAAACCAATAGAAAAATTAATAATGAAAAGAGCTGATTCTTTGACATGATCAGGAAAACTGACAAACCTTTAGCAAGACTGACAAACTAAAAAAAAAGAAGACATAAATTACCAATATCAGGAATGAAACAGGGGTTATCACTACAGACCTTGCAAATATCAAAGGACAATAAGGTAACACTAAGAACAATTCTACATGCATGTAATTAACAACTTAGACAAAATGAATGACCTCTACAAAAAAACACAAACTATCACAACTTATCCACTATGAAATAGATAATTTGGATATCCCTATATTTATTGAGGAGATTGAGTTTGTAATTTTAAAACTCCCCAAAATGAAATCTCCAGGCCCTGATGTTTTCACTAGAGAACTCTACAAAATGTTTAAAGAAGAGTTAACGCCAATTCTACACAATATCTCTCAGCAAATGGAAGAAAGAATACTTGCTAATTCATTTTATGAAGCTAGTAGTACCCTGATATCAAAACTAGACAAAAATAACAGAGGAAAAAACTGCAGACCGATATCCCTCAGTTGATTCTTGACAAAGATGCGAAAGTCATTCAATGGGGGAAGCACAGCTTGATTTTCAACAAACACAATTGGACATTCACTGGTCAAAAATGAATTTTGACTTAAGTCTTAACTTACACAAAAATTAACTCAAACTGGCCATAGACTTAAATGTGAAAGCTAAAACTTAAAACTTTCTGAAAAAAAAAAAGGAGAAAAGCTTTGAGACTTACAGTTCTTTGACTTAACACTAAAAGCATAGTCCATAAAAGGAAAAGTTAATGAATTGGACTTCATCAAAATTAAAAACATCTTTCTCTGAGAAAGACGTTGTTGAAAAGATGAAAAGATAACATTACACACTTATCAGAATGGCTAAAATAAGGAATTTGACAACACCAAATGCTGGTGAGAATGAGGAGGAACTGGTCATTCATACAATGCTGATGGAACTCTAAAAAGGGTACAGCCTCTATGACAGTTAGCTTGGCAGTTTCTTAAACTACTAAACATGAAATCACCATATGATCCAGCAGGTGTACTCCTGAACATTTACCTCAGAGAGATGAAAGGTTATGTCTGTACAAGAACTTGTGTATGAATGTTATAGCAGCTTTATTTGCAATAACCAAAACTTGGAAACAACTCAGATGTCCTTGAATGAGTGAATGGTTAAACAAACTATGGGACATCCATACCATCGAATACAACTCAGCAACAAAAAGGGACAAATATTAATACAGAATAGGAGTGCCTGGATGGCTCCATCGTTAAGCATCTGCCTTCGACTCAGGTCATGATCCCAGGGTCCTGGGATCGAGCCCCTCATTGGGTTCCCTGCTCCGTGGGAAACCTGCTTCTCCCTCTCCCACTCCCCCTGCTTGTGTTCCCTCTCTTGCTGTGTCTCTTTCTGTCAAATAAATAAATAAAATCTTTAAAAAGAAATTTAAAAATATTAATACAGAATAATCTGGAAAAATATCTGGGAAATTATACAGAGTTAAAAAAAAAAGCCAATCCCCAATGGTTACATATTGTATGATTCAATTTATGTAACATTCTTGAAATGACAATATTATAGAAATGGAGAACAGACTGCTAGCTGCCAGGGATTAAGGAAGGGATGTAGGTGGGAGGGAGGGAGGAAAAAAGGCAACATTCAGAATCAGTATGGTGATAGAAATATTCTATTATCTTGACTGTGAATGTCAAAATCTAGATTGTGATGTTGTATTCAAGTTTTGCAAAATGTTACCCTCTTACATGGAATCTCTCTGTGTAAGGATTCTTACAACTCCATGTGAATCTATAATTATGTCAAAATAAAGAGATATAAACAAAAGCCACTAAAACCAGATTTTAAAAGTTTTATTTAATACTTTCAAGATAATAATACATAAAAAATTAATTTGGGTTATGTTGACCTTAACAGAGCTAAGGCAATTTAAATTGTAATGGTATAAGTTTCCTTTGTTCCTGTGACTCATATAACCTACTACTATTCTATTTGGTAAATTTCTGGATATGTTGGTTTTCTGATTTTGTTTTCTTTTATTTTTTTTAATTTTCTGCTTTACTTTGTTTCTTTTGAAAAACCATGTCTTTAAAAACCTAGAGAAAGTTTTTTGTTAGTATAATGCAACTTGAAAAAGAATTATGTTTCCTTAATAATTTAAGTTACAGTTGACCTCCATCTGCCCTAAATTAAATCTGTGATAAAGAATTAGGAAGAGACGCTCATAGTTCCAAAAACAAAACAAAACAAAACAAAACAAAAACAACTAAGTCAGATCATTGTACTGCTGACCACAATGAACCTTAACTTTATAAACAACACACTTAGTTCTTGAATATTGGAAAGAAAACATAGAAAACGTCAGCATAATACCTTTGCTCTGTCGTGAATGGGGTCACATTATGAGGAAATCACATCCCTCTGTCCATCTCGGGGCATGAAATGCTTTATCCATTGAGGGCACCCCCCACAGCCCCAGGCTTTGCTTGTGACATTTCTACTCTACGTTCAGCACACTGAGAATGGGTACTAAGTGCTTCGCTGCACTTGAGACCCAAGTTAGTCAGGCCAGCATGATGGGCTGGAAGACTATGGGCCTTGGGTCACAAGGTCTGGTCCCAGGTCTTACCCCTCTTATTTACAAACCAAGTGGCATTGAGAAAGCCACTTGAACATCCTGAGTTTAGAATTTTAAATGTATTAAAAAAGACAAATTGTATCTTCTAACCAGGATTATGAGAAATAGTGAAAAAATAGGTAAATGCATATGCTCGTAATTTGAGCTCAGTAAGGGACCATCCTTAGCATTGTTGTTATCTGAGCTTGGTATGTACTCTGCTACTATGTTCCTATTTCTCCTTGATTTATCCCCTCCAACTGGACTGTGAGTGCCTGGAGGGCACACATGCCACCACTTCATCCCCCAGGATAATGTCTTGCACTCAGTAGGGGCTAAGTAAATATAGTAGTGGACAATGAAGTAGATGAGCTATTGGGGATGGTAAATTATGTGAAGTTCCCTTGACATAGCCGGGCACAAGTTTTAGTGCACTAGACGATCTAGAGAGCTAGGGAAGCAAATTTCCTTCTCCACCTCCTCCTTCAGACAGTCCGGTTGAGCCGGCCTAGGAATCTGCATTTGAGCAAACTCCCTGGGTCATTCCGATGCAGGCGGTCTACGTACTGATCACATTTAGAGAAACCATGCTTTAGTCGACACACCTACGTTGTCCTAAGTGTTATAAAGAGATGCCCATGCAACATATAAAGTCGGAAACTGATGATCGTTTAAGTGAAAATTTGGTCTGCAGGGTCATTCAAAAAATCCACTTTGTCACTGAGGTGCCAGCAGATATTATAAAACTAATCAAAACTTACTTTTCGGAAGTTAATTAACATGTTTTATGTCCTAGTTATCTTAGCCAAAACTATATATGTCCATGCTGTCTTTTTGGCTCCAGCTTGCCTAGGGAAGAGAAAATAGAAATGGAATAAAATGCCCACTGGGCATTAGACTCAAATACATTTATCCTGCAGCAAAGCACGAATTTATGAAGATAACTGCAATGCATTATGCATATAGTGCATCCTCATTTGGCCCCCAAACCGGTCTCCTGGTAGGATGTTTCCTCTCTCTAGCTGCTGCAATTTCGGACAAAGGCTTGGAACCAGGAACGAAATGATTTTACTTCCGTGGAGTGCAACCCGAAAGCATTTCTTTTTAATATTAGGAAAAACTGATATGAAATTAAGCAAATAACTGATGGCAAGATTTATGTCCTCCTTTCACTGTAGGGATATAGGTATCCTTTAGAGATAGTAAGATAAAAATGATTTTGTCCTTCATGAGAACAAGTAATATAGAAAAGAGCTGTTACTTCCTTTGGCTTTTGTACCAAAACTTCAAAATATTGATTATGAATTATGCCCATTTTCAGATGGGTAATATGGAAAAGAGTGGGGAACATTTTCTCGTTAGGCTACAAAACTGAAAGTATTGATTTTGACATCTTCTCCTCCGTCCTTATATTGTTTTTAAAACTACTTCTGTTAATACATAAATTATCCAAAATAAAATATAAAAAATCAGCTTACCAAGAAATCACAGTTCTTTAGAAGCTATTGGTATGTGCTCTGTGTATTCTGGAACTCAGTGAAGATCCAACAGCCCTTGACCTTAACACGGGTTCTGCACTGAAATGAATACAACTGCCCACCCCCCCACCGCGTGCAGGCCATCTCGAACATTCCCACCCTGAGAATATGAAAAAAAATCAGACTTTGAAAAAAAAAATACTGTATTCTTAGATCTTGATTCTACTCCAACTCTGCAATAATTACAGTAATTACAAAGATAAAGGGTAAAAGTCACAAAGTGCTGGCTGGGACATTCCAGAGCAGGAGAAAGCTTGGCGCCATTTTTATAGTTATGCCTGTTAAGATTTAATAGACGGAAAGTTTCATTAGTGAGCTGTGCTGCAATTAACTTCAAGGAGGTTCCAGACTACTGTACATTGCTGTTACTGACAGAAAGCTGTTTGGATTTCCCTCTTGAAAGGGCGTATTGGATTTTCAACACTTCAATTATAAAAACTAGTAAGGGGCCCAATTTTTTAAAAATGTAATGTAGAAGCTGGAACGCTTAGCAGTAGACTTCTATTCTTAGCAGTAGACATTTTGTTGACTATCTGGGAGTGAGTTGTTTGAGGGATGATGATGGTGACGATTATTGTTGACAGAATGAAAGTACAAATATCTTTGTAACTCTCTTGTCCGTCTCTCCTCCTAACTCACGAAACCCATGTCCTAATGAATTATAGTGACATTGGAAACTATTATTTCTTGAAATCAAAGATTTTTCTCAATCATATATTCCACTTTTAATATAAAATGCTCATTCTCAACCCTGACAGGTTGGCAAATGCCTGAGAATAAAGACTAGGGAATCCAATGACTTGCTATCCCCTGTGGCTGGTAGGATTCTGGTCCACTTTTGGAGCTCTGAGTCTAGATGTTAGAGAAAAGGATCTATAAGTAGGATGTGGCAGAATCCTCCCTGGAGGTTGAGCTGGTGCTCCCCTTTTACATGCAAACCATTGAAGTTCATCTGAGGTTATTCCTCACAGAAACCCCCGCCATATTCTAGGTTGTGTTCTTTAGTACTCTCTCTCTCTCACACGGTATTTAATGTTTCTATCCTACTATGGTATGGCTGAACATTTATGGTCCTCACTGTTATATTTTATTGTATTAAACAGCAGACTGCTATGGCTCTTTTAATGACTTGAAGAATGAGACCTGCATTTTATGGCTTTTAAAACCTGTCTTGATACTCTTTCTTCCAGTTACAACCCACCCGCCCCCTTTCATTCTACATATGTTTCCATTAATAGGCTGCAGACTTCGGAGGTGTGGTAAGCATGTAACCATGATAAGCACTTTCGGATACACGTTAGCTTTTCAAACCACAAGGATACGGTCCGGTGTCTAGGAACAGTCATTTCATTTGACAAGCAGTTATGGACTGCCTAAAAGACTAGAGTTTTAATCTACTTGGAATTACCCCATGGAGCGGCGTGTTTGCTGCTGTCCGAGAAGCACAAATGAAGTCTGGAAGTGGGGGGCGTATCATTTTACCTTGTATCGTGTGGCAGCACACTGTCACTGAATTGTGAGTGCTCGGGAGGCTGTGGTCTGTATCGAACCTGAACTTGGTGCATCCCCAAAGTAACACCTCCTCCCCAGTGGATAATCCTCCATGAAGTTCTAGACCCTCCTTATTTTCCTGAGCTTTAATTCATCAGACGTAGCCATATCGTACCTCCAAAAGTGACAGGTACATGAAGAATGGAGACGTTGTCCCGGCAGGAAGTCATGCTCAGAGATTCTGCAGTCCCCCAGGTTACATGACTGGACCCAGATCATAGCACAGGGGCCACATTGGGACGGGTCTCCGCAACCTTCCCACACTCCACAGTTCTCTGTACTTTGATGCCTTTTTGATGTTTTAGAAAGGTAGGTTCTGTTTCTCGGAAAACCTCTTTTGGTTGAATTCTGAGAAAATCATTAATACTTGGGTTAAGGTTGGGTCAGAGTTGAAGAGATCGGCATGTTTATTTGGGTTTTATATATATTTATGGCTGGTTTTAGTTTCTGCTCTTAAACACCAGCAGCAAATTCTTGGGGTTTGTGAAGCATTGCGTCACATTCTTTTTCGGTCTCCTTGTGCCATGGTGCTTGGATCATGTAGCTGGAAATCAGACCAAGAATTAAAGTCTCTTTGTCACCACTGAGTGAATTCTGACCTCAGGTGTGGTACTTTGGCATGATGTTATATATTTTTTAACTTTTCTGTTAATCAACTTGTTTGTTTATTGGTTCTCTCACCAGAGGGTAGTTAGAATTAATTAATCTTTAAAATTCAGGTAAGCAGTGAAATATTATCAGAACTGGCTTGTGTGTGTCAAAAGGATCACTACATTTTGCATATTTAGCTATCTTTATGGGTCTGCATTCTCATTTGAAGAAACAGTTAACTTTTTATAAGCGAGGACAGTATAATATACAATACTACTAAGCCTAATATTCAAGAATGTTTTCATACATGTCTTAGTATTAATTAGGGAGCAGTTCTTGTTTGACATGTTTACTTTTAATTCTTAATAGGTTTCCAAGTGGGGTAATGCAGTAAGTACCCAGAAAAGCTAACAATTATCTAGTCTAAAGAGCTTTGGATTTCACTGTAAAATTAAAATTGTGGGGAAATTGTGTTTTCAGTCTACTCATATTAACCTTTTCTTATCCATATTAGCTAAAGGTTAACTTGTTCTTGCCATTTTTATGAAGTGAGAAGCAGGAACTTTGTCTTTTTATGAAAGGAAGCACAAGAGTTGCCAAGCATTCATTAGAGATTGAAATTAGAAGCGACTGTGAGATTAAGTTAGAATGTAGCTCATTGTACAAGCCCAATTTGGACTTTTGTAAGTGCTGATATTAAGAAGAATGAACATAATTGCATATATGAAATTAACCTTCATTTTACCCTGTCCGATGCCGGAGCATATTGGGAGACAGGCGCTGTGATTTCCTAGGAGGGAAATACATCCCCACAGATGGGTGTCCGTGGGCATCAGAGCTGAGGGAGGGGGTCTGTTTTAAGTGTAGCCGGGACCAAGGAAGATAATCCTTGTCTTTTTCTTTTTCTCACCTTTTCCTCCATTTTTTTTTTTTCTGGCTTCACCACTATATTACCAAATAGCTAACTCAATTTATTTCTCTGCCTCATAAAATTGAACAATATAGCTAAAGGAAATATCATTAGTATCTTCACAAAATGGCACAGTGGAAAGGATTGTTGAGTTTCCAGGTCTCATTTCACAAGTACTCAGGGAATGAGTGGGCCTGAAGGGGAGGCGAGGGGTAAGAGGCTGGCTGAGGGCCTGGGGTTTGATGAGAGTCATCTCTGGTAACTGTGAGGCCTTTGATAACAGCAGCTTCTCCTCGGAATCTGTGGAAACAAAAATGGGAAATAACTCCTGTTTATTAGATTTTCAAAAAATTGGTTAAAGAAATGTTTAACCTCCCCAAAGAGAAAGTGAGAACCCTAATTTTAAAACACTAGTCTCCAGTTAGTGGGGTGAACTTTTTGCTAGAATTCATCTCATAATTTCTAAATGAGTGAACAGAAATAAGAAAGGTATTATACTATTTTATGCTGAATTAACCTCACTATATACTGCTAAAGATCTATCTCTGGAGACACATCATAAAAACTAAACACTTTTACCACCCTGGCAGTATTAAAAAGTATTTCATATTTTACTATTAGGGTGTAAAATTACTAATCAAGGGTGGGAAATGACCAGAAGAAAACAGGAGAAAAAGAGACTCGTTGAAACATGCTGAAATATTACCAAGCTTTCATTGAATGCTTTCACTTGTGTTTTTCTTCTCATCTTTTAAGGCCAACACCTTTTAAATAAAAGACAATTTGTTAATAATAGAAAACCACAGTAAATAACTTGCAAATGAACAAATTCTATTTTGTCCATGGGATCATCAAAGCAGAAGGGCTTCTCTAAAGGCAGCATTGATTTCAGCGAAGGTCAAACTTCTTTTAGGTTGTGGACCCCTACTGTATCAGAGAATCACATTCCCTCATGCTGACAAAAAATGCCCCAGCATTAAGGGAATGATTATGTTGGTTTTGGAAAGAGGATGTTCAATCGATGTCTGATTTTTAATAAATCCAAAAAACTTACTTTTGAATAAGGAAACAAACATAGCCATATTTTTTGAAGAGCCTGCTTCTAAAGAGCATTCCCTAGGTCCTTGTGATCCTTCAGTGTTTCCCTACGGTGAACCACCCTTCTCAGAGAAAGAGCTGGAAGCCAGGACACTTGCCTTGCATTTGGATTTCCTTTGTGCTGTGTCATAGGTAGGCTTCTGAGACCCTCTGGTCTTTAATTTTCCCCACTTCTGCTATGTTTCCCTTTTTATATATGGCAAGGAGGATTGAGAGACTTAGGTGATGAGGTTGGGACCCTTTCTCTCTTATGAAAGGCAGTCTGTACTCTGGAGTCAGACTGCACACATTCAAATCTCAATTCCACCAGGTACAATGCCTCAGTTTTCTCATCTGTAAAGTGAGAATAATGGATTCTATCATGGAGGGATTAGGTAAGCTAAAGGGTTAGAGAAATGCCTGGCATAAAATCACTGCTAAGGAAATGATATTATTATTGTGTGATTATTATTATCTTTCCAGCGTCAGTGCAAAGGATGCCTCCTTTTTGAGCTTTCCTGATTCTCCTAGGCAGAGGGTTGTACCTGGTGCATAATGCTGGTAGAACAACTGGACTTTTTTTTAAATAGTTTGTTTCCATGTTTATTTGCTCACTAGAGTGTAAATCCCATGATGTGGGGACAGGAGAATGGTTTTTATTGGTGTATTCCTAACACTAGCACAGTTCCTGGCATTAAGTAGGCAGCCGGTGTTGATGAATGAATGAAGGCATGTTTCGCTTGTTGTCTCCCAATATCCATTCTCTCCTTCTTTCTTTAGTAATAGAACCTCCAAATTTTAGGAAAGCATATAGCTGTCCAGCTAACGACTGCATTCCCCAGCCTCCCTTTCAGCCAGGTACGGCCATGCTTGATATGTAGTTCGAAGGCAACCGTGTTTCCAGTGCCAGCAATGATTTACCAATGTGTTGTTCAATAGATTTTCCTTATAAAGGAAAATCATTCTGGGGGTGAATCAAATGATGTAGTTAGCAGCTTGATGGGAAAGTATAAAAAATAGTGATGAAACATGAACGTTCGGATCACATGCATACAGTTTTGAAACTTTGTATTAACATATAACATCCATATAGGAAAGTGTCTATCCAGAAGTACACCATCTTATGTACACTTAAGTACATACTTTTTAACTTTCACAAGCCGAACACACCCATGTTTACCAGCACGCAAATCCAAGAACGTGCAACATATATTTTTAATATCTAGAGCTACATAGTAAAATGCAGAAATATAAAAAACAATATTTCTCGTGAATAACAAACATTTTTTCCAGGCTTCCTATACTTTTACATTTGTAAGGTGGAAATAGGAGGAACTCCTGTTTTTAGCTGCCTAAATGTCTCAGCTCGATTTTAAACAGAAATAGTTTAGAGGTGGGGCGCCTGGGTGGTGCAGTCGATTAAGCGTGACTCTTGGTTTCAGCTCAGGTCAGGATCTCAGGATCATGAGATCGAGCCCCGCGTTGGGCTCTGCACTCAGTGTGGAGTCTGCTTGGGATTCTCTCTGCCTCTCCCTCTGCCCCTCCCACTTGTGCTCACTCTCTCTCTCTCAATACATAAATCTTTTTTTTTAAAGATTTTATTTATTTATTTCACGCAGAGAGAGAGATCACAAATAGGCAGAGAGGCAGGCAGAGAGAGAGGAGGAAGCAGGCTCCCTGCTGAGCAGAGAGCCCGATGCGGGGCTCGATCCCAGGACCCTGAGATCATGACCCGAGCTCAAGGCAGAGGCTTCAACCCACTGAGCCACTCAGGCACCCCAATAAATCTTTTTTAAAAAAAAAAATAAAAATTTTAAAATAGAAATAGATCAGAGGAATAACCTAACTGTACACACAGATGATAACATTGAGAGCCATTCCTCTCTGCCTCCTGGGCAGCTGTCTTCTCATCAGTTCCATGCCCTTCTGTTTGTCTCCAGTGCTTCTCCCCTATTTAAGGTGAGTTACTTAACCCCTGGAGACCTCAGTTTCTGAAGCCACGGGTTGGGAACAGTAGCTGTACACGGGATTGTGTTGAGGAAATGAAGCAAATGTACAGGATTGGGTGTACATGACATTTGCATGTAGGAAGTCATCAACAAATGCTATTTTGTTCTTATTATTATCACTGACAATATCAACTGACACATAGAGCTTCCGGGTTTGGGGACCTTTTAGAAATAGCCGCATAATTGTGTCAAATGATGTAACATCCTTTCTCTGGAGGATGGGCTAGGTCTGAAGTGAGATTGCCAAATGTATGTCCTTGTTGGATGAAATGTGGCTCCTCCAGCAAGAGGAGGTGAGAGAGGTGTGCCTTACACGCGCCTTCTGGTTCTGACTGGTTTTAACGTGATGAGTTATCATGTTGGAATTGGTGTAACCCTGAAGAGAATATTTCCAAATGGTCTTAAAGGAATGTCATGTAGCATTTATTAGAGTCACTGCAACAGGGACACTTCCCTCTTGCTTTGATTTCGTGACATTACTTCTGGTTAAAAGCCTTAGGTAAGGCCACACACGGTGGCTGGTGATTTGGATAATTAGAAGAAATGGCAGAGGCCTGTCTCTTTACAAGGAAGTTAGCGGTGACATGCAATTAAAGCAAACCGCTCGGGGAAGCTGTGTAGCTCTAAGGATTCCAGAGGATTGGGTGAAATCAAATAATATTTACAGATTTCCCTTTCCCACAAGGGATTTCTGCCTGCTTATTTTTTAATAAATTATTCCAAGGGTAACCATAATGTTTTACACAAGCAGAACAAAGAGAACAACATGACTCCTCTGTTATTTTTCCCTGGTTTTCTGGACTACCTCAGCCAGCTGGTAAAGTTGTTTATCCATCAAGATCCCAAGGAGGCTCCTAAAACTTAAATCATCATGCATTTATTAGGGTGGCGTTTTCTGCTTTAAAAGATGCTTTCAACAATTACCTTATAGTGTCTCTAATATGGGGAGTTTGAGAGGCCGGGTGGGGGTTCATGGGGGAAAGGGAGGGAAAAATGAAACAAGATAAAACCAGAGAGGGAGACAAACCATAAGAGATTCAAGAAACAAACTGAGGGTTGCTGGAGAGGAGGAGGGGGGCTGGGAGGGATGGGGTGGCTGGGGGATGGACATCGGGGAGGGTATGTGCTATGATGAGTGCTGTGAATTGTGTAAGACCGAGGAATCACAGACCTGTACCCCTGAAACAAATAATGCATTATATGTTAATTAAAAAAATAAATAAAAGATGCTTTCATGTCCATTGCCTGTTATGTTTCCCACAACTGTATGAGGCAAGAAAAGGAATAATTTTGATGTCCATTTCAAACAGAAATGGATGCTTCACTCTACTAAGAGATTTGCTGCAAGTTCATGTGTGGTAGAATGGAGATCAAAATTTGAATCCAGTGACCCCTAATGCAGGACTCTTTCCAACACATGGAGTTGTCTTCTCAAGCACAAATGTGCATTGTTGCTTTCTGAGCTTTTCAGGAGTCTGGTTTTCTTTCTCTTCTGGAGACACTGCATTGGTCATGAGTTCCTCAGAGAATAAGTTGAAAGCTCTAACCTTGTGTTCAGGGAAATGCACATGCGGATACACGTGTAAAAAATTAGCATTGCTTCCTTTCTAAAATCTGAGCAATAGTATAGGGTGTGTGGACAATGCTAGTCTGGGCTTGTGGGGGGACCTGGCGTTCTTAAGGAGGAGAGTGAGTAGAAGACATGGTACCATGAAGGTTTATTGAGTCCCTACTGGGCAATAGGTGTTGCCTGTGTATGTCGTGTAGGTTTAAATCTCACAACCTTCAAAGGCAAGTATTTTTATTGGATCCACTTCATAGATAAGAACACTAAGAACACTACCAGAATTTAATGCCCGATGGCTACTTTTCACCACTAGGCTCCACAGCCTCCGAAAGCAATAACTACCTGTTGGTATAGAGCTATTTTCCTACAAGTCAGCCCATGCCTGTGTGTGGCAGTGTGGCTGGGAAGGGGAAAGGGGTGTTTCTGGAAGCCTTTCAGCAGCAAGGGTTCCTTGGGGAAATCCTTTTCCTAGGGTGATGGGTTGGAACTGTTAACAGCAGTAGAAATGTGAAGTGTGAAAAGGTGTGAAATGCAAGGGTAGGAAAGAACAGGGCAGCCTCCATGGGGTGGTCTGTGTCTCTTGAGGTGGGGGTTGGACGTCCAGCTGCTGTATTCATTTCTATACATTCCATGCTACATTCTTGCGCTAAGCTGGCAAATGATTCACTAAGTGACTCAAATGGGGTGAGCAAACTCATGGGTAGAGCTGGGGCCGCGAGAAAGGAAAAGGCAAGGCAAGTCCTACATTTGGGGTTTCCTGAGCTATAAATAACGGCCGTGTTGCCGTTCCCAGCAATATGCTTCTGTCGTTAATTAACTTTTATGGAAAGCTACGGTGTTCATGACTTTGGCCTCTTCCCGCTCTTGATCTATGTGGTGTTACGTGGTGTAGACAGCAGTGTTCACAGGGCTCACAGGTGGGGAATCTGAAGAGCTGATGGGAAATGCCTGCTAATATATGGCATGCCACCGCCCTGGCGGGGGGAGGAGGAGGAAGGCAGTGATGACGTGCTCCCTGCTCCTGCCAGGTATTTTTCCAGCACCTACTCATGGGGTCATAACATCCCATTCTTTGTCGGGTTACATTTAAACTGGTAGCCCAAGATTTGGTGGAGTGGTATTCCGTACTTGAGAGGGGGGATGAGAAAGATAGAAGGGCCTTCTAGAGACCCAGCGCCCCTTCCACCCATCAGACCAAACAGGGGGATCCGAGATGACCCACGCTAGTGTTAATGATTTGGCCAGAAAATTATCCCTCACCTTTGCCCTCAAGTCTTCCTGCTTGGTTTCCAGAACCATGGTTTTTATTCTTATTTTATTTTTTTTATACACATTGGCGTTTTAATGAGGTAAGCACAGGGCTAATGCCGTAGGCTTCTACACAAAAGTATACAAAAGCTTACATCTGAATAAAAGATCTTACTTGGAAGATGCATTTATACACAGTGTGGTTTCAAGCACTGAGGCCCTTGGCTCCTGCAGTCCGCTTCTACACATGAGATCACAAAAGAGGGACGTCTGGGTGGCTCAGTCAGTTAAGTGTCTGCCTTCTGCTCAGTCATGATCCCCGCATCCTGGGACCAAGGGCCGCTTGGGGTTCCCTGCTCAGCAGAGTCTGCTTCTCCCTCTCTCTGCCTCTCCGCCTCCCCCTGCTCCTGCTCTCTCCGTTTCTCTCTCAAATAAATAAACAAATCTTTTTTTTTTTTTTTAAAGATCGCAAACAGGACGGTGGTTTTTAAACATTAACATATATCAATAACAGGGAGGGCTAGCTAAAATACAGATTGCTGGGCATACCTTGAGTTTCTTTTTTTTTTTCAGCTTTGCTGAAATATTATTGATATGTAACATACGTAAGTGATGATTCGTTACATGTATATATTGCAAAATTATTAGCACAATAAGGTTAGTTAACACTCCCATCCCCTCAAAGAATTTCGACTTTTGTGTGTGTGATGATAACATTTAAGATTTACTCTCTTAACTTTTTTTTTTATTACTCTCTTAACTTTTAAGTATATAATACAATACTACAAATCATAATCACCATGCTGTGCATTAGATCCCAAGATTATTTAACTTAGAGCTAGGGGTTTTTACCCTTTGACCAATAGCTCCCCATTTCTCCCACTCTCCAGCTCCTGGCAACCAGCATTCTACTCTTTATTTCTGAGTCTGGCTTTTTTTTTTTAGATTCTGCCTGTAAATGAAAACACGATATTTGTCTTTCTCTGTCTGACTTATTTCACTTAGCATAATGTCGTCGAGGTCCCTCCATGTTGTCACAAATGGCAGCATTTTCTTCTTTTCTTACGACTGATTAATATGTGTGTGTGTGTGTGTGTGTGTGTGCGCGCGTGTGTGTACACCACATCTCCTGAGTTTCTGATTCAGTGGGTCTGGATAGGACCCGAGAACTGGCATTTGTAACAAGGTCTCAGGTTTTGCTGCTGTGTTTCAGGGACCCTTGCCCTAGACCATGATTAGAAGGATAACTAGGACTTTGGAAGTCAGAGAACCCTGGATTTGAGTCCTGCCTCATGACTGTGAAATTTTAGAAATGTTACCAAACCTAGGCTTGCTCACGTGTAGAAAGCGGATGACGCAAACATCTTGTTCGTTTTAGTTTGTTGGGTGAAAATGAATGAGCTAATCTCTATTAAGTGCTTAGCATAGTGTCAGGCCCATGGAAGTGCCCTTACAGATAGGCACTTGTGGTATTAACAGAGTCTGCTCCTTACCCCTAAATCACCGGAACTTCTGGCCCAAATATTAAGGCAGAGATACCTACTTAGGGGGATCCCTTAGAAAGTTAAGAAGGTCAGAGAAGATGTAGGTGGCAAGAATCAGTAAAACATAGGCCATAGGGCCATATTCTGTAAGATTTTCTGATATGCTAGGAACAGGAAAAAAAAAAGTAAAAAAATCTATTTAGTATTATGCAGTGGTGCAATATGGAAATTGGTGCAATTTGGAAAATGGTGCAAATTGGAAAATGGTGCAATATGGAAAATGGTGCAATATGGAATGGAAATGCAATATGGAAAGGGAGGTAGAATGGAAATCCCAAACTGGGCATTGGGGCTGTTGGCATTAGTATGTAATTTCCAACAAATACACGCAGAGTCGAATAGAATGTTTTCCTAAATGGGCTTTAGAAGGGAAAGGATGAGGACTCCACAAACCAGGGAAGGCAGGATACAGTGGGTGGTGCCATTCTGTATCCATGTGACATCTACTCGCAGAGATGGCATGTCCCTGGCCAAGTTCTGAAGCAAGAGATGTCTGTCATCCTGGGCCCAAGCGACTCTTGTCTTGGTCTTATTTCTGGCTCTCCTCAGGCTCTTAGCGCAATGAACTGTAACTTTCCATCTTTTGCTCAAGCTGTACCTCACCAACAAAATAATTCCTAGGAGAGAATTTTGTCATAATTGTTAGCACAATGTAAAATTATATCTTGAACCGTGATCACTCCCTAGGACAGCCCCTTCCAAGCTGTGTTTCTGGGGACTATGAACAGGGGATTAGGTGATGTGTGGAAAAAGCATTCTTGATGAAACAGATATTTGCATATTAAAGGATCTGAGTCCTGAAGTTAAAAATTAATAATAATAATAATAATAATGATAAAATAAAATTTTGCTTAATTTTGATGAACTCAGTGGTGATTTTCCATTTTTGCTATTTTTCTGTATTTCAACATTTCTGTAATGAGCATATGTTGCTTTCATCACAAAATATGAAACAAATTATATTAGACTAAATAAGAGTACAGATTGGATCACCAAATATAGATTCCAGGCTTGTTTCCTCTCCACCCCACCTGGTACAGACTGAATGTTTCTCCTTCCTCCAAATTCTTGTGTTGAAGCCCTCGCCCCTCCCCACGTGATGCTATTTGGAGGTAGGGCCTTCCAGAAGTGATTAAGTTTAGACGAGTCATGAGGATGGGGACCCATGACGGGGTTAGTGTTGTTACAAGAGAAAGAGAGACCAGAGCTCGCTCTCTCTGTCACGTGAGGACACAGCAAGAAGACTGCTGTCTGCAGACCAGGAAGAGGGCCCTGACCAGGGACTGAATCTGCTGGTATCTTGATGTTGGACCTCCCAACCTCCACAATTGTGAGAAATGAATGTTTACAGTTTCAGCCATAACACCACCCAGCCTGTGGTATTTGTTACAGCAGTTCCAACTGACTAAGAAACTACAGTTCTTTGGAGGAACAAGGGATGACATGATGCCATGTTCCAGAACAACAAATTCTTCATAAAATGTCCTATATTGGCCATATTAGAAACTTCCTTATCCCAGTTAAAGACATGAATGCACGAGGCATCCAACGCCATTAACTGCTCAACTGAATTAGTCTAAAGAAGTGAGTCAGTCAAATTCTGGGACATCAAACACTGCCAGTGTGCAGGGATACTGGAGAATCGAGGCACTTCATTCAACTTCGCTCTTCTAAGCTTGAGCGCAGACAGATGCTCATGGGCCTTAGTGCTACCTGTAGAGGCAACAACTCAGAGAAAGACTTTCCCTGAGAGAGGAGATTTTCTCCCACCATTGGGTTCTGTACAAACTGTAAGAGCGTCACCCCATATCATTTGGAAATCTCAACTCCATTTCTGGGAAGTGTTTAAAACTTTTCAGTTGGGGGGCATCTGGGTGGTTCAGTTGTGGTATTGAACTTCCTTCCTTTGGCTCAGGTCATGATCCCAGGGTCCTGGGATCGATCCCCACATGGAGCTCCCTGCTCAGCGGGGTGTCTGCTTCTCCCTCTCCTTTTGCCCTTCCCCCGCTCATGCTTGTGCTCACTCGTGCTTTCTCTCTCTGAACTAAAAAAATGAAATCTTAAAAAAAAAAAAAACTTTTCAGTCAGGGTATAGTGTTGTTTTATAGGTCACATTCTTCTTGGGCAGTGTCAGGGGGTTGGTGTCTTTAGTATTTTGAGGCTCATCAAGGGCTTAATGCTATCTGAGATGAAATGCCTTTGGAAAGAAACTGAAGCCTGTGTTAAAATTAGGGTAAGAAGCAATATACGTTTAACATTCTAGAAAGCAACTTTAGGCTGAGCCAACAATGTGGGACAATTTTTCCAACTGGCAATACAGAAGCTCAGCAATGCTCACCTCTCTTTGGTGGCAGTGAAGCATAATACTGACTAGGTGAGTATCGCCCAGCCCAACAGTGTTGGTGAGACTTCTTCTCAAGTGGGCACCGACGTAATGACAGGCCTTGATCATCTCCAGGCAACAAGAGGCCATCTGGGTTTTCCTGAGCCGGGGTCTTACGGTAGAATAAGGGCATACTGGGCACAGGAGTTACTGTGCTTGTTTATCTAGGATGTTGATAAATTAATAAGAATTGGTCTGGGTAATTTTGGTAACTTATATTTCTTAATGGAAAAAATATTGGCTTTGATCATAAGCAATTTGGGAACTGAATTAAAAATTTAATATTCTCCATTTTTAAGCAGTCAGTTTTTTATCATAAAACTGCCCAATATACCCTTCTAAAGAAGAGGAGGAGGAGATGAGAGGAAAACAGGAGCTGGATAGAAGCCCCCACTGTCGGAAACCGGACCTGCTCAAGGGAACATTGAGGAGCATTGCAGTGCCCGCACTGCACAACTGGCCCACAGCTGTACTGGCTGCTGGTACTTGGCAAAGTGCATGTTGAGCTCTTCAGAGTGTAGGGCCTGAAACTCGGCTCGATGAGGCGCACTCTCTCTCATTCCTTGTGGCAAACTGACCTGGAGAGAAGAGGCTCCAGGACTCACGCACAAGACAGGTCATGGTAGTAATAACAGCACTTACTCACATTTACATTTATAGGTCTGGTCTTTTCTCAATCTGTTTCTCAGAAAGAGAAGTCAAATACCGGACTGTCTGGTTTAAAACCAGACACATGGCAACCGTATTTACTAAAACGTCACTGGCTGCTAGGCACTGGGCTATCTGTGTTCACATGTATGTGTGTTTTATTTCTTAAAACACTTGTTATGGTTCTGTGAGTAAAGTATTTAATCCTTATGGTACAGATAAAGAAATGAGAGCTCAGAGAGGTTAAGTAACTTGTTAGCTACTTACCTAACAAGGGAGTGTGAGGTTGGAATGTCTGATTTCACATTTCTTTATTTTACTTTGATATTTGATACATTGAAATGATTCAAGATCTCCTAAAATCTGTCATCAAGCCTTTCCTTGATTGATTTCTGGATCTGGAATACTTCAATACTGAATAATAGCATCTTGGGGGATCTCAGAAAGCATGCTGTGTGTGAAGTATCAGGAAAAGATTCGAAGAGTATCATCAATAATCAAGTGTTGATAAGCTTTATTAAGGTTAAAGTTTCCAAAAAAAAAAAAAATTATCCCAACAATCCCTGAAATACAAGAAGAAGAATTATAGGCTTTGATCATGATTGTCCTGTGACTTGGTCAGAGCCACCTCAGGATCTCAATTTGCCATTAAGTTTCCGGACCTGCCCAACGGAGGTTGCCTACCGGATACTAGGTGACTGGTTTGATTAGATTTTTAGACTATTTCTTTTTTTCAAGACTTTCAAGTGTTTTGGTACAATGGCTGAAACCAGTTGGAGAGACAGTGATGCCTCTTCCATCTTCCTAAGAAAATGCTTAAGGAGATCACATGACAGTTTTCAGACCGCAGGCTTTTCTAATGGTGTGAATCCTTTCGGCTGTGATTCCTAGAGGTGTAAGCCAATTTCTTCCCAAGAGACTTTTTGCTTTCCCTTCTACTGACAAGCTAGAGCCTCCTGTGAAGGAGCACCTCACAACAAAACTTCCAGAACCATCAGCTGTATATTGGCACAAAGTTGATGAATATGTCTCGGTTTCAATTCTGGGCAACAAAAAGGACTACTGAAGTAATGTTGTAAAAAAAAAAAAAAGCGCCTTATCTGTTTAGAATTGACTTGTGGTTGCACGTATGGCTGTTTCTATTCTTTGTTTAGACAGAGGCATTTTTTCCTTGAACTTCTGAAAATGATACAACTCCTAGACTTTACTGTCATGGTGCCAGGTGGCAGGAACTCTTCCTCAACTTCATTTTAATACGTGTGGAGAATGTATGACCTGTCCTTTAGAATCTGTGCTCTGGACCGATGAATTTATAAGCAGATCACTGATGAAATCCTTAGCAATAAGAGAAGAAGTTGGTTTATCTGCGACGATATGCAGGAGTTCTGGGGATGAGTACTTTCTTTTAGTAAGAGGCAGAGGGCCCACCTATTAGAAGCCATCCCCTGGTATCTGAGGCACAAACAGCTAGACTAGAGTACTTTACTGGACCATGAGAAATGCAACATTTGAATTAGTTAAGAGGCTCCGAAATCCCCCAACCCGTTGGGTTGAGATAGAGTGCAGTGATAGGTGGCGTGAGGCTGTCATTGGTTTGTGGATTATTTTTATGACATTTTAGTTCCTTTTCTATAATTAACGCAGTAGAAATAAACACTTTTCAAGCAACCCGATATGTTTACCAAATGCTCTCATCTTAAGTGAAGCAAGATTAGTGATGAGCTTTAGAAGAACATATGTTGTGCCTCACAGATCTTCAGAAACACACCAGGAATGTATTTAAGGTAACTTTATCTTCTATGCTCCAGAACACAAGAAGCCTCTCGGCGTGTATAAACAGTGAAGACTCTTTAATTCACAAGAAGTAGAAGCCTGCCTCAAACAAGCCAGAACACCAGGGGTGACTTTCCAGGTCCAAGATCTGGGGAAGACTGAGGCCAGAGCTGTCTTTGTGACTGCTCTGTCACAACAACAACAGTGTTGTTGGCTTGCCCTCTCTCCCTTCCACCCTTTCTTTCCAAGTATTAGCCTCTTTGCTTTCTCCTTCATCCCAAACACTTCCTTCCTTCATTTAGACAGCTCGAGGCTTACATCATTCAGTTTTACAATTCCCCGCAGGAGTAAAAGAGGTTCTTTCTTGTGGAGTCTTACATACAATTCAAAAGTAAAACTCCAGTTGTTTCTGTGGTTTCATATTTAGAAGCCCCCCTGTTTCAATCAGAGATCGAGGCACTGGTTCAGGCAGTATAAGGAAATCAGAAAAGGACTCTTGATGGTGACAAAATGCTAAGACGTATAGGACATTAATAAATATCACCTAATTTGAGGCACCATGTGAAATTGAGACAGAATAAGTTTAAATGATGGAAAGAGACATCATTGAATGAGACCAGGGCTCTTTCATGAGGAGAAATATTGTATCTGTTTACTGAAGAATGAATTAGATTTCATGGTGAAGAACCAGGTAAGGGGAAAGTCATTCCAGAAGGAAGGAATGGTATAAAGAATGGCAAAGAGTCAGGGAAAAGGGAAAAGTTAGTATCTTGAATAAAGCATAGATTTTGGGGGTACCTGGGTGGCTCATTTGGTAATGTGACTGCCTTCGGCTCAGATCATGATCCCGGAATCCTGGGATCAAGTCCCGCATCGGGCTTCCAGCTCCGCGGGGAGTCTGCTTCTCCCTCTGACCTTCTTCTCTCTCTCTCTTTCTCAAATAAATAAATAAAATATTTTTTAAAAAATCAGATTTTGTAAGGGGAGAAATGTGAGCCAAAGTTATGTCCACTTTTTTTCAGAAGGCTATGTAGAGCCAGTGAAGATTCTGGGGCCAGGAGAGACCAGATCAAATAATTCATTAGAGAATTTCCAAAAGCAGCCCCAGTGAGGAAGGGCCGGATGGGGAATTTACTTCAGCTTCAGGAACCCACCTGTCGCTGGGGAAGAGCCAGCAGGGCACCCTGGCTGTGGGAACAGAATCAATGGGATTGCTCCTCGTGAAGCAAAGCTCTAAGTTACATATACAGGATTAGGGTCATAGCTATCAATTGCCAGTCAAGATCAGATCTTATTTGTAATCACATGGCCCCATTTCTCTGCTAAAATCTGGTCCACGTCTCCAACCAGTAGCTGGCCATCCCCTGGTATGTCCAGGCACCATTACCTCTCATTCAATGCCACCTCTCCCGTCATCTTTTTGTGGTGGCATCATTTTCTTAGCAATTCGGGCCTGGCCATTCCTGAGAATAGGGGACAACTTTGGTGAGTCACCAGGAGAGCCTCCAAGGCCCACATTTTTATGTGGGCACACATCAAGTTAAAATGAACATGGAGGACATGCGGAGAGGGTGAAGTCACCCCCGCAAGTCAGCTTTGCTGCCTCACAGCCTGGGAGCCGTGGAGCAGGGCCAGCCCAGCCTTCTCTGCAGATAAAGGGAGCAAAAAGTCTCTTTGTTGTGGACAGGCTGACAGGAGCCCAGATCATTCTAAGCAGTGGTGGGTGGAAACCCTTCCTTCCCCACTAGCCCCTGAGTCTGGGCGACAGCCCGGCAGTAACTCTGAAGCCCCCAAGAAGCTTCCTCCAGGTCCATGATAGCCATGAGGATTCATTTGAATACAGGTCAGCTGCTATAACCATGACTCCCAAATAATAGTGACTTAAATTAGATACAGGTTTATTTTTCTCAGGCAATAATCGGCATTAGCAGCCCCGGGCTGATAGGGCAGCTCACTGGGTCAGCAACCTTGGCTTCTTAACACACAGCTTCCATCCCATGGTCTCATCACGTCCACAACACAATCCCACCAACCCTGCAAGGGCTCCCCGAAAGTTGTGCACATCACTTCCACTCGCATCCCAATGGCCATGACGCAGCCATATGGCCACACATGGCTGGAAATGCTAGGGCTGTGTGCTGATGTTCACACAGGGCTTGCAGGAGGCAAGCACTGTTCTAAGAGCTTTGCACACATGACTTGCTACCCCGTGAGGTAGGTACGGGCATTACTCCTATTTCACAGGCAAGAGAACAGAGGCACAGAGAAGTGGAATAGCTTACCCATGGTCATCAAATAAGTGATGAGGATGACGTTCCAACACTCACAGCTGGTTCTGAAATTTGTGCTCGTCATCATTTGGAGACACTGCCTCTCAATTCAGGGTTCTGTCAGTAAGGAAAAAAAGGGAGAATGAAAATTGGGGTGCAATCAGTTATCACAACTCTGTCACCCCATTATCTGTCTTCGCCACATACTGCTATGGCTCCAAGCTTTGGGATCCTCTCCCCTGTTGCTCAGTCACTTCTAGTTTTCCAACACAGTGTCCTTCACAGCAGCCTGAGTGTCCCACCCCCACCATGGCCCTGTGGCAATGGCTCACATGGTCGGGGCTGGTCTAGCCCCTTGGCTTCCAGCTTCTCTCACTCCAGTCTCCCCTCTACTCTCCCACCACATGAATCTTCCCTAATGCCATTTCTTCATGCCATGCCCCTTCTTTAGAAGCTAGCAGAGGATACGCACTACTTAACCTGATCAACTTCCTTCTGCTAAGTCTGGCCTTCAGTTCGCTTCCAAACACACATTGCAAACTTACAAATCCCTCCTCCGAGTCCACACAGATCCTCTCAGCACCTGTCAGATGGGTCTATACTTAGACCATAGGTACTCCTGTAGCTCAGCTGTCAGATAGAAAAGGAAGTGTCACCTATATAGAGCTAAAGGAATTTTGCTTCAGTCCTTTGACCACTGAGAATGGCTGTACCTGGCCCCTGTTCGCTTGTCTAAAGTTTCCCCCAGTTTGCGTCTGGCCTGCCCAGGGGCCAACTCAGTTCTGTGCCCCTGTGCGCTGAATGGAGAGATCCTCAGTGGTTCACCCTGCCAGCCTCTGGCTCCCATTCCTCCCTCCACTCTCATTGCTCTTCCCATAGCCTGGCCAATGGTGTCAGCCCTCCTCCTATGTACCTAGCCTTGCATGATATAAGGTGGAGGCCAAGTTTTTTGTCTTAACGTGATCCCCCACCGCAGTGAGTTACTCAATGTTCTTTGCTGATTGGCTAGTGGTTGGTACTAAGTGGCTTGGTTAGTCACTTTTGAGCATTCCCGTAAGTAACATAATTTGGAAAACAGTGGTCCAACTAATGTCCAATAGTAAGGAGAAACTCCACATTAAATCTGCAGGATGATCGCCTAATGTTAAATGTATAGAAAATAAGAGTATTGCATCTCTTCCTTTGCCATGGTGCATATCGTCTGTCTTAGATTAGTTAGAAAGAACTGATGGAGATTTGAAAGGCTGTTTGATGCTCCAGCAGATCCTTTCATATATTTGCATTAGGAGAAGTATCAAAGAGCTCTTTCAGCTATTGGTACATAACCTTGAACCGAACTTGAACACCAGCCATCACTTGAACATCAAGTTCTAAGATGTGGGGAAGGAAGCCAGGGGGGTTTGATGAACAAGCTTTGTTCATCGAAGAAGAAGGAATGCATTTTTCACAGGGGCATCTTTCAGAACCTTGTTTGTGTTCTTGGCCTCAGAATAAGAAGGAAAAAGTGGTGACAAGAATATATTTTTAAGCCAAGGCATTGTATGCTCATCTTAGACTTCTGAGCTTTCAGAGTATTTGTTCAGGAGATGGTTTCCAAGGTTTTACAACTTTGCTAAAAACATTCCGCCTCCTCTTTAGATCCATCCAGCTGATATCATTTTTAGTGACTTCCGAAGCAGCATTGTTGCTGAGAATTGATACAGCAATGAATCTTTACTAGCACCCATGAAAACATGACTTTCGTATCTCACATTTTACTTTGACTATATTTTTTTTTCCTTTTTAGAAATGCCCTGGAAACTAGCTTTGTCTTGCCAATTGAATAGCGAGCATGGACTTTATACCTACTGCCTGGTCACAGGGCCACTGATTTGCATCTTCTGGTTGAATGCAAATTGTTCATCTTTAAGTTCACCGGCATTTGCCTCTCTTTAAACAAACAGCACTAAAGCGACTTGTAGACATGCACGGTTTGTTTAGCTTGGCTTCTCTCTTTGATCTCATGTTAACATACCTTAATGGCAGGTAATGATTGATAATAGAGTATTGTAAAGTTCAGGTAATAAATACTGCTTAACTCATAATAATGCTGAATAATGTACTTTTTATGACTTGGTTTGATGGAAAATTTCCTTGTCAGCTTGGTCTAATTGTCCAAACAAAACCACCCATTACTTGAAGAAATACATGTCCTACCCTAGACACATTAATTAGGGTCATGGCTGGGCTGCACAAAGGAATATAGTAACACTTTAGTTATCTCTAAATGTAATCTTTGGGCAATCTTACTAATGCTAAACTCAGGTTTAATGAGAGACTTTTGTTTACACTTTGCCCTTTGAGGCTCGAGGGCCTCTGTTGGAATCCGTGGTGGTGGTGTCCTGGGCCCCATGCTCCCACACAGGGGTCTTTGCTTTGAGATATCCAGGGGTCATCAGTTTCAGTGATCTGAACATCAAAAGTCACAACAGTCACTTCTCTTTATCTTGGCATGGGGGCAAGGGGACTTGTATGAAGAGAGAAGGAACCTCTTTTAATTTTTTATTACTGGTATTTGAAGACACAGGGCATTGAGATTAGAGTTAAAAGGGGATTTGGTGTCTTGGTTTTGAAAAGCTCAGGTGCTGGGCGTCCAAGTGTTTGGTGAAGTCCTACTTGCCCACGTGTGGCATTTCCATGATGCGCTGCCGTCTTCGAAGTCCCAAGAATATTCCAAATACAGAACAAATAAAATCCGGAAGCGGACCATGTGGGCTTTTAGTGTAACACCCAAGGTTTAACTGCAGGCCACACCCATAATGAACCCCAAAATGGTTTTCTGAGAAAGAATGCTTGGTTTTAAAGTTTAGAATGATCCAATTCATGATTCCAGATGAGTGAATTGTTACTATACTCAATCCAGGGGCTAGTTCTTTGCATGCATATAGTGGAAAAAAGGGTGTGTGTTTAATTTTTTAGACTTGAGCCAAATTGCCATCTCATTGATGATAGTTCATATGTTATTTAATACCCAAATTTCTAGGGAAACCCACAACTGGAAACCCACGATGGGAAAAAATTTCATTCTCTGTTCTGATGACTCTCTATAAATGACTTATTCCTTAGACATTAGACATTTACAGTTAGGTACTCAGAAGGGCTTGTATTCACAAATAACATTGTCTACTTCATACAAATTACTTGCTATTTACCTTGAGTCGTATTTTTTTGAAAGAGCAGAATATTTCAGATTGGCTTTCAAATAAACAAAAGCTGTTTGTCCTTAATAATTTCACCCATTTATCCTGATGACTTATTTCATGTTCTACTTAAGTCTGTTTTGGCTGAAATTCTTGGAAGACTACAGAATTAAAGATGACATTCTTTAGAAATTTGGTTTGCCGAATTTATACAAAGATTGGTGTCTTACTGGGATCGATTTGTTTGCTCCTTTCAATTAAAGACATAAGTACCTTCTTCATTGTTAAACATGAGAATACATGCCTAGAACTCTCATAACAGTTAACACACCATGGACTTTAGGAATATTCCATGTTGGGGCGCCTGTGTGGCTCAGTGGGTTGGAGCCTCTGCCTTCGACTCGGGTCATGATCTCAGGGTCCTGGGATCAAGCCCCACATCGGGCTCTCTGCTCATCAGGGAGCCTGCTTCCCCCTCTCTCTCTGCCTGCCTCTCTGCCTACTTGTGATCTCTCTCTCTGTCAAATTAATAAATAAAATCTTAAAAAAAAAAAAGGAAATGTTCCATGTTAAGAACTACGTGCATCAAGCAATAGGTACCTTGCAAATGTCACTGCCAATCAACTGCTTTGCCTTTCCTGATGGATGCATACTGATGTTTGGTGAGGCCGACCAATTGACATTTGTCTCGTAGGTTTTTAAGACAAATTAATGCAACAGGAATGATCATTACATTACAGGAACTGTGTACTTGAATTACATTTATCTTTTCTGATATTTTATTCATTTAGATAGAAATCAAGTTTTCAGAATCCTTATTTTTACATACTATTTCTTCTTAAATTTAAATATATCTATATTTATTAGAGAGAGAGGGAGAGCCTAAGCAGGGGGAGTGGCAGCCAGAGGAAGAGGGAGAAGCAGGCTCCCTGCTGAGCAGAGAACCTGACACGATGCTTGATCCCAAGACCTGGGATCATAACCTGAGCCAAAGGCAGATGCCTAACCAACTGAGTCACCCAGGTGCCCCTATATTAAGGGGAATCCATTTCAACTGTATTTTAGTGATTTTAAAATAAACTAGACAGAGTAGGTGTTCTCACCCCTAGCTGCACAGTAGAATCGCAGCCCTAGCTGCACAGTAGAACCCCGAAAATATGGGGTTTCTCTTAAACCTTCTCCAGGTGGGTTCTAACTTGTAAAGCAGAAGTTAGAAACCACTGAGTGGGTGCCACGTTTCTAAAATTCAGGTCCCAGACAGCCATCATACAAAGTTGAGTGGGCCACTTGTTAAATGCATCTTCCCCAGCCCCACCCAGACCCCCTGAAACAGACCTGCTTCAGGAGAGCCTGATATAGGAAGTTCAGCATGCAGTTCCTGGGCATGTCCAAGTGTGAAATTGACTACGCTGCTCCATCTGCTTCATTTTACAGATAAACTAGTCTCACGTAAAAAAAAAAGTTAGACAAGCTCCTTTAATCCTCACAACAACCATTTTGGAAAGGCTACAAAAATTACCATTACACCAGTAGGAAAACTCACCGAACGTCTCACTGCAGACACAGGATTTGAACTTGCACAGTTGGACTTTACAGCCTGTGCACACACACAGCTGCCGGTCTGTAGGTCCAGAGCTTAGGCACGGGATTGCTGCTCTGCGGTGATCATTAGAGCCAGCTCTGTGATCAAGTTACACATTCATGAAGCACAATACGTAAAGTGTAATGAATGTATGGTAAGGTAGAGGAAAAGGGGGATCCATTCTGTTGGCGAAGGTTTCAGGAGAGGCTTCATGAAAAGACCAACCATTTGAGCTGGACCTCTAAGGGTGCAGAGGGTTTCTGCAGGCAGATTTTGTGCAAACACAGGCTGAGCAAGGTGGAAGGTGCTCAGAGAATGGCACGAGTTTCTACAGTCAGTCCAGGTGATGCCAGTTGGGACCCAAGGGGGGAGAAGCAGACTTGAGGTCTCCCGTGGGGGGACTGGATTACATTTCCTTCTTACCTAGTCCAGCAGTCAGCCGTTCAACCAACAAATATTGTTATTCCAATACTTAGATGGAGGTTAGTGAGCAGAGGGGAAATTTAAGAAGTGGAATCTTTCATCACTACTGGTCAAGAACTCATGCTCCAGGAGTCACTCAGATCATTTAAAATATTATTTATTAACTTTTGAATAGGAAATACACTAACATGGGATAAAATCCAAATGAGCAACAGGCTGTCCATGAAAAATAAGACTCCCCCCTACTCCTGACCACCAGCAACCCAGCTCCCCTTCCCAGAAGCAACCATTATTATTCAGCTGGTGAGCATGTGGCTGCTGCATCTTTCTTCCCTTTACCACATTCACATGGGCACAGTCTGTGCAACGGTAAAATTCCCCATCCCAGTAATTTGCTGAGGTTCAGTCGGGAGTATGGTCCTAGCATAATATAATACATCCAGAATTCTCATTCAACAAACGTTCCTGGATGCCTACTGTGTGCTTACAACGGAATGGCTAGAATTGGAATAGGGAGATCAGTAAGAGATAACACTTGCCCTTAGGGATCACACAATATAACAAGGTAAACCACCCAAAAATAATGATTATAATGCACTGTGGGAAATGGTGTAATAGCAATAAATGCGAGGCTTTATGAGGATAAGTGGCCTCTAAAGCCCAGGCTCTTTCTAGTTCCTGCTGCCTCTGGGCAGAGAAGGCTGCTGAGCCACTAAAGCCTTAGGCTAATGTCCTACTTAAGGTGAATTGTATCCTTCCAAACTCGCTGAGTTTTTACTCTTGCATCATTCCTCCTTGTCCTGGTTTCTTCCACAGGTAGACATTTTCAGATGGGCGTTCCCTTGTTAATTATTCACTACGAACCACAGTTCACTCTCTTTTTTCAGTCGATTCATTTTACTTTTTAAATGCATTCTCTTGCAATACTGTTTTGGATTTGGGGCAGATGGCGTACACCAAATTTTGGGAGTTTTGTGCCACTGGCATGTGATTTTTGAGCCCTGCTTTGTTCTGTTTAATTCTCATGTGGTCCCACTGAAATGTCAATAGGCTATGAATATTCACAAGAGTGCAGGTTGCAGTAGCACCTTTTATGAAAAGTAATACAGTACATTGACCATGAAGATTTTATTCTTTTGAAATAGTTTCTTAGACTGTATTCCAAGGACATGTTTCATAAGATATTAATAGATATTATACTCAAAAAAAAAAAAAAAAGGATTCATGGCTCTGTACTATTGGATATGAAGAAAAAAATGGGCTTCTTTACTCCAGAAATTCTTCGAGCCTTTAATGTGCCAACATACATCGTGGATTTCCTGGAGAAAGTTGTATGTGGTTCTCTCAAACCTATTTGACCATGAAAACTGGGTTTTGTTTGTTCGATTTTTGGAAACATAGCCATTGTCATCTTGGGACATTCTGTTTTATTAGATGACTCAGATGTCTAGTGCAATCTGCATGTGAAATACCTCCAACATATGGTCCTCTGTGAGAAGAGAAATCCTCTTAAAACCATATATATTTATATTTTACAACACATGTTTGTGTAACTGAAGTGGTAACCTTTCCGTGCATTGATAGAACATTCTAGATGACTTTCATAAGCTCTTTACTGTGTCCCAGTGAGGCCTTGAACTTGCGTGACTTGGTTTTCAGCTCCAAGGCTGGTCGTGTCCCACTGGATGCCTCTTACCCCCCCTTTCAGCCTTTTGACTTTTATTAACACCTCTCCTTTTCCTCTTGTCCAGCTGCCCCCTCTGTCTGTGGGGAGATGTGGATGGGGACATCTGTACAGATGACAAAAACAGACTGAGTGGGAGCAGGCTGCCAGAGCATAGAGATGGGGATGGAGAGTTAAAAATGAAGGTAGAGAGAAACATGACCACGTGGTAGCTCACACTGATCTTTATTTTTATTTTTTTATTACTTTTTTGAATTTAATTTTATTTTTTCACTTTTCCAAGATTCGTTGTTTATGCACCACACCCACACACGCTCATCTTTAAACATTTATGCCTCATCGCTTCTCCTAGTGGTCAGATGAGGTAAGGCATGGCATGCAAATCATGGAAACCTAGGAATGTTCCCAAATTGCAGGGGATAGTTGACGATAAAGAGGAACATTGTCCTCCATGTTGTTCTGTGATGAAGCTGGTTTGGGAAGTTCCTTAGGAAAGATCTAGCCAGACAAGATTTCTTTTCCACTGTCACTTTCCTCCTGTCGGACTCTGTGTATCTATAATCTGACTCTGTTCCTAAAAGGAACGACGCTATAGTCGATCTCCTTCTGTAGACCTTCTCATGGCTGTGGCTAAGAATGAGAAAAATGGGTGTGGAGGGAAGAAATAAACTTAGAAGCTCAGAAAAGAGCTGATGGGTGAGTGGAACGCAAGGAGCTACAGATGGAAATGAGCAGACTTCAAAAGAAAGCCTTTCAAAGGATGCTTTAGTTACAATTATATTCCTATGTGAGTGACAGAAAATCCAAGATAATGGTGGTTTCAACAAGGTAGAATTTCATTCCTCTCTCATCTAAAAGTGTGGGTAGGTGGTCTGGGGCCGGTATGGTACTCCATATACCTTATATTTTTTTCTGTTGACCTCATGCTCCAAAATACCAGCACATGCATTTTAGGCAAGAGGATCGAGAAAGGAATGAAACACACACACACATACATAGAGAAAGGACACACACATGCTATCCTTTTAAGAAGGTTTCTAGAACGACTCTACCACAGTCTGCTTACATCCCATTGGCTCTAATTGGTTTGGGCCAATACCTAGCTGCAGGACAATCTGAGAACTTCACTCTTCATTCAGCCATTTGTGCACTCCAAATGTGAGCTCATTGACCATGGAAGAAGGAGATAACTTGTTATTGGGGGATGCATAATTATTCACAAAAATGGCCCCGCACTTGCCACCAACATCAAATTTGGCCATGTAACTTAATTCAGCCACTGAACTGCAAACCAAAGCCTTAAGAGCTAACCAGTAATTTACCAAGTCCTTCTCCCTCTGTCATGGGACTGGCAAACATTCCAGCCAGAGGCCCAGAGGCTGTTCCATCACACTGCATTCTGGAGGGAAGATGACAGAGAGCAGAGGGACAGCTGGCCTGGGACAGACATGAGACCTGAGTGGAAAATGCTCCTGTGGTTCAGGGGCCATTTGTTACCGCAGAGTAACCTACCCCAGTAGTTTCAAAGCGCAGTCCCCAGACCATCACCACCAGCACTGCTGGGGAACGTTAGAAATGCATTCTCAGCCCCAACCTAGACCCACTGAATTAGAAACCTTGGGGCAGGGCCCGAAAACCTGGGAGCTAACAAGTCTTCCAGGGGCTTCTGATGTGACTAAAGTTTTGGGCCACTGACCTAGTCTATTTTGCCAATTACCAGGGACTAGTTGTCACTACAGGTAGAAGCAGGGAGAAGGAGCTGCCAGCCATCCCTCATGAGGGGACAAGGAAAAGAGATTCAGTAGCTACAGAGGAGAAGTGGCATCTCCCTACCATTTGGTGTGGCTTTAGCCCCAAGAGAAGACACCACAGCTGGAGGAGTTGTGGGTCCCAGTTCCTCAATATGGTGAGTGAATTGCTCATTGCAAGGAGTGGATAGTTGGGCCCATGGCCCTGAAGAAGCAGGAGCAGAGTGATGACATAGAAATTGATTCTTTGACCTTATGTCACCCTGTTGTTAGAGTTGGGGGCACGCAAGCCACTAAACCAGCGTTATCTTAAACATTACAGCAAATTGCCCCTTACATGGTCTGTATCTGACTGGCCCAGATACTACCACCTCAAGACCATTGAGACATTCTGGTTTGTTCCAAAACATGGCTGACAAATTATAGTTTGAATTCTCAGATGTGCTCCGGCGTAATGCCTCTGTATCCTGTGGGGAGAAATGCCAGGGTGTGGCTCTGTTGCTTTGGAGGGCTGGAAATGAGCAAGGGACACATCCCAGGAGTAAATCTTTGGTGCTCATTTTCACCCCCTTGCAGAACTTTCTGCATCATCCAGATTGCTTTGGTCTGTCAGAATTCCATATTCTAGATCTTTCTAGACAATCCAACATCTCCACTTTCCCGTGTCTAATTCTCTTATGGCACCAGGTTCGATGATTAAATAGACGGGAACTAAGATGTCTCCTGGTGTGTTGCTCTCTTAGAGGTAGGTTTTATTTCAATACCGCCAGTCTGAAAGTACGAACACTCATGGCTAGGCTCCAGGAGATGTCTGTAGGAATAACTCTTCCATAGGACCATGAAAGGAAATGCAGCCAAACCAGGGCGAAGTGTGGGAGAGGAGCTGGAAGGATGTTTGAGCCCAGAAACGTTGGCGTGTGGTGAAGTCATGGCAGTGACTTATGCAGGCAACTGTATTTCCTCCTCTGTTATGCTTTTGTGAGAAATTCAGGTTTCAAATAAAATACCAAATAACCTAATGAGGCAGCAATTTAGCCTGAATCAGGAATATTCTACATATATTTGCCTCACAGTGTGAACCGAGCAACCCTTCCCATAGTGTGAAGGAACAGGCACTTCATTTGCTGCTTTTGGCTGAAGAGTTGCCATATTTAAAAGAACAAACATGATTTACCTAGGATGTGACTTTTAATGTGCTCTAGTCAATTCTCAGACTAGGCTTTTCTCTTAGTCATTTAGCATTTTCCTCAGAGCCCACATGGAAATTCCACTGTCTCCTTCCTACTGAATGCTCTGTGCAAAATACCACTGCATCAAAGAAGCCAAATGTCTTGAACTCCATGGGAGAAAACCACAGATGACAACACGCTGGGACTGATCCCTGAGCAGACTAGCTCTGAATCCCATGCCCCTTTGCACAGGGCCGTCTCCGGCACAGTGCAGGGGCCAGAACAAACCCTTTCTATCTTTCTATAAGGAAGATCAGATTAAAATGAATATCAAGGAGAGCAGAAAACCAGAAGATGACACAAAGACATCATGATGTTGAGAGCGGGGTTGAGGGTGAGTTATAGGAAGGTGACACGGCCCCAATGTTTCTCTGCTTGTGGGTCTATGAACTCCTGGGGTCTTTTGTTCGACACTGGTTAGTTGACTTTGACAGTGAATTTTAAAATTCTGTTTGAGGGGTGCCTGGGGTGGCTCAGTTGGTAAGCGTCTGCCTTCACCTCAGGTCATGATCCAAGGGTCCTGGGATAGAGCTCCATGTTGGGCTCCCTGCTCAGCGGGGAGTTAGCTTCTCCTTCTCCCTTTGCCCCTCCCCCACTCGTGTACGCGTACACCCTCACTCCCTTTCTCTCTCACTCTCTATCAATTAAATAAAGAAAATATTTTTTAAAAAAGAAAAGAGGGCACCTGGGTGGCTCGGTGGTTGGGCGACTGCCTTCGGCTCAGGTCATGGTCCGAGAGTTCTAGGATCGAGTCCCATATTGGGCTCCCAGCTCCATGGGGAGTCTGCTTCTCCCTCTGACCTTCTCCCATCTCATGTTCTCTCTCTCTCTCTCAAATAAATAAATAAATTCTTTAAAAAAAAAGAAAAGAAAAGAAACTCTGAGGTTCTTTCTTTCCCTGGGAAAAACTCTTTAATGACTGTGGGAGGATATGACAAACAAGACAAAGGCAAGCAGCTTCTTTAAACTTCTTGCTTCAATTTATTTCAAGACCAAAACAAACTTTGGCTTCCTTGGCTTTGTTGGGATCAGCCCATAGGAATTTCTGGGCTCTGATGCAGAGCCAATAATGGAGGGTTCCCTCACAGGATTCAGAGGCAAAAGAATTCCCTGATGCTGCTTGTTAGAGCGGTGGCTTGTTAGAGTGACCTACCCAGTTGGGTATAGCCATAATTAGAATGAGATGACCACAACTGGGCTATTTCACTCCCACACATCAGACCCCTTGCCCACGTGCTCCCTATCTGTCCCTGCCCTTCTCTTTCCCCTGGTTTTTATATATGTACCTCTTCCTGGTCTGATGGCTACTCACCATTAGGGACACTTTTTCTGAGCATATCTCAGCTCCTAACCTAGGTTGAATAATTGCAATGACCTCTTTCACCACCATTATTTTCTGAAGCTCACAGGAATGAATGAAAAACTATACATACTCCAATGATGGCAAATGATTTGCTATTTTATCATTTTTGTAGTCACAATCAAAACTTTCACAGTATTCCCCAAACCACAAAAGTAGAGACATATCAAAAAGCTAAAGATCAACCCCCCACCCAACCCTACCTCTTAGGTCCTAGGGCCTGATGGGTTTCCCCACGAGGGTGGGGTGTGGGGCACATACTGTCCACAGCACTGTGTCCAGCCCTGTGGCCCAAGGCTCAGGCTAGCCTCCAGGGTCCTAGTGGCTGAGTTCACTCCTTAGGGAAGGAAGGGCATGTGCCTTTAGCAGCTGGGCTGCCCAATGCTCTTTTGTTCCAGGGAAAGAATGAGCCTTTTGCATTCTCTCTCCCCTGCAGGTAAGATCTTTGTCCAAAGACCACTGCCATCTTCTTCTTCCCAGCCTCACACCATTGCCCCTGGCTGCTCCTGCTCTTCCAGCTCAGAACTGCCCTGAGGTGTGCTTTCTCCTTTTTTCAATATTCTCTTTCCTCCTATCTTACCCTTTTCATTTTCTGTGTGTCTTCCACCTCCTATCACCCAGTAGAGTATTGCCCCTCAGTTGTTCTTACTCTCTTCTTCCAGGACATTCTACCCTGATACAAAATGTTATCATTAAGCAAAGAATAGTAAACAAGAGAAGGTTTCCCAGCAGTGGACTCTCTTTTTTAAAATTCCAAGGTAGTGTCTGTGAGTCTAATTTATTTTCTTTCCAACTTTTTATTTTGAAAAATTTCACACCTACCAAGAAGTTGCCAAAATGGTACAAGGAATACACATATGGCCTTTGCTTAGGTCGACCAGCTGTATATTTTGCCACATTTGTTTCCACTTTCAGGGTGTGTATATTCATTATTGTTATTTTTCTTCCTGTATTATTTAAGATAAAGTTGCAAATATCAAAACCCTTTATCTCTAAATACTTCAACATGTATCTCTTAAGAACAAGAGCATTCTTTCACACAACCACAACATAATTATCAAATGCAGAAAATTTAATAATGGTGCAAAACTACTATCTAGTGACCCAGCCATGTGAGTCTATTTAAATATTTGAAGGAAGACTCTGCATTTGACTTTGATTTACATAATCAAAAAATAAGGGCTTCGTTGTAGTTTCACCAAAATCCACATCAATTGAAATGGCTGGTGGCCTCAAGGCAATGCTTTTTTTTCCCTTCTTATTTCTTAATTTATTTCCCTTATAAAGCATAGATACCACTAATAATATCTATCAACCAAAGGAATTTGGTTGATGAACTGTATTTCCAGCATGTTTAAATCATTGAAAAAGTATGGTGGGCGTGGTACTATATCCACAAAGGCCAGTGCCTCATTTGGAGATGACTTCCAGAGCCCTTACGTGACATTTTGATATAATTTAATTTCCTGAGGACTCATATTTAGGGGCATAACGCATCGAGCTTCTTCCAGGGATGTGTTTATAGCAAATACCCCCTTCAGAATAAAAACCGAGATGATGTTAAGATGGAACCCGTAGCTCTTTGTTGTGTTTGTGCTTCTACATGTGTCAACAAGCAAGCGTTGGTTTAGGAGCATCTGTATTCCTACATCCCGGACACACAGTTCTGCCTGACAACAGCTGAAGTCCAAGGTTCGACTTAAGATTGATTGCACCAACCTGCTCAGAATAAACCACAAGAGATACCTCTCTGGCCCAAACCGATGCTTCCAAACCCAAACCGATGCTACCAAACCCAAACCGATGCTTCTGGAATTGGTCCCTTTCCTACTTCTGTGGCTTTCCTGCACCAGTAAGAGGAGAGCCAGTCTTTTGCCAGAAGGGATTTGTCCTTTTTATCTCATCAGGAGAGTGCTTCGGCTATTTGCATTTCTGAATTGCTTAGCTGCCCAAGCATGCTCCGTGTGTGCTGTTTGAAATGTGTCATTGAAGCACGTGACTGCTGTTCTCAAGCTGATGTTGGACTTTCTCCAACAAATATGGATTATGTTAAAGTCGGTTCTGAATTGACGAGGATATGTTAATAACTCCCAGATGGGCATCTCTGTGCTCTCCAGCAGGGAAATGCAGGCCGTCGATGGCGGGAACAAGTGTTTGGCAGGTCCATCATTCCGTCATTAAAGGCCACATTATTACTTACAACTGTGCTTGCATGACAATGGCTGCGATGAGCCCGGCCTCACAGTCATGAGCACTAGGAATTTGCTTTGAGGTAGATTGTTTTCCAGGTGGTGAAAAACATTTTGTATGAAATGTCCCTCTTCCTAGCTCCAAATAGGATCATACAAGTGAGTCAAAGGGCAGGATGGGAGGTGGGGGGGGGGCGGTCTATGCCTTTGCTTGGAGATCCATGACAAGGCAAAGCTACACAGGCAGGGATATATGCCCAAGGGTCCTTGTGTAGAACAGCCCTTGCTCCGAGGAGCAGCTTTTCTCTATGCCTGTTCTGAGCTTGCGTCCTTCAATGCCTACTTCCTGCCCTGGCAAGTTCCGGTTGGAACAATGAATTACATTAGGATTATTTGCATTGTGGTTGTAGTTTCCATTAGAGGCATATTTTCTTTGTCTTTGGTCCTTAAGCTATAATAATATAGGCATTTCATATTGTTTTAAAACTAAAAAAAAAAAAAAAAAGAACCAAAAGGAGCACCTGGGTGGCTCAGTGGGCTGAGTCCAACTCTTAATCTCAACTCAGGTCTTGATCGCAGGGTCATGAGTTCAAGCCCTGTGTGGGACTCCGCACTGGGAGTGGAGCCTTATTTTTAAGAAACAATAATAAATAAATAAACAAAAATGAGAAAAGAAACAAAAAAGGCCCCTCTCTCCCATTAGAGCATTTCTAGTCCGGAACAAAAATGGCGTAACTTTGGTGTTAAATACCAATGTTCCAAGTCTCACCTCGGAGTATGCAGGTCATGGGCTCTGTGGCTAATGTAGTGAATTGTGATGAAATTGGATAAGATGATGAAAGGCAGTCATTTGCCCGAAAAATAACATACTGGGGAGAGTCCCGGTGCTGTGATAGATTTGGCGCATTTCCACAGAGGGGTGAGAGGCAACAGGGTCTCTGTTTGCAAAGTAAATGCTGCATGTGCATTTCTTTCACTTAGAATGTAAAAGAATCTTTCGTCCCAGTATGTGTGTTGTGGTGAGAATGACCGAGCACGCTAAAAAGTAATTGGAAACATTCAGTTGTAGATGATGTGCTTTCTCCTTTGCTCTGGGTCCCTATTTCAATAACAAGTAATCCAGCCATGGAGAGTCCCCTTGCTCTACAGTCAGGTATTTTATGATGTCATTTCATCTGCATAGGCATATCTATATGTTCTCTTTTCCTTTCCAGCAACTCCAAGGAATTTAAAAGTATAAAACCACATCTGCCAATAACATTAGGATGAACCATTTAGGATTTGGTTTTTTACAAGGCAGCAGCACTAAATGCCATTGATTCCCAGCATGCACCGGTACATTTTTAGTGCTAACAGTCAGGATTTTAAAATATTTCATTTTAAGTCGTTTAAAAATATCTAAAGATCAGCAAAAGATTTCACACAGCTTCTGCATTGAGGCCGGCCCCAAAAGGGGGTTTGTCTGGGCGTGGGACTGTTGAAAGGTAACAAGTTGGAATATTCTAGAAAGGTGGGGAAAAATAATCTAGCTCGCAGGGTTTTCCGTAAGATATGGCCACAGAGCTCCCTGTGGGCTGCAGTATTTAGACCATCTGCACAGAGGGGGAAGGATTATTTGCCATCACCAGCATGCAAACTACCCCGGTGTTTTTTAAGTGTGTTTTAACATGTTGTGCTTCCTTATGTGTGACTATCATGAAGTCTCTATAGCTCCCAATAGTTCCCATAACCCTGAGAGGCTGCATATTCATTGAAAATGCCTTTAGCTCACCCCTACATTGAGAAAAGCAAATGCCAGCCCCGTGGATTTAGATCCTGTAACCCCAAAGCAGGACCAACAAGTTCGTTTGCCCGAGCTTGCCCAAGCAACAAAAAGGGGGGAATCTTTGCTTAAAAGACACTGTCAGTTTATTGACCCTGAGTATTTCTTAAGTCTTCCAAAAGTACTTTTGTACCATTAATATTTCATTAAAGAACTTCAGTTAATGAATTTCGATTTGTAGAAAGTTTGGGGAGTTGGCAGGTGCGATAGCAATAGAAGATATCCTATTTTAATGACCATTAAGTTGAAACTTTCTGAGATACTATTAGACCCCAATTAGTTAGCTGAGTATCACCAGTGGTTCATCATTGTCATTAGGTATTAATTAGCAGTTACAGAGTGCTAGACATGTTGCAGAACTCACCAAAGCAACTGTCCCTGTTTGGGAGAAATGTGTACTTCTGGGGGTGGTGATCTTTGTTGTTGCTACATTAGCATTTGTAATGAGCATTTGCGGAATGAATCCCTGGTATTTTGAAAGGGCTTTACTGTCTCTAATTATAGCCTCCATAGCTCGTGGTGTACAATGTTACATTCCCAGGAAAGGGAACCAACTCCAGAAGAGGTCCTGTGGTTGAGGTCGCACTGCTGTCACGGCTTTCGGACACCCTTTTAAATGTTATGTCATCTTTGACAGAATATATCCCAATAGCCCAAAGCTGTGTAAAAATGGGAGATTGAGGGAGAGAGACCCTTGTGAGATTCATCAGAGAGCAGCACAGGTGAAGGCGCGAGGGTTTTATTTCTCCTTCCGTATCCTTTCCGACGTAGGACAGTATTCTTCTCATAATGGCGCTCAACTTTCTGGATTGTTAAAAAGAAGCTTATAAGAGCAATTGAAAGTAATGTGGGCATTTTAATATCGTGACACTTAATGCTACATAAAACCTTTGTTTCCTACAGGTTTATTGAGCTGCTGTATTAGATTTCCTGCTGTATGAGCAGGAAGATTATGGTGGCTTAGGTCTAAGTATACTTTAGGGAGGCGTTTTGTATTTTCTCTATAAATAGTCTTTCTAAAACAACACAATTGTGTAACTATTAATGTTTATATTGCATTATACATCTCCCAAAGTTTACTACGCGTGGTGTAGAGTGCGATAACCAAAGGAAATGTCTTTGTCTATGAAATAGGCTAGGAGTTGTCATTATCAAAGTAAATCTATTTTACTTATTACTTCATCAGTAGGATTTTCATGCTTCGGTTTTACATTATGGCATTATGTCATTACGTCTCTAAGCTTTCAGGGGCTCGTATTTATTGACATACATACACACACAGCCACCTGCATACATGTGTGCATCATGCTTTGAAATAAAAGCCACAGCAGAACTGAAAGGCTGACTTTAAAATAGAAATTATGACATTTGGGTGACTCCAAAATGGACAGAAAACAAAAAACGCTGCTTTCAAGTATATGGTATATACAGATGAAAAATTTGATCGAAAGGACTTTTGTTTAGAGCACCCACGCAAGCTTATTTTTCATCCTGGAACAATTTCTCAGGCTTAATGAAACCAAACAGATCATTAACTCCCTATTATATGTGCCTTTTTGGATGAGGTGGTGCCAGGGAGCTCTCACAAGTACAGGGTCAGCGGCAGCCCCGCAACGGTAGGCCACAGACTTCAACTTGGGTTACACTTCTGTCCCTTTTCCTAGGGAAACGTAACCGATGGCGAGATTGCCTTTCTTTGTGCGAGTAATTTAATGAGCAATTTCTTCTGCATTTATAATAGAGAAGGGCCCCAGCTCTAGCGGGGCAGGCCCCCCCAGAGCCGCTTTTCCTTCCATACATGAATAGCCAGTTTCATTATTCCGGTCAAAAACAGAGCACGAGAGAAACAAACGGGCAGGGCCGTTCCATCCAAAGCAATGAAAGATTATCTTCTCCGAGCAGCAGAAATTAGATGTATCGGGCCTATCTTGGAATCACTCTCAGCTTCAGATAGAACATGACGTATGGGTAATCTGCAATTTGCTAGGGGCATTGTTAGCATGCTTTCGCCTCCAGGGTAGGATTTTAACCAGGCCTCCAGCAGCTGTGTGTTTTGGCGTCTCGGCCACATTAGCGATACAGAACCCGCCCGCTATTACCCTGGTGAAACTCGTGCCAAGGCCCCTGGTGACACGATGGAGGTATTAGGTCAGATGAGTTACATTAAGTGGCAAGTGATAAATTCAAGATGACAATTCAAAACAGCAGTGTTTCTTCTCGTAATTAATTCCAGTGGTGCCTGGGGCGGTGGCTGGTGGCCGCCGCTGGTGTGGCTATGCTGCGTAGCTAATGAGAAAACATTACAGCAAGGATTAGGGCCCTGAGCATTCTGGCAGGCTGAGGTCACTATGATTAGGAAATATTAACACAGACTCACTGTGATAAACTGTATACGCCCAGGAAACTTAATTTTTATTTTATCCATGTAAAAACTGTTGGGACCCTTGACAGTGCGGTGATTCACTGAGTGGGTTCGGGGAGAGGGGTGAGACATTCCACTGTGGCTCTGGGGAAGCCCCTCTGGGGACACTGGGATGGCAACAAAGGGCTTGCCAGAGCCACTGGCCCTTTTTCTGCTGTCTGTGGACGCCGTGTCTTTGGCACCTAGAGACACAACAAAATGGCGGGCCTGTTTCATTTTCCCAAATGAGACTTAATCAAGAAATTTTCTTATATGACTATCCTCTTTGCCTAAGGAGTCACTCTGAATTGGTTTTATGGTGATCTTGGCGAGCGGTGGGTGGGACTTTACTTTCTCTTGCTAAGTCTGTGCTTGATGAGGGTGCCTTCGATGTCATCGCGCTAGCCAGTCTTCAGAGGGTTTGCTCCCAATTATTCTCACTGCCAAACAATCCGGAGAGCTGTGTGTAGGAAGTGTTGCCATCCCAGGATGATCAACGAGAGAGGTGAGAGTGATGGGAATGAGTCGGGATCACATAGTCAGGCAGCGAACTCCTGGTTGGGCCTCAAACTCAGCACTCAAGGCACCGACGTATTGCTCCCATGAGTGTCTCCTAGAGAAGGGGTGCAGAGCCAACCAGCCTCGCTGTTGCCTACAGAGTTCCCAAAGAGTATTCCACTGGGCATCGTTTTTGTGCACAAACACATATGTGTGCATGAATGCACACACATTTACACACGCGCACACACACATACACCGAATGTGAACTCATCCCTGGCAAAGGACTTTTAGTATGAGCAACTACAGATGTCCTGTGGTGTATTGGATATGTGACCTATAAAATACCTACTAAATACTTTGCCTTTGGCACTGAAAAATGAACTGCTTCTAGAGGTAAGACTATTTCCTTATCACCTGCTATAAATTGGCTCTAGTGTCTGATACTCAAGTTCAATATGCGCTCGTCCCACAGGTATGTGTGCGAGTGAAAGGAGATGAGTGGGAAGGCCATTAGCAACATGTGTTCTCTGAAATGTTGAAGTGTTGCCACCACTTATATCTCTGTGCTCCAACTTCTTAGTTTACTAAGTTGCATACATTTTAGAGAAAATAAGACAAACTCTAAGTACAGTGGATTTTCTTGTTTTTCTGAATTCCATAGAACACATGATATTGATCTTGCATTAGTGACAATGAAATTTAGCCAGTCCCATTTTCTAGAATTGTAGAAATAACGGAGAGAGCTTTTTCTCCATGATAATGGAAGAGAGAGGCTCCGTTTCAACAAAGTCACAATTAAAAAAGACTTCTAATAAGGTATGTGTAACTCTTGTCATTTTTGTGCATGAGAAAGAAACTTAGGAAAAGTCAGTGTTTAGCAAAGAAGTCTATCATTTCTTTATATGTTTTGAGCTGATGGTTTGAAAAATCCCCAAAGGGTTTCTACAAAATCTTTCTTAACTCTGTTTGAAGTGGGCAAGAGGTGGGCAGATGAGAGATGTCCGAGTTAATAAAGGAGTGGGTGGAATGTTCAAGTTCAATCACTGGGCCGTGCAGAGTAGGCAGTGGGGGTTCATGTGATGAAGGCATTGAATCAGAGTGTACTCAAATTATCTTTGTCTTAACTTCTATATTTTAACCTTGAAAGAGTCCTATCTTTTTGCTTAAGTTTCCACAGTTGAGCAAAAAAGCATTATGCAAATCATTTTCTGGGAGGCTAAAATCTACTGAGAACAAAACATAACTTCAGAAATGCGTAGGAAATCACAGTGCAAAATTATGATCCTAAGCTGCCTGCCATTTTAGGAAATGAAAGAAGACTATATTTCCTTCCGTAAGTGCTTAAGATTACATTCTGTTCAATTTATGTCATACTGTTTGATCATCTAATTTTACTTGTAATTTCACACTTGAGAATTTTAAAGATTCCTTTAGTTAGTAGGGGAGGAAGTGCCCATTTCAAGCCTTAGATGAGATGTTCTTTTTTCCCTGGGACAAGTCAGAAAATAAAAGGTTTCTAATGTTTGGAAGCTTGTCACATGTCTAAATCAGTAAGCGGGTTTTAGCTACTAAAACAACGCCAAGTCTTACATAAGAAGCTCTAGAACAAAACCATTAATTCACCTGGATTCAAGCCTGCTTCTCATCTTGTGTCTAGTCACCGTTTTTTGAATTAACCACCTGGCTATATCCCACGTGGAAACCAGGCTACTGCTGCTTTGTTTCTGCCAAACTTCAGGTTTCTCGGGTCTCATATTTTAAAATACTTTCTGTTATGCCAAGAAAGGAAGAGCACTGGCCTGGGAGTCCAGAGATTGGGCTCTAGATGAAGCCCCACCACTCACTCACTGTATGAACTCCAGGCCTCAGTTTTCTCATTTATGAAAGGAGAGAGCAGGTTCCCAAGCCTGACATCTGATATATCATATGTACTCAGAAGGTTTTCTTTTTTCTTCTTTTTAAAATATGTTTAGATAGTCTTTTTTTAAATTTTTCAGTTCTTTGAGAGAGAGAGCATACGTGCAAATGCACGTGTGCGCTCACACCCTGTGAACCAGGGGAAGGAGCTGAGGGAGAAAGAGAGAGAATCGTAAGCAGGATCCACACCCATCATACATACAAATGAGTATATGTAATAAATATGCCCAACTATCTTTAAAGTCCCTATATACCAGTCACACATAGCACACACCCCCATCTGTAACCAATATCCTGAACTTCGTCATTCCTTTGCTTTTCTTTATAATTCTACTACATGTGGATATTGCTAAATATATCATTTGGTTTTACTTATTTTTGAACAGTGAAATCATATTACATGTATATTTCTGGGACTCACTCTTCTTGCTATACACTATATGATGAGATTTACCCATGCTGAATGTGGCTCACTATGGTTTATTAATGCTTGCTCATGTGCATTGGTAGCATACTGCATGAATATACCACAATTTCTTTATCTGTTCCCCTGCTGACGAACATTTGTTTCCATTTTTATCACTAACACAAAAAAAATGCTGCTTTATTCATTCTTGTTTGTCCTTATTTTCTTATCCACATGTGCAAGGGTTTCTCTTGCTTATATACTCTGGAATGTATCTACTAAGACATAGGGTCTATGCCTTTCCCCAAAAGTCTTTATCCCAAATTACACTGCACCTGTTGTTACACATCTTCATCAAAAGTTAGTTGTTTCAGACTTTTTTCCTTTTTTTTTTTCAATTGAAGTATAATTAAAAAAAATATTATGTTAGGTTCAGGTGTACAACATATTTGATTCAACAATCCTATACATTACTCAATGCTTGGTAGTGTTGGGCTCTTAAAGTTTTGCCAGGCTAGCTGTTGAATTGTCTGGAGGGCCCTGTTAAAAGTGCCTTAGCTCTCAAGAACTGATTGGGTAAGTCTGGTTTGGTCATCTTATAAAGGGTCCTAGGAATCTGTATTTAATAAATCTCTGGTTGGTTTTGATGCTTAGCCAGGTCTGAAATCACCAGACTAGACTGACCTCTAAGACCCTGTAGAGCATGACTATTTCCAGATCCTCTGTTGCCTTTCATTGCCTACGCTGATGCCGCCATCTTGGTCTGGGGAGTCTTTTTCCACAGAGTTCTTTGCATCTCCATTTCTCTTTCCTTTCCACTTTTCTAGCCAGCACACGAGCCCTGAATCAGGCCCTTATTACTCTCTGCCAAGATTAGAAATGACATAGAAAGTGGTTACATACAGACTCTGGAGGGAGTCTGGGTTCAAAAATGGGCTCTGCCACTTACAAGCCGTTTAGCCTTCAGAAGTTTGTCTTCTCTGTAAAATGGGGATGATAATAAACGTGCCTATCACATGGGATGTGTGAAGAATAAAAGAGTTAACATATGTAGAGATCTTAAAATGGTGCCTGGCACAAGGTAAGCATGGAAGCAATGTTACTCTTGACTCTGACGGCTGTCAGCTTTGTTCCCAAACAGCCTCCTGCAGGAGTGTGAGGAATTGGAAAGAAAGAAGGCCTCCCTGACAGCCTCTCTTCAACTTCAATTCTCTTTACACTAGAGTGCTAAAATAATTTCCACCAGCAGCATTTCATCGTATTCTCTACTCTTCAAGAATATGCAAGGGGTGGGGGGTGGGTACCTGCATGACTCAGTTAAGCGTCGACTCATGATTTGGGCTCAGGTCCTGATCTCAGGGTTGCGAGATCGAGCCCCATGTTGGGCTCTGCACTTGGTGGGCATGGAGTCTTCTGGAGATTCTCTCTCCCTCTGCCCCTCCCCCCAAAAAAAAGAAAGAAAGAAAAGGAAAGGAAAGGAAAGGAAAGGAAAGGAAAGGAAAGGAAAGGAAAGGAAAGGAAAGGAAAGGAAAGAATGTGCAGTGGTCCCTTTTGCATGTCTTGGGGTAATAGCCCATCAGACAATCATGGAAATGTCAGCGATATGAGGGATTCATGACATTTGAAAGAAACAGTTTTGCCTTTTCTTCTCATTCAACTGTAGCTTGTCTTCAACCATACTTAAAAAGTGGCTTATGGTCATTGTAGTAGCCAAGACTGTGGTTCGACTGCTTTAGCAGAGACCAAATAACGGTGTTTTAAACAAGCTAGAAGTTTATTTAGCTCTACTTAACGCCAAGCTTCTGGGAAACACGGGAGGTCAAGTGGCTGCATTTCATGAAGTCATACCCTCACACCATCCCTGTTGTTGTTACACCATTCTCTCGAGCAGAGGTCAGCAAACTTGCTTTGTAAAGGGCCAGACAGTAAATATTTTAGGCTTCTGTGGGCCATATGGTCTCTGCAACAACTATTCAACCCCGCTGTAGGAGCACAAAAGCAGCCACAGGAAGGACATACATGAATGAACATCGTCTCTAGCTGGACTACCATGTTCCTAGCTAAACCTTGAGACGTTTTACTACTAAGAAGGAAAGGAATGGCTATCGAGGGTCTGTTAGCAATCTCTGCCACGGCACCTGGGAATCAAATTGGAATAATGACAGAAAGATCATCTCCCAAGGATGCTTTGAAGTTTGTCTTCTTGTTGCCAAAAGTGAGATCTCGGATGCTCAGTGACTCTAAAATAAATAAATGACTTTCGCTGTCCAGTGAGACAGACATGAAGGTTGTAGAACTGAGGGGGCAAAGGTGGCTGGTCACCCAATTGACAACTCTCACTAGTGGAAAATTGTCACTTAATACTAAAAGTAGGTGTCAGAAATCCTTGCTGAAGCAAAGTTCTTTTGGCTCTTGGTTTGAATCTTCTACTTGTGTCATTTTTTTTTTAATTTAAAAAATTTACTATCTGGTAAATGTTAACATAATCCAACAACCCTTATCTAGAGGTTAATATTGAGGCTGGCTAACCCACTCCTAGCCCCAAATTTCTAGTTCATGCTGGAAAAAGCAAGGGTGAAGGGCTGGAGGTCAGTTGCTCACCGAACCTGTTCTCCTAATCAGAAAAACGAGAGCTTTCTAGGTAGACTCAACCGTAAACTTTCAATCTGACAAGAAGTGAAGGTCTATTTTTTTTTTTAAGCTAGGCACATTGCTACCCTGAAAAACCTGAGATCCTGTTGGTAAGGGGAAGGAAAGATGAATTATCAGAAGGACAAATGACTATTTATCATGTGCAATTCGATTGTTAAGTTTACAACAGATTTATTGAGCACCTGCTATGTGCAGGGCACTGCCCTGAGCCCTAGAAAAGCAAAAATTAACAATATATAAAACATTTGTTCTTGAGGAGTTCATAGTCTAGAAGGGGAAACAGATTAACAAATACATAATCACTGTGTAGTATGATAATAGACGTGTGTATAAAGGACAGGAAGAGTTCAGAGGGGGTAGTAATTGACCCTGACTTTAGGAGGATGAGAGAGTAGGTCAGAGAAGCATTAGCAGAAACACCAAAAAGAGATCTGCCACCTTCTTCCCGGAGGATAGACTCTGGATGTGAACAGAGTAGCTTCCCATCATCCATATCATGCATGTGATATGAGAATTCTAGAATAATCACATCAAATGGGTGCCAGGGTGCATGCATGTGTGCGTGCTTACACAGGAGCAAATCAGCACCAGGGGCAACACCATTTCCCGGCAGGAGTCCGAGTTTTACTGCCTGTAGTTGGTATCCTGCATGTTTCCTTACCATGGGGCGAGGGCTTGAACCAACCCCAAGGACCATCTTTACAAGCCCTACCTTGTCGAAAAATACAACTTGTATATTAAAATAGGCTTGGGATGTGTATGTTTATTTCTCTTCTTTGGTGCTCACTTGGTAGGAAGTAAAACGAAATGCATCTCTTAGGGCATGAGGGAATATATACCAGAAAGTTCTTTTTTTTCTTTCTCAAATTAAAATGGTGTGTTTATTGTTATGTGGCATTATTTATTTTTTGTTTACCTAGAATGCTGCCCGGGTTTGCATCCTGGGCTTAGACATCGTAGACCCCAACAAGCATGAAAAGCCAGAAGCGGAAGGCTTGGAGAACATACAAACACGGGGAGATGACAGGTTTTTGCGGCAGTTGGAAGCTGGGGAATAGATAATTACATCATTGTCTCTCATTCTGTTCCCTCGCGGACTTGCTTAAATGTCATTTCCACCACAAGGTCTCACTCTTGCCTTCCTCGGAAACCTCCTCCAACCTGTGCTCAGACATCATGAGACCCCCCCCCTCGGCCCCGCCGTGCGCCCCACGGGCCATTCCTCCTCCAGCCGCGCGGGTCCTTGACCTGGCTATTGTTGTTTGTGATACTTCCCTGCAAAGTTTCTCAATCAATACGGCAGCAGCCCCAGCTGCTCCTGGGAATGGAAGCCCGCAGCAGCGTACTTAATCTTGGAGCCAGCCTGTGCTCTCTGCTCGGCAGCTAAACTGGGTAGTTGGCCTGCTTGATGTGGCATTATTGCTTTTGAGGTCAGGTGTGAGCGGCGCGCCGAGGGCTGATTAATGGCTTTTGGGGAGGAAGCGCCTCTCCCGCCCACCGAGAGACTTTTAATAATGATAGACCATAACTGCGCTCGCACAAAAATCTGTGTGGCTTGCTTCTGCAGCTTCCGGGCTGGAGGTGTGGAAGGACTGGCATTATTATGGAAGGAAGCTTTGAAAGTGGTGCTTTGGGGTTTCCACGCAGAAAGGACAGGGGAGAAGCTGGAGGGACTCTTGTGGCATTTTCAACCATAGTAAATCGAGTTTTCTCTTCCTTCTCAGAGAAGGCAACTGCTATAGGCTTGGTCCAGCCTTTGTTTTAGCCTGACTTGGAAGCGGGTGGGGGGGGGGGAGGGATTATTTAAATTGTATTAAAATGGATCGTTAATAATAATGTTCATCATTGAGGGAGAGAGTAATTATTTCAGAATGAGAAGCATGGATTTCGCAGTATAACACCCACTAATAGGAAAGAGAAATTCATATCTAAATAATAATTGAGCATAGCATTGAGCTCTCACCCCCTATTGTTTAGAATGTAACACTATGAAGCCTGAATCATTCTAAAAATGGTTGTCCTGTAAGAGGTTCAGTGCATTATTTATCTAGCTATTTCCTGTTCCGTGCGATCCTTTTTTTTAGTAATCAGACAAAGAAAAAAAAAATAAAAATGCTTGGAGTGACCTAAATATTCTGTCTGTTATAAATGAAGGCTGGTTTCTCTGTAAATAAATAGACCACAAAATATTGTCAAGAAAATCATCAGAAGTGTAAATGTTGGGTTCAGACAGAATCTCCACAGAATCAGAGGGCTTCGTTAAATATTTGATTACACAACAATTATCTAATGAGGAGGAGAGTGATGACTGGCTTTTCAGAGGTGTGACAAGCTTAACGAGTCTTTGGACTGTGCATTTCGGGAAGGGCTGTGGATAATAGTTGCGTGCTCTGGGCAGAGATCTTGATTTATTCGTTTTCTGTCCCAGGACAGCGTCTCCTGTAAAGAAGGTCTGCTGTAAGCTTGGACAGTGAATGGAATGAAACAGAAATGAAATGAAGTAGAGGATGGTTTGGTGATACACCTTCTGGGGGGAAGAGAATTGATGCTCTTCTAACTCTGCAAGGTTATATTTTCCCATCTCCCCGGTGGTAAGGATGGGGCTATCCTAATGATATCAAACAACTGATGTTTGCTCTGAAGACTGCAAAATAATGTTTTCAAATATTTAAGGTAATTTCAACTCGCCTTTATGGTTGTAGATGATCACTTGGCAACTGGCTCTCACAAAGGGGCAAAGAAAATTTAGCTTTCCCACTTTTTTTTTATGACTAGTGCGATCTTTTTTATGGACTCCAAACTTTGGATCATCTAAGTCCAAACTGTTAAATTCAACCCCAAGCAACAATTTCAATAGATGGTTTACATCTTGTACCTTTTCTGGTTTTCTGTTCTTCTTCCTGTGCTTCTCTGGTACAGCTCTGTCTGGAGAGGAGACTTCACCCAACCTCTGGTGGTGGGGAGGACGGGGTCTTGGCGTGACAGGTTTAGGTCGTTGTCTGTCCTCTAGATCCTGAGATATGGCTATCCCAAGTCCCTGAGCGCCCTGCTGGCACAGGTGCAGACTTGTGTGGCTGATGAACTTCTGGTCTGTCTGCTTGGCTCCCTCTCCGTCTGGCGAGTTGGGTGCACCACGATCTTGTAAGTTCTGTGCGTACCCTGACATCTGGCTGCGGCCCCCATGTATTCCCAGGCTCTGCAGGCTCCCTCTCAGGCTGGGACTTCAGGGCTCCTCTGCTGCCACTGGGGCGGCCCCTCAGGCAGGATCCGTGTCTCGGCACATGCCCTCCTGTGGTGTGGGAGAGATCACGTGAGGCTCTTCCACACATCTGGCAGCCGGGAAGGACTAACTCAGGTGCTTTCTTTGCTTGGCCTTGCCCCTGGCTGTGGAGAAGGCATCCTGTGAGGTGGTCTTCTTCGCCATCCTCACATGAGAAGTGGAGAAAGCCTCTGCCTTTGGCTTCCCTAGACCTGTCGAACATACTTCTCCTCTGCAGGACTTGGGCCCAGAATGGGGAAGACAGAAGATACGTGTCTCTTCCTTCCTCCTAGGAGGCCCTCAAGGCCTGAAAGAGGAAGGCTATTTGATTCCTATCCCAGGCAGGGGACTTCTCCTCTGTCAGCCTGACCTCCTTCTTCACAGGATGCCATGCCCTGTGTTTCCTGGAGCCTGTACTCGAGAAGCCGTGGGTGAGTCTGCACGTGAGGGAGGACAGAAGTCCAAACTTAATCATTTTTGAATTATTATCCCCCTTATACATACCTCTTCATTTCACTTCTCTTCTCTCCCATTGCAGTACTTTTTATCTACACCTCAGTAAAACACAGCCCAGTCAATGTTTGAACCCAAGCTTCAGGTTCCATATAAAGTTTGGCCTCCATGAGGGGTAGTGGTTTGAATGTCATCTCCCCAAAGGATTATGTGGCATCCCAGAAACTGTGAGTGTAACCTTATTTGGAAAAAGGAACTGTGCAGCTATAATGAATCTAAGGAGGTCAAGATAAGATCATTCTGGATGATCCAGGGGGACAGAGCAGAGAAAACATGGAGAAGACAAGGCCATGGGAGGATGGAGGCTCGATTGGAATGAGAGACCATAAGCCAAGGACTGTCCTTAGCTGCCAGAAGCTGGAAAAGGCAAGGAATGAGTCTCCCCGAGAGCCTCTGGAAATCAACACCTTGATTTCAGGCTTCTGTGAGAGAAAAACTCCTCTTGTGTTAAGCCACCCAGTTGACGGTAGTTTGTTCCAAGCAGCCACAGGAAACTGTTGCATGAGGTTGTGTCAAATTTGTTTTCCCAGCCAAATTTGTTTTCCTTTGATTCTGGATTTGGTGAGTGTTCAGTAAGTAGGAAAGACCATGTGACTGGTTTCTGTGCAGTATTTCTCGATTGCTTTCCAATGCTAGTTATCCTTTTTTCAGAAATACCTCATTTAATTTTCATATTTTTGAGCAACTACTAGGTGCCAAACACTATGCTAGGTGTGCTGGGAGCTGAGGACAAATAAGACCCAATCCTTTCCCTTCAGGAAATTAGATGCCCATGCCTATTAGCACAAGAACATAGTGATGTATCTTTTGGTTTACTCTGGAGCTGGGATTCCAAATGGACCTCTTTTTATGCCACTCTCCCTGGTTCTCCAAAAGAATAATTTCTGTACGAATCTAAACCAAGAAATTTCAGTGGTTTTCATGCCAGCCCAGTTCTCAATCTTTCTTTCCAGGATTGTCAAATTAGTCCCTGTTTTCTGACACAGACTCCCCCGAATAACAATAATAAGGACAAATATCTCTAGATAATAAGATAACCTGGGAATTAAAGCATGTACCAGCATTCATTTTGCAGTGATTAGGCTGTGTTGGCTGAACGAGGCCAGATAAGAAGTCCTAATCAGTGTACACATATGCAGATTAGAGGGACATGGCGACTGTCTGTGGGAACCTTCGGAGATCACCAAGATCATTATGTTCAAACACAGATTCAGTTTCCTTAGCCACATCTTTAATTTATTGAGGGCACAGTGAGGGCTGGGTTTACATGATCAACAGCACCCTGTTGGATCTCCAGGGTGCACTTGGGATCATGAGACAAGAATTATGGGCGTGGGTATTGGGCGCTCCATATTAACCAAAGAAAAGAAATCCAAAAAAGCTGAAGACTTAGAAGTAATAGCTGGTGATTCTATAGCTATTTTTAAAGATAGCAAGAAGCTGGGATCTAGAACTGAATCATTGATTCAGGCTTCCCACTCTTGCTTCCAGAAGAGGAAAGATGGCATAGAAAAGCAGACTTTGGAATAAAGGACACCTGGTTATAAATCAGGCCTCTGACATTGCCTGGCATACCATTTGGAGCCAGTGACCTCTCTGCCTCCATTTCCTCACCTGAAAAATTGAGGTCCTATTACTTGCCTTTCAGGCTTGTTAAACGATTAAAACTCACGTTTGTAAAATGTCTCACATGATGCCTTTGAGTGGTCAGTTAATGAATGAAAACTCTTATTATTTCCCTTTAATTCCTGTTCATCATTTTAGCTGAAGCAGCAGGGAATGAGAAGTGTCAGAGGAACATCTTACTGGAACAGAGAGTAAGGGCCCATGGAGTGGTACGCTCTCAAAAGAAAAAGATGATAACAAGGAGAGACAAGGGCCATTCAGTCAAGAGGCAGTGGAGAGGCCAGTGGCATGGGCTGGGAGTCAGGGCAGCTGCAGTTTACTCTGCCTTCTGCTGCTGAGCTGCTGGGTGACAGGGGGAGAGAAGAAACCCCCCCCCCTCTCAATTTCCTCCCCCCACTCCCCAAGAGTGTAAGATTTGAACTTAATTAATATTCCTAAACACCCATCTGGGAACTAATGCTAGTCTACAACTAAGTTCTCACCAGTATGCATTGAGCTAAGACAAAAAAAAAAAAAAAGGACACTCTTGGTAGTTTTTCATGGTAGTAAATGGATTACCTTCAAAGGATTGCCTTTAATCTGAAATTATGTCTGCCCTGACTTTTTGATGGTATACTGTCCTTTCTTTTGAGAAACGATGGTGATAGTAGATGGCAACTACATTTTGGCAAAATATAAAAAATGGGCAACCTCATAAGTGCTCCAAAGTTACTAGGGGGTGCGTGTGTGTGTGTCTGTGTGCGTGTGTATGTGTGCTGGTGTTTTGTTGTTTTTTTTTTTAACTTATTGGACCATGAAATCCCCAGACTTGGGAGCCACTGAGCTAGATGATCTCAAGTGCCTCTTAGCTGTAAAACCTCTGGCCCTACCAAGTACCACTAATAATATTTTTCTCTTGGGTTGCCTGCTGGAATGAGAACTTGATCCAAAACAACTGATAGGAGGGATTGTGAGCGATTCAGGCAGTCCTGATTTGAGAAGGGAGTGTGTCTGACAAGGGCTATGGCGGTTGGTAGGCAGTGAAGGGCATGCGGAGAGAGAGGGCCTAAGACCCAGGAGCCAGGCATGTCCATCATGGTTGAACCACCATTGGGAGGTAGAGAAAAATTGAGATCATCTAACTCAATGGTTCCCTAGTCTGGAGGTTTTGTTTTTGTTTTTGTTTTTCAATAAGTTAAAAGGAAAACAAAAGCCAAAGAAATGTGAGCAGTTATAAGTTCGCCCTTTTTAAAACAATTTTTGCCAACATGCTATTGTCCATCTACGATCACCATTATTCCTTATGAGAAAGGGCATTATAACACCAAAAAGTGAGAAAGGACATGACCTCAGAGTAAAAGACAGTCCTTTGAATGCAATCAGGTTAATGATGTGAAAACGTGTAGCTGATGCAAGGAACCTCATCTAGTCCAGAACCAGCATGGTGTCCAGATGACATGTGGACAGGTGGTGAGGGAGGGTCCAACCAGAAAGAGGGACGCTGGCTGCTAGGCCAGTTCCGGGTGGGTGGTGGGGAGAGCAGGCATCTCAGAGTAGGCAGCTGGGGCTGTGTCAACACCTTGAGCCAGCATCAGGGTGTTCGGCAGTGGAAGTGATCTTTTCATTAAGAATGGGGTTCAGGGCCTTGCCTCTAGTCCTGGAGAGGGGCGAATGGATGGATGGATGGATGGATGGGAAGAATGAGGCAGGGCGTCACTGCAGGAGAACTTTTGGTAGAGACCTGGTCATCAGGCAAATAAACGAGGCAGAGAGATATAAGACCAAGAACCAGTTATTCAAACTGAGAGACAAGGTGAAGATACAGAGCAGAACTGGAATACACGATTTGAGTGAAGCTGAGCTTACCAACGAGGGCTGCTTACACTGGGGGTCTCAGATATGCTCCCCATATTCAAAGCATCACTACCCATGTTCCATCCCAAATTCTGATATAGTTCTTAGGCGGTTGGTCCTAGGCTTGGGCCTTTTTTTAGAAGCTTCCTCAGGGGACATGCGGCAAGGGTGGGGAGCCCCTGGGTGATTCAAAGTGTCTGTGGGGAGGACAGGATCTAAGCTGATAGGAGAGGGCTGAGATGTGGTTGGGCCCACAGGCGCACAGGTACTCCCGACAGTGGGGGACCATAACAAAGAGCGGTGCCGAGCACATATGCAGGCGTTGCTCCGTGGCTGTCTGGACAGGAGCTCAGGGAAAAACTAGTTTGCTGAAAAATTCAGAGCTCTTTGCTATTCACTGGTATAAGCTAACACCCCCATTGGGGAGCACTGGCTTAGCAAATAGAGCTTTGTGTGTGTTAATTGCTTCAGAAGATGTAAGAAGCATGACAGGTATCCACTCAAGCAGAAAGATCAGAAATTTCTCAGATATCTTCCACTCATTTTATTCAAAATTGAAAGGATATTCTGCTGTCAGCTGGGACATTCTGCTCTGCACAGGAAACACAAAACCTTCATCACCTGCCTGATGGTCTCAAGCTGGAAACCTGAAGAAATGGGGCAGAGCATCGCTCATTTCTACTGTTTGAAGTCCAATGTTAAATTCTGCTTAGAAACCAAAGCAGTAAAAAAGGTTGGGTATCCTTCCCCCACCCTACCCTTTGGTAGTTTGCCAAGCAAAAGAAAACACCCATTAGAAGAGCTTAAGAACCTTTTGGTGGGAGACCTACAATATCAAATAATAAAAATAATAACAATACCAGCCAACATTTACTGAGGGCTCACTGTCTTAGTCTGCTTAGGCTGTGATAACCAACTACTACAGATTGGTAGATTAAGCTAACCAACAGAAATTCTCATAGTTCTGGAGGGTGGAAAAGTCCAAGATCATGCCAGCCCATTTAGTTTCTGGCAAGAGCTATCTCCCTGGCTTATAGATGGCTGCCTTCACTGTGTCCTTGTATGGGGGAAGGAGAGAGACAGAGAGAGGGGGAGAGAGAGAGAACTGAGACCTCTCTTGTGTCTCTTCTTATATGGACACTAATCCCATCACATCAGCCTCCCTCTCCCCACCTTGACCTCATTTAACCTATTGCTTCTCAGCCTTTTGGCTAAGATCAAGTACAGTTTGACCTCATTTAACTTTAACTCCTTATAGGCCCTGTCTCCAAACACAGTCACATTGGCGATTAGGGCTTCAACATAGGAGTTTGGGGGGATGCAATTCAATCCGTGGTACTTCCTACATGCCAGCATTGTTTTGAGAACTTTGTACATGTTATATAATTTAATTCTCACAGACCTATGAGAAAGATACTCTAGTCATCTCCATTGTACAGGAAAGGAAATTCATGCTCAGAGAAGAAATCTGCCCAAGGTCACATGGCTGTAAGTAATCTCTTTGAAATATGAAGTAGGCAAAGAAATGAAGAAACAAAAGCGCTATTAATACATTCCCTGATTCTTATAGAATAAGTCCTCTTGCTTATGCCAAGTTCCCCAAGGACTCTATACAGCTAATGAGCTCTGACACCCATGATTAGAGCTATAGTGAAGTACATGGTATTTACACCCTCTCTCTTTGCAGTGAACCAAAAGTTCAATTCAAATACACAACCTCATGCTTGTTTGTAATACCATTAGGTCCATATTATTTCCTTTATGAATTAAACCAGTAGTTTTAAGAACCTACACTTAACTATCAGGCACTCAGACCTTTTTCTCTTCTCAAAGAATTTAAGTGAGGACGCCAGACATATTTATAAACAATTACAATATAAAGTAATGGCTGCTGTAAAAAGTTGTTGCTCAGGAGCTGGGAAAGAGATGCGAGAGACCAGAGGGCACAAGGACCGTCAGAGAGGAGATGGTACTCAGCTGGAGTCCTGAGGGATGGATGCCAGTTGCCCAGCGACCCTTGCAGGAAGGGCCTTCCAGGCATGGGCAGAGAGGAGCAGGTTAGGGAGCCAAGGCAAGACAGAACCAAAACTCCTATTTGGGAAAAGAGTCAAATCCCAAACTGTGCAGTACTTTCTCTATCTTTCTCAGAAATGTTCCTGCTGGAGCTGCTGGCAAGCCATACAGGACCTCAAGTCTTGGAACAACATGGCCAGATTTGTGTTTCTGAAGGATGATAGGAAGGACACCAGGGTCTTGGTCTTGATATGTACACTAAATATTTAGGAAGTAAATCCAGTGGTACTCAGAGCCATAAAATAAAAACCGAATTTGCTCCCTGATCTGATTACGCGTAAATATAACTTCTCGGAAAACGTGAAGTGATTTGTTTCCTTACTAGTTCATGATACTCTTTAGCTACTTTCACCATCAAAAATTATATGATTAGATTGCCGTTCACATGTAGAGCTCTCCCAGCTGCCAATATGAATTGACCCTAGGTGCTATATTTTTTGATAATTTACTTCTATACTTACGTACTATACATGAGACACTTTTATGTCTTTTGTCAGACTTTTCTTCATTCCGTTGCTGTGGAAAGCAACAGGCCATGTGGGAAGAGGTCCACAACCAGAGTTCTCCTCAACTCTGTCAACACCGAGTCTATCTTCTTCAGCTCCCTATTCCTCACCTCCCAGACTTCTCTAGCTGCTTCTAGGAACACTCCCTCCTTTACTTTTCTGAACTTGGGATTAATAGTTCTCTTAACCCCTTAGTTTGGCTGAAATAACACTGGAAAAAAATTTTTTAAAGATTTTATTTATTCATTTGACAAAGAGAGAGAGATCCCAAGTAGGCAGAGAGAGAGGGGGAAGCAGGCTCCCTGCCAAGTAGAGAGCCCGATGCGGGGCTCGATCCCAGGACCCTGAGATCATGACCTGAGCTGAAGGCAGAGGCTTTAACCCGCTGAGCCACCCAGGTGACTCAACACTGGAAATTTTTTAAAGAAACTACATTTCTTATCATATGTCAATAAAAAGTTGCTCCCCTAGATATCCTTATGCATGACATAGCTTCCAGAATTTTATGCCAAAGTTTTATGGCTTCCTGGAAGAGTTGCTAAGCCACATACTTTCTTAAAAGGCTAACGGCCTTACTTCTTCCTTTTTGCTTTGGTTACCAGGAAGCTCAAAGCCAAATTGTACTCTCAGCTGTCACATATGTTAGAGTTTACTCTGGTTTCCTCCACCTGCATTTTCTCTTTGCTTTAGTCCTTTTTTTTTTCTTTTAAAGCGCATAGTACGTCATCTCAAATCTTTTCAGAGAAGTGAGCCATAAGTAAATTCTCATTAATAAATTCTCATCAGCTGAGCTTGAGGTGCATATAGATTTGCCTGGAGTAAGTTTTCCAGTGTCAGTTCCTTGCCCTCCTGTCTGATTCAGTCAGAGGTAATGACAACATTACATCTGCCTTATGGCCCAGTCACTGGAAAAGTCTGAAGCTGAGTGGCCTCTGGAGCAGAAAATTGGCCATCACCAGGGCCAGGAGGTCCTCAGAGTGGGCAGCCTCTCCCTGTTGACCTCTCCTTGGTGACCTTCCCACCTCAGAGTAGGCACCTCTGCCCCCTGTTCCAAGCCCACAACACTGCTTCCTATCTACCTCTCGCTTCCGTCCTAAGAGGTCTCTCTAGTTCTTTGCTTGTCTTTTAGAGCAGAGGTTATTGGTTTGTTCTGGCCCAAGACATCCTCAAACCCTTTTCAGTCAGGTCTTCCTGACTGACCTCCTACTTCCCCCAGTAAGTGTTCTTACTAATAATAGTTACATTAGTAACCAACACACACTATGAATTTCTCATCTGCCCGGAATTGTGTCAAGTGCTTCTAATACATTATGGTGTTTAATTCTCACTGAACTCCCAGAAGTTCAAAAATATTATCATTCCCACTTTTGAAGACTATTCTCAGATTTAGAGAGATTCAGGAGCCTTTTCCGGGACACATAGCTAAGTTCAAATCAAAGCCAGGAATTGAATCAGGCTTCGACCAAGACGGTCTGATCCTTGAGTGCCCACTTGTGAGCCTCACAGTATCCTTTACCATCAGGGGCGCTCCATGCTGTGGGGTGATCACAGCAGATGCTGGCCATCCCAGTTTAGAAATGGCAGTGTACCATCAACTTCCTGGGGCAATTACAGGGAAGAGGTAGGTGGTGGTCTCACCCACCTATGTCTTAATTTACTTTTAGTCATTTTGTCATTTTTGGCTCGAATACAGATGGGAATTTTTATGATGTAAATTATTTCATACATACCATTGCTGATCACTCTCATGCTTATCGTGAAACACCGTTTTTTTATTTTTTGTATTTTCAGATTACAAAAATAACAATTGCTTATCAGGCAAATTCATTCCTTCAAGGAATAATGAACAGGACTTGATTTTTGCCTGGAAGACCTAATACCTACACTTCTCTACGTACTGTAGACTTTCTTGTTAGAAACCACATATACAAAATGTTCAGAAATAAATAATGAAGGACGATATTTATTACAGAGAAAAAAAAAACCTTGATGTTAATAACTATCACATTTAGAAGATCTCAAATGTCATTGTCGTCTATCTGGTCTAACACACTGGGACTGGGTTTCCATATCCTCTGAGAGCAGTCTTTAATGTTAGTATAAAAAGCACACCTCACTTTGGCAATAAGAAAAAGATTTCTAGGGCAGAAACTGTATCAGGTTATGTTGTCCCGAGAATATACTATTCTCTCTCTCTCTCTCTCTCTCTCTCTCTCTCTCATATACACACAGAAATCCTTAGCTCGCAATAGGCAGATACCTCTGAATGGGTTAAAAATAAATACACCCCTCAAAAGAAAGGCAGAAATAGTAATGACAGTTTTGAAGTATCCAGTACCGTTGTGACAGGAATAACAAATTAATTGGGACTATAACGGATTCTTTGTAAAGGTGAAGTAAACACACTTGACTGTATATTTTTCACCATCAGTTAAGTCTCAATTGGTTCTAAAAATAAACAGAAGACATTGAACAGTTTTAATGGATTCTGACACCTAGGTATTATGCTGTCACTCCAGTATAAATGAATCATAACTTTAGACTGCACCTAGGAATTACTACACATTTGGAGAAAATTTATGGTGCACCAAGCTTTGAATCATGATGTGATATCAAAACTAAAGTCAAAAGAGGAAAAAAGCTGGGCATAAATTATTATCCTCAATCCCATATGTACCTTCCAGTGCAACAGGTAAAGGTTGGAGGATTTAGGAATACTGCCAATAATTATCATGGGTGCTGAAACAAATTTATCCTTCTGAAAGTGGTTTATAGTTAAAAAAAAAAAATCTAGCCGAAGGCCAGTCTTGTACACATGACAGCAATGTTTAGTGTCTGCTTTGTATGTGGGTCCTTCTGTCCAGTTAGAATGACCCCTCCTGAGGGCATAAGTATTTCTGCAATCTTGGGATATCTCTTAGGTATCTCTTGGGGTATCTCTGAACATTTCTATGTTCAATAGAAAGACCATTCACTGAATGGACGACTTTAGTAACTGTAATCAGTCAAGATCATTGTTTCCAGGGACATAGGCAAAAATTAGTACTTCTTGCTTGTCACATGAACAGTTGGTGTGGTCCAGACATTGCTTCAAAGGCTGTGACTCATCCTAGAAGGAAGGTTACCAGAGGATATGTCATTTTGAGATGAGAAATCTGTGAATGAATACCTTGGTATTTTGAGACTCCAAAGGTATCATCAGGAGACTGCTAAATGGTCACGTATTTATGTGGTTGAAATACCAGGTTTTAAAGAGAACAATGCCTAAAGAGATCAGATTCCAACATCAGGAGAAAATTTTTATGAAGTGCTCCTATCGCATAGTAGGAATTACGCTACTACACATTTGTACGGCATTTGGCATTTTTCAAAGCATTTTCATCAATAATACTTTATTCTGTTTTCTGTAAAACAGTGGGGCTGGCCTATGACTCCATTTTATGGATAATGAAATGGAGATAAACAGGTTAACTCAATCAGGGAAGAAGCAGATATTAGAATGCTGGTCTTTGCTTTGGGGACCTGTATTCTTTCTAGAAGTTTACTTATTTTGCCTTTGGATAAAGAGAACAACATCGAATATTTGCATAGTGCAATATATAGTGCTGATGGGGCAGAGAGGCTTATCCCCATTTTACAGAGGAGGAGGCTAACGATCTGAGAGAGAAATGTAATGTGCCTAGTTGCCCAGCTAGTAAATTACCGAATTGAGGAAGAGAAACTCCCACTCTTCTCAAAAGCCTTCTTCACATGCATTGGATATAGAAATCTGGCATATTAAACAGGACTACTCTCCTTTCTCCTATTCAGCTCACTATATTCTCATGGTCCCAAACAACCCTGTTAGTTAACTCATTGGGTTTGTTGATTTTCCCCAAGACCCTTAACCTGCAACAACTGAGGCCCTACATCCCGAAATAGGGGTTGAAGGCTAACCTGAGATGACTGGTTTAGAAGTTGATTCTCTCTGATGTTTAAAGAAAACTGCAATGAATGTCCTCATCTTTTCATGGTGAATCTATCAATTATAGCACATGTACCAAACTATAGTAGACTCAGGGTAGATGTCCCCAAATAAAGTTCCGTGTGTCTGTGAAAGTGGTTGGTAGTCTGGGTCCTGGCAGGACAAGACAAAGATCATGTGTGGAAAGGAGGGTGAGAGTAAGGTAACTGAGGTCTTGAGGGGTGGGAGCTGGGGAGTAGAAACCGACTGGAAAGAGGCAGAATGGCAGCCCCCTAGGTCAGCAGGCCAGGGCCTTGCACACAGGTTAGCCCAATGACCCCTTTCCTGTCTCAGCTGCCATTTTGTCACACGCATCCAGAAATGGCATCCACCCATTCGCGATGCTTACTCTAACTTCTAGGTTTAATCCATCCCTTGTGGCTACTTGTGCCAGTTCAGTATCGTTGCAAGCCTTTCTGCATTGACCTTGTACAGTTATAAATGTTTTAACATCCATAAAAAAATAAAAACGTGCGTTCCCATAAAGAGCAGCAAACAGAAAACGCAGTAAGGAGTGGGAAGATTTGAGGCGCGCGGCGCAGGCTCCAGAAGGCCGGCGATCCTGCCGGCTTGCATCGCATCCCTGAAGTTTAATGGCTGTGAACACGGTTATCGCGGGCTTTTTAGAGGGCATTATATTAGTGTGACCGCTGGTAAGTGCCAACCTCACATTTTTATTTCCACCGCGGAGCAGATCATTTCCTAGGCTCCTTGAGAAAGGGAAACGGGGCTTTTCAGCGTTTTTAACCCCCAGGAAAACAGAGTGCAGCTGCACTATTCGCAGCCCACCCGCTTCCGAGGCTTTGGGAGCTTTACCCGGGTTAAGAAGATGTGCTGTTTATGCTCCAATGCAAGTTTCCGAGTGCTTTTGTTTTTAAGATTAAAAAACACTGGAGAGGGAACACAAAGCTTTTAAAGCTCCATAAAAGGTTGCGAGTTGACTCCTTTCTGCTTCTCGGGGTTATAAACATGGTTCCAGAAGAAGCTCCATCTCCGAGCCGGGAGACCCAGCAGCTATTTAAAGGGGTAGCCCCTAAACTTGTCAATTTCGAGAATGCCAAATGATCCTGGAGGTTTTTTATTCCTTTAATCAGCTGTAATTTTCAGCTCTGATGCTATCTGACAGGCTTCATCTCAACCCCCGTGGAACATTGCTCCTCTGGCTTCTCCGCTGTAAGATACAAATAAGGGGGAGGGGAATCTGAAAAATGAAATGACAGCCTCAGTTGGATGGGACCTCGCCAACCAAGAGGGATGGTGCCACAGTTGAAGGGTGTGAGGGGGAAGGGTGGAGAGGATGCCCGCTTTGTGGGAGAGGGACAGATGCCAAGGCTGTTTACATTTCTTCTTCTTTTTTTTTCTCTCTCACCTTCCTTACTCCCTCCTCTCTCTCTCTCTCCCAGTTTCTTATCCTTCTTTGGATGGTAGGCACGCACGCATATGCATACATGTGCACACGCGTACCTGCCCATATACACACTCAGAGACAAACACAGAGGCATTCATATCTTGCACATCAAACAACAACA
>CM052810.1:123259794-123409697 GCA_028533885.1 Nasua narica | reverse complement strand
AAAAGCCAAGGCCAAATAACTGTGGTCATATATACATATATAGCAAAATTATACTCTTAAAAATAGAAAATTATACTGTGAACTGGTATAAATTTAAAGTTCAGGATAAAAGTTATCTCAGGAAATGGGGTAGGGCCACATAGGAGTTCCCAAAGATTTCAGCAGTGGTGTAGTTTTTGAATTGGGTGCTAAATTCATGGGTGTTCATTTCACTGTGATTTACAACTCAAATTTATGTTACAAGTGTTCTTTTATATATTACAACAAAACTTTTTGAGAGGGTCAGTATCTTCCACTCCCTTAAAAAAAATCACATCATTTTGTCATGTCATATAAGCAAGTCTACGCCTTCTGGTTTTCTAAGGAAATCAGAAGTAAAATGTTGCCATTTTTAAAAGTTGTATTTTCTGGCTAATAGTTGAGAATATAAATGTAAGAAACCAAGGAGAAAAAAATGTTTTCTTTAATTTAAAAAATCTGCATAAAAATACTGCATTTTTACAAATACAGTAATTCACTTTGTATGATTATTTATTCATAGGTGTATGTATTCATAAATGTATTTTTCTTTGCAAGGTTTGGGTGGGGAGTCCTCTCCACCAATGTGTAGGGAGTTTATATCTGAGTAGCAGATTTATCTTTTGGGGCAATTAATGAAACAATAGTAGTATAGGGGCTGGAAAGGGCAAGTTTTTGCCCTTGTTTAAAAAAAGAAAAGAAAAGAAAAAGAAACTATTGTAGCATCATTTACTAATATAAAAGGCAATTGAGTAGCATGTCCCTATCAGATGGCCAAGAGTCTGGAGGTCATTGTGAAAGGATGAATCTATTTCATGTGTCTTGCATTCCCTGCCTGGACATTTCTTTCTTCCTGTATCTAATAGAGCTTGGCATGTAGCAAGTGGTCAGTACATACATTTGGATCAAACTTTTTGTGGAGACAATGTCTATGAAGACAGATACCTTGAAGTATGGAATTACATTTGAATGCCAGAAGTGATCACTTACAAATAAGACAATAGCTCACAGAAGAAAAGTTTGGCTACTTGTATCCCTCAAATCAGTGAGGTAAACTCTCCTCTGAAATAGACCAGAGACTAGCAATGGTCTTGACTTTTTCTTTATATTTTCCAGCATGTGGTAGAATGGTATTATTTTGAGAAATGCAGCTTATGGGAGAACATGTCCAACAAAGTCTTAAAGGGTGTGAGGTTCAAATATTTCCTTGACCTATTAAAAAAATACCAAAGGCTTCTTATCTTTTAGAGATACCTGCTGGGATGTTTGCAGGTCTGATAAATGAAAAAATGCTTAGGGTTTGCTTCCAAACAGTGCAAGGTGGGGAGAAGGTGGAAATGCGGATGAAACCAGATTGGCCAGGAGCATGAGAAGATACTGGTTGAAGATGGGTGATGGGTACATGGGAGTATTATATTACTCTGTCTCTTTTTGTATGTTTAATTGTTTCTACACTAAAAAGCTTAAAATGTATGGGAACAAATTTATTGAATTTCTCACATGAAAATATTTTTGTTAAACAGTAGTACCTAGCTAACTACTCATTCTCTCTCTTTGGGTTGGAAAAAAAAAAAAAAAAGCCAGAGTCTCATTCTGGCCACTGAATCCTCTGAAAAGACTCATTTGTTTATTTGAAGGTGACATTGGATGGTAACAAACAGGTGCCCCTAGGTGATGCCTGTTGAACTAGAACTCTCCGCTTTCAATAGGGGTTTGTGTTTCCCTAGATGTTGATTTTTTTTTTCCTCTTGGAGTTATTGGAAGAATCTGGCTGGGGTGAGTGGTTGCAAAGAGAGGGGATTATTCTTTAAATGGAACCCTGCTTCTTAGCTGTAAGTCAGCGGAGAGCCATTCTGGTTGCAACAAAAGTAACAATGCTCTCAGAGAGTCCTCTGTACAAAGCAACTCATTATTGTAAATGGAGCATGTTTAGACTGCTAAGGCAAATCAAAATCATGAAAGTACCGCCTTGACCGCCAGCTCCTTTGGCAGTAAACATTGTCCTCAGGCCAGATCTACTTGTGGGGAGCCCCCACACCACCAGCCTGCCTGCAAAGCTCACCCTGTGATTCCGAAACGCAGAGAGTGGAGTTACGGACGTATAAATGTGCATGGTGAACATTATCTTCGAGGTCTTTTATGTTAAGGAAATCATGACACCTGCCAATCTTTCAAATTCCAAAGGGTAAAGCATGAGGCCTAGTAGGCTGTCATTGAACATGACAGGCTTAATGCCAAGTTTATAACAGAAAAAGGGCAATCTTATTGTGGTTTATTCGGTTTTATGTGGCTGGGTTGGTAGGAAGTCTCCCCCACTCTCTTTCTCTCTCTCTCTCGCTCTCTTTTAAAAATCTAATTTATAACATTTGAAATACCAAACAGATTCTTTACATATCTCCTGAGCCCCTGCTCCTCTTCACTACCTCCAGTCTCTTCTTTAGGGAGCAGCCCTAAATCCTTCCAATTTACCATCTTTGCGAGGCCAGACAATGGTGTTAGTTGAGCATTTCCTTCCGTTGTTATAGAGCTGTTTCTAACTGCAAACATCTCCGTTTAATTACTGCTCCGACTGTTGCTATATTTTCACCCAACCTGCCCCTCGCTTGAGCCCATTGGGCTGAAGAAAGAATTACTCCCCGCGCTGGTCCTTAGCCCTGCTTGTTCGGATCTGTAATTGGCCCTGTGTTTTTGACTTTTTGCTAATAAGCAGCTTACTTTCTCTCCCCCTAGACTCAACCCACCACTTTTGTTTCATGAATTTTACAAAGGATTTTAATAGATGCTTTAGGCTATGCAAAATGTTATATGAAGGGAAGCATTAATGCAACAGCCTTGACACAGAGGACGTGGGAATGGCTGCTTATCATTACAGTCAGGTCTCAAATTTTCATTAGGAGTTCTGGAGGACAAAAGAAGAAAAAAGTGCGGCTATATGAAGGAATATTAACCTATACTGTGTAACCAACTATAATTGCTTAGCATTTTACATTAACTCTCTTCAGACACGGCCTCTCATTATTTTTACACATACATAATGCCTGCTTATTACAGCGGCATAGTTCATGTCCATACATTGTGGATAGGTTGTGTCAGCACTTCTCATATAAGAGCCACTTTTCATGGGTTTAAAACAGCTGTAAAATTTACCTCCAGACCCGAGATCGGTAATCAACTTTCCACCTGGAGAGGGAATTTTGTTTAAAGTTAAAAAAAACAAAACAAAACACATGCACACTTTCATTAAGAGAAAAAAGTTCACTTGTTTTAAATTATGAATGTAAACAAAATGAATGAACATGCCGAAGACATTTTTTGAATTTCTAAATGGGGAGGCTTGCTTAAAGCCATTCCGAAGTGTGCTTTTGAGGGTAAATATAAATAAATGAGTTTTAAGCAGCACCAAAATTCAATGCTACATCCATAATAGACTTTATTGAAAATATTTATATTCCCCGTAGACTACGTTTTATGCTATGGTGCCAGAAACTGCACACATATTTTCAAGATGCATAATCCATGGTTTTCATTGGAGAATGAATAAAAGTATTTGTCAGTTTCAAGTCTGAAGAGCCCGTGAACACTCACCCACTTATAAAACAACATGCAGGCTTTTAAAATTGTGCTGAAATTCTGTTTTCAGAAAGTCTCTGAACGAACCGGTTCTAAGGGAAGGAGAATAGGAATTCAGCGAAAACGCTGATCTTATTCTGACCTAAAGTGAGGGACTGTTAAGAGGAAGTGGTAGATTTCCCATCTGAAAAAATGAATCCATTCCTAAGGGTTTGGGCTTCTGACAGAATCATTCAAAGAATGATGTTGCTAATTTTCATGAACTTGGCAAAATATTCCAGTTTTCTACCCACCCACCCCCACATTTGTTATGAGTTAGATCACTTGTTTCCAAAGGAAATGAAAGCTACAGAATAGGATATAATTTCTTGATGTTCTCAGAGAAACCCTTCTAATGGGCAAATGAGAACTTACATGGAAATTTTCACTCATGTTGAAAAAAAAAAAAACCCTTAGAAAAATATTTTGAGAGTACTTCCAATCGTACCTGTTCTCTAGCAACAATCAGAAATATAGCCTTACATGCATTACGTTTTGGAACAATAGATCCACTCTATCCAACACCCATGGGATAAGCGAGATCTTGTGTCCCTAATATCCATTAAGTGTCCAGTTTTTTTCATCTGCTTCTTTCACCTTTTAGCTCAAAAGAGGAGGCCAGTCGCAGCTAACATTTCTCAGACTTAGTTGATGCCCTGACCTAGCCCGAGAACCACGAAAATCCAAAAAGGAAGAGATGTTCACCTAAAAGGACGAACCCACTTCGAATAATATCCGATGGTATAAAGCGGTTTATTCTACTACCATGTCTGGCAGCAACCGCTTACAGGGAGGTGGAGACGCAGACGCAAAGCGGCTCCGGCACAAAGACATTCACGTTTCATGGTTTGCGTGTACCAGGGGAAGAACCGCCCTGTCCCCACACTGTTGGGGCGGAGGGTTCCTGGCTGGCAGATGTGCGCCGACTCGTCTGCGTTGCAAAAGCTGCAACTTGTTAGTACAGTCCCAGTAAACAGAGAGCTGGCCTCACATGGCTAATTAGCTGTGGCCCCGGCTTGCCTGCGCCGTGGAGTGACAGTCTAATCAGAGATGATTGTCATCAGATATCACAGATGTGTCTCGCGCGCGCACTGCTCAGCCCGGGCAGGCGCTCGCGCAGTTTGGGGAAGGCAGCGCGAGGTGCTGTTCGGAGACACGGGGTGGTGTCTGGGTGCCTGAGCTGCTGGCTCCAGGCAGCTCATCACTCCTGCGTGCTGCGAGCAAGAAAGCAGGGTGAGGCAAGGCGAGGGGCCAGGGGTAGCATACCTGTCGGGTTCTCCAGGAGGCGGTGATGCAATCAGTCTGAAAGGAGAGGTTTCAGAACGCAAGTATGTAACGGAAGCTCCTCGGGACTTTTGGGAGCCACCTGGGTTGCTGGGAGATGGGATGCTGGGAGATGACAAACTGCGAATTCTTTCCATTTATTGTGGATGTTTGAACTGAGTCTCGGAGAGGGGGGAAGAAACGGGCTTAAAGATTTACAAACCACTAGCAAGTTTGTGGGCAGAGAGATGAAGCCCGATGCAAAGAGGTACGACTTTAATCCTAAAGCAAGAACCTGACAGCCCCATAATCCTCTGCCTCTCCTTCTCAGCCTGTCCTCCTCATTCCACCCTCACAAGCTTCTGAGACTTTCACCTGGTCTCTGACCCCTTCACCCGGCATCCTGTGGCCCCTCAGAAATAGGGAACTTCCTCTCACTGGGGTTGCTGGCAGTCTTCACTCTGAAAACCCTCAGCTTCTGGAACCTCTCACAGAAATGCAAATTGCCACCCTTCCACCCTGTCTTCACCACCATCCCCGTGGTTTCCCCAGCATGCCCGCTGCTCTCCCAGCACTTCTTGGGCTCTGCCGAGGCCCTCCTTCCTTGTGTTGTCCCTGACACTGGAGTCTCAAAAGCTCCATCCCAGCCCTTGGCTAGTGCCCTTCTTAGCTGCCATCTCCTGCCAGCCTCGTCCACGGCAGTGGCTTCAACCACCAAGCCCACTCTGGAGACACCCACATAGTCCTCCCAAGTTTTCGCTTATGTGTCACATGTTTATTGAACATAGTCACTAAATATCCCGTGGACATCTCTTGTTTAACCTGCCCCAGACTACAAACTCATCTGTCCTGGGCCCTCTCCCTCCTCATCCTTCCATTCTCCCTCTACACCGGGTCCTCCATCATATCTGCACCCTCTCTCAGGTCACCTGAGTCAGAAACCTGAAGCCACCATGAACCCCTGCTTCCCTTCTCTCCCAAAGCCGATCTCTCCCAAAGCCACGTTGTAGCCTCCTCCTCTTCCTCCATGTCTCTGGATTCATTCCCTCCTCTCCATTTTCTCTGTCTCCGGCCTTTGGGATCTCCCTGTCGGTCTTATTATTGGTATAAATAAATATACCCTTCACCCTGCATTCGGCGTGGCATTTCTGAAATGTATCTGATCATATCGTTCCCTTGCTCAAAATTGTCAACAGATCCCTAAACTTTGCGGAAAGCCCTGGGTACAGAGCTTTGTCAGTGGACCTTCCTGTGGCTGTCCCCCACGGCTGGCCGCAGTGTTCCCACTGTCCCATGCTCTCCAACCCACCCCCAGTTACAGTCTGGTCATGTCTTTGCATATGCATAAAACTCCCTTCCCTGTTTGACTCAGCGGAGTAATTCCCAGATTGGCTTTAGAGGTGTCTTTCCTTGGAAGCCTTTTCTGACATTTCTAGTAGAAGAAATGCTATTTCCTAAGTGCTCCTGGCACCATGTTTTCATATCCCTGTCATCCCTCTGATGACATTCCTATAGCAATGCGAACATCTCTGCCCACTCCACTCTGCCAGGAATCCCTGGAGGGCAAGTGACGTTCATCTTTGTAACTCTTCATCCAGCCTAGTGCCTGGCACACAGCAGACCTTGAAATATTTGTTAAATACGTGAATTAAATAAATGCAAGGATGAATGAACGAATGAATGGTTCGAGATGTATCATTGCGGAGAGTTGGGTAGGCATAAGACTAACATCTCGAAGGTTTCTCCAGCTTTTCAGTCTTACGGAACTCAGAGCCTACGTCAAATGAGAAGGCAAATAGCAGTTGTAATGAATTGTAATAATAACCACCATTCATTAGGCATTGACTCCGTGCTAGCCACTAGACCAAATTTACAGGAATTATCCCATATAACCCAGTTTAAATCTTATAACTCAATCTGTCTTACAGACAAGGAAACTGAGGTTCAAGGTCAAATAGCTGGTAAATGAACAGAGTCAGGATAGGAACTCAGAAATACCTGCTTACGGTAGAGTCTGTAGTAGAAAACACTAGGCCTACACTGCCTGCATCGCCCACAAATATGGTCTTGAGAGTTTTGCACTTTGCAATTCAGGCTGAGTTGAGATGAAAAGGGGTTATGAAGAACACGCTCTGAGCTACCCAGGGAGAAATAAGATGGAGGTTTTTACTGAATGCTGGCCAGTCTAGTCCCTCGACTAATTATGGTGCCATGCTATGTGGGGGTTCTGTTTCTCCACCAGCCAGCTCTCTTTCTCAGCTTTGGGGCCACAGGTGAATCCCTTACCTGGGACAGTCGCCTTGCAAATTGCAGGCCTTCATTCATGAGTGGAGCTCAGGAAGGTATTGGGTCTGAAAAAGCATTTAAGCTGCTGATACAGAATGGGATCCTTGCCCAGGAAGTTCAGCAAAAATGTGGCCAGAACACTTGGTTTGCAAATGAAACGTTTTCACAGCCCACTTATTATTTGTTGGATGTGCTGTTTCTCACTGCATGAGCTGAATAACGGAAGTCGTGGTCACTGCGGCACCGGGTAGACAACCTCGACGGCACCCAATATAAAGAATGTGTGTTAGAGCAAAGCGAGAATGTGGGAGAGTTGTTGAATGTCAAACTTCTGGATGCTTGTAAATAATATTGAAAGGCTGTTTTCCAACATTTAATTGGCGAAACATAAGGGTCTTTTTATTAAAAAAAGAAATTTTTTTTTTTTGGAATGGGGAGTAAGTGCTGAAAAAAAATACGTCTTTGGCTTTGGCACTGAAAACATAAAGTTCTTGTACTGCCTCTTCCACCCCCTGCCTTTCTCATATGTTTGCTACATTTTTCAGTCTCTGGTTTGAACTTTATTCTGTCAAGTTTCTGGACCTGTAAGGATATGAAATATCCTAGCAACGGAGGTAGATACAGACTCATTTTCATTTGAACCATTTTGGTAGGCTCTTTGAAAATGACAATGGTCTTAAAAACCCACAACACTCTTAAAAGCACTGTTAGGACCGAGGAAGACCAACTAAGGCTCCTAACGTGAGTGTGAGTTCATAAGTTTAATAATACATAATCTATTATTTTTACAGGGGAGCATTTTTTTTTAGCCCTGCAGTTATATGCTAGAAAAACAAAAGCAAAATATGTGTGGCCAAGGAAATAAGAATAAGTAAAATAATCTAAATAAGCTAGTGCCGATTTCAATCCGATATATAATCATATAGAGTAATATTCCTATGATCACCATTTGCACTTGTGGTATCTTGCAGTCTGGAAAGCGCTTTCATATGTATGGTCAGTCACATATGAACTATAGACCAAACTTAGGAAATTGGCAGATAATATCACTATCCCCAGTTTCAAGAATAGGTACCTGAGGTTCAACAGGATGAGGTAACTTTCCCAGTACAGGAGGGTCCTCTGAAGCCTAGTGCTTTCTCTCCTTTATAACCATACAGCATCCAACCGAGGACTCAAGTTTAATCCTTGTAGCCAGTTTAAATAGTAAGCAAATACGAGATTATGCAAAAATTGCATTTCTGGTCCCAAAGCCTGGTTTCCTAAAAGCCAATCAGCCTTGATTATTGGCTAAGTAAATGAAAGTGTTAATTAATCTCTCATCCCTGGTCAGAAAGAAAAGCCTGTGAAATTCAAACGTACCTGAGGAATGTGAACAGGCAGTTGTGAACTTGGGACAGAGGTGTAGACACATTCGCTTTTGTGTGCCTGGCATCCAGCGTGGAGACAAGACAGTAAACACTGACCAAGTGTGCAAGGGAAGAAAGGAGGGGGGAAAATAGAAGGAGGAAGAAAAGGAGGGGATAAAAACTAGAAAGACTGGAAAGAGGGAGAAAGGGAAGGAGGGAGAGACCCTTCATTCACTAATTGGCTGTATTCAAGGTGAATATTAACGAAGGGATGGTTTGGAGAGTTGCCAATTTGTTCTTCCTGCCTCAGCCGTTAGCTGACTGCCTTTCATTAGGTATGAATATATATCTGCATTCATAGAGAAGTCAACACTTCTGTATACACCCCCGCCTCCCAACACCGGCCCGCGGGCACACGCACACACACTCAAACAGAGCTTCCCGTCTAGCACGAAGGGTCAAACGAAGGTGTGATGGAAGAGGAGGATGAAACATTGTAGATGCGGAGGCGTTAAGAGGGAACATTTCAGTCGAGATGATGTATCTCTGACCAATTAGGACGATAAAATGGAAACACACACACAGCCGCGCACAGCCCCAGAGTTTCCATGAACTTGGAAAGTATAAAAGAAATGACATCTTCTGCTGAAATGAGTTCAAAAATATTCGCTGAGATCTAAAAGCTGCTCAAAATAAGGACGCTTTCTACAGATCATAACGGGGGAGAAAAGAGCTCGACTTCCCAAGATGCTCGCCAAATTATGATCTGTTTCCCGCGGTGGGATCCACCTTAAGAACTGTCCGGAGAGCTCAACGGAAACCAAATACAGTGGGAGGAAGTTGGAAGTGTGGGTGTCAGGCTGTCAGTAGTCTGACAGCTCTGGTAACCACCCTCTAATCCAGCCACGCTCTCCGCTGACACCGCCAGGACTGACTGACAGTTGAGGAGCAGACACTTTTTACGGGCTCAAGTGACATCCAGTCTATTAAGGCTGACAAGCACAAAGCAGAGATTTGCCCTGAATGGTTTGGTACTGAAGCCTAGTAAAGGGGTTATTTGAAAGGTCTTGGAGAAAGTGTCAGACTCCAGCTCAGATGATAACAATATTGTAATGATGCTACTGGACAATGAAGTGCTATGATCGCCCATACCGGCCGCTTAGACTGGGGGCGAATGGGGAGCGGGGAACGCTGAGGAGCACACACAAGCCGATTGCTTCTCCAAGACCAGCGCGCCGCCGGTTAAGGAATTTCTTCCTTTCCAGTGTGTGTTTGCTTGGGCCTGGGGGCATTTCCCAAAGTTGCATATTAATGGTGCCGCTTGAACGGGCAGGGGTGGGGGTGGACAGTAGGCAGTGAGGGAGGGCTGGGTATAAACCAGGCAACACCTGAAAGGGTTGTTTGCCTGCCTTCAGTTCACTCTTCCATTCATCCAGAGGCATGGAAAATATTTTCCAGAAGAAAATGAATGGTAATGTTCAGACGACTGCTTTGCTTATTAACTCTGGCTGAAAAGCGTATTAGCGAGTGCAATGAAGACGCCATGATTATCCTCACCGCTGTTCTTGACGGTACTGGCTCCCACAGGTGCCAGGCGCCCTGTCAACCACACCCAGAATTTATTCAGCGGGCTTTTCTCCTGAGGACAGTAACTGAATTGTATTTCCTCAGTGTCATGTCAGAGTTCTCTCTATGAAATTAAAAAAGAGGGGGGCACATATCATTATAATCCTGTTTTATTGATGGGACAATGTCTCCCACTGTCACTATGAACTCTCATTTGGGTGAGGAACATCCTTAGGTGTGTATTTATTTGGTGCCTTTTTGCTTATTTATTCCACACATATTATTTCCTTACTATAAGACAGGTGCTGAGGGAGGATCTGAGGATAACACAGTGAGCAAGGGAGTGTGGTTCCTGTCCACACAGTGCTTAGAATCCAGGGCTGGGGCTGAGGTTTAGCTTCTGCGTACCGCTCCCAGCACGCCAGCTGTTGCCATACTGACATACTTCTATACTGGGAAATAGTCACTGGTCTGCACCCCCAAGAAGTGGATCCTCACTCCCTTCCTCATCTGCCTCTCCATATGACTCCTTCAACTTCCTCATGATCCAGCAACAAAAGAATAAATTCCCGGCCTATTGAGGCCCCAGGTCTCTGCCAGGCATTCGGCCCAGTGTGCATTCCGATTACTCATTCTGACATTTGTGTCTACCAGTTGTGAAAGAGTTTAAACACCCCCAGCTGGTGAAGCTCATCATTTAAAAATTCATGACAAAATTTCAAACTCTGCTTTTAGACTCCCAAATTCGCTCTTCTAATTTGTTCTCAAAAAGTTAACTTCTAAAGTTTTTTCCACATAGAACACCCTATGTATAGGGTGAGTTGAACTCAACTCAACTTCTCCTATACAGAAGGAGAGTTGAAGTCTGACTGTGTTCAGACCATAAGAATCTTGAAAATCTGAGAACACAGCAAAACCCCAGGACCACCACTAAGAAATCAGAATCTGCTCTTAGAAATTTGGATTTGTCTGTATGACTTGCATTTAAAACAACTTTGGTTCTGATCTGTCTTCTCCCAACATTTCTCTAAGATTATCCATGAATAGACTGAAAAAGGACTAAAATTTATAATACTTCCCAAATATTAAGAAAGATAGTGATGATTATTTCTAGCATGTGAGAGCAATGTCTTCAAACCTGTGCTCCCCTCCCCCAATGATGCTACAATGAAAAACAAAACCAAGGACCTGGCAGTACTATGCAGCTGAAAACCAATGACACCTGCCATCAGAAAGGTAAATAGGGAAATAATATATTCCTCTCCATCTGTCTGCCCTGTGGCTGAGAAACTAAAAAACTACACCAATCAAAACACTCAGCAGCCATCCCTTCATTAAACGGATGCCACTTTTTAAGTCAACTGGTGTGCTGTACTCCTGTCCTTCTGTCCACTTTCCCTGATGTGTATTTTGAGACTTCGACTTCTCAAAAATGATTAGTGAAAATTAAGACTGGAAGTGGTGCTTTGCCTGTTTGAAGGCACAGTACAAGAAAAAATAATAAAGTTTACAGATCAAACCAAGAAAAATACTGGAAGCCGTGTGAAAGATTCTTTTTTCAAAAAATAGTTTTTAATGTGTTAAATACCTTAAGAGTATAAAAGAATCGGGAGATGGAGAAGGAAAAACATCCTGTATGTTCCCAGCATTGCCAGACAAGATGAATGCTTAACAGTAGAAATTGGTCTGGGGATGCCTGGGTGGCTCAGTTGGTTAAGCAGCTACCTTCGGCTCAGGTCATGATCCCAGGGTCCTGGGATCGAGTCCCGCATTGGGCTCCTTGCTCAGTGGGGAGCCTGCTTCTCCCTCTGCCTCTGCCTGCCACTCTGCCTGCTTGTGTGCTCTCCCTCTCTCTCTCTCTCTCTGACAAATAAATAAAGTCTTTAAAAAAAAAAAAAGAAAGAAATTGGTCCAGGTGTCTGTATTCAGTTTATGGGGGCTAACAGTGGAGCCAAATGCTTTCTAAATAAACAAACTGTTGACAAACACCAAACCTGGGAGATTTCTTCTTGTTTAAGGCTGAATGAACAGGAAAAAGCTATTTGAGGCCATTGAAAAGATTATTATAAAACAGTAAAAATTGCAATTTGGATGATCAAGCTAAAGATCAGACCTATGGAGATAATTTACTCCCAAAGTCAGAAGCAAACTCCTTTCTGCTAATTTTTTTTTTTTTTAAAGAAAGTCAAATGAGGAGGAACAAGAAGACAAGAAGATGAAAACAAAGATTTAGAAGATGGGGATGAGGAAAGAGGAGAAGGAGAAAAAAGCTTCTGTAAAACAAGAACAAAAACCTCTGAGGAGAGAACATCTTAAGATCACAAAGAAGATGATTAAATAGAATCAACTTTCATGGAAATGGAAAAAACAATGATAGAATTAAAATCCCTGTTTGGGAAGTAAAGCACAATAACTTGCAGAAAATTAAATCACTAATATAGGAGACAAACTTGAAAACCTCAGAGACCTTCTAGTCAATATGACATCATAATTTCTTGTTTATCCCTCTTCTTCCCTTGCTAACATCCCAAAACGTAGCAATAAAAGATAAAATAGATATTTAAATGCATGACATTTAAGAAGCACAACTAATATCTGTAGATCACAACCAAACAGAAACACATTCAGTCAGCCGAGCTGAAGGCACTAGTCTGCTGGGCATGTTGTCTGGAAGAAGGCAGAGGCCACTTGGAGTTTGTATCTCAGAGAGAACAGATCCAGTCCCACTATGACAAGCTATTTGAGGATTATCTGAGCATTATCTGAGGAGATAATGCTAAGCCATGAAAGTAAGATGAAGAAAAAAAGAGGGGCAAAGAGATAGATGGGTGGGACCTGGTCCAACCCTCCCTAATGGATGTTTAAAAAGGCAATGAAATGTCATTAGGGCTTTGAAAAGCTCCAACATATTCCTGGGAGTCCTAGAAGTCCCTTTACAAGTATAGGTCTGTGCACATGCTGGGGAACAACCTGAGAAGGCCCTAACAACTCATTTTTGGCTAACCTTGAGGGTCTGCACAAGCAGGAAGTGAAGGTTAAGGCAGAGTTGTCAACTGCCTGGTTCAGCATTGAAGATATGCCCCCCAAAAAACACAGAGCCCTCAGCAAAGATGGGTAGTCTTGTCATCCTAGACCTTTAAGAAAATCTCTCTTCAGTCATTGGCTGACCCCTGAGAAAACTGAGCAGAGATTTCAATGGCCACACATGACAAATAACATAGACTTTACAGAATAATTCAGATGTCACTAAGCAGATGACAACAATTACCTCAAGCAGCAGCACCAACAAGCCCTGGAGAGAAGGAAAAATCTGATTTTTAGAGAACTATATAGTATATAAAATGCCCAGTTTTCAAGTAAAAATGAAAATATGTACAAAAAAACAAAAAAGTATGACCAATATATAGCAACAACAACAAAAAAGCAATCAATAGAAACTGTCTCTGAAAAAACTCAGATGTTGGACTTATTATTACAAAGACTTTAAGTCAGGCATTTTAAATATATTCCAAAAACTAAAGTAAACCATGTCTAAAAAATTAAAGAAAAGTATAAGAACAATGTCTCACTACATATATAACATTAATGAAGAAATATAAATTATAAAAATTTAAAAAACAGAAATGCTGGCATTGAAAAGTATAATAAATGAAAAATTCACAAGAGGGACTCAACACCAGATTTGGACGGACAGAAGAATCAGCAAACTTGAACACAGGTCAATTAAGATTGTCCAGTCTGAAGAGCAGCAAGAAAAATGAATTTTAAAAAGTGACCAAATCCTCAGAACCTCCTAGAACATCATGAAGCACAGAAGCATACACATAATGGTACTCTCAGAAAGAAATAGAGAAAGGGGTAGAAAGAATATGTGAATTAATAATAGCAAGAAACTACCCAAATTTGATGAAAAGTATTAATCTATAAATTCAAGAAGTTTAATGAATTCCAGCTAGAATAAACTCAAGAGATTCATGCCTAACAACAAATTCTTCAAAGACAAAGAGATCTTGAAAGCAGCAAGCGAGAAGTGACTTACCATGCGTAAGTGGTCATTAATACAATTAGCAGCTGATTTCTCATCAGAAAGCATGGAATCCAGAATACACTGCTGAAGGAAAAAAAGCTATCAATCAAGGATTTCATATCCAATAAAACTACCCTATAAAAATGGAGGAGAAAATTAGATAACAAATTAAGATAAGAAAATTTTAAAAAGATAAACAGTAGACAAACCAAAATAAGCATTTCTAAATAAACAAATAAATGAGTCTGTTGTTATTGATAAAAACTGAGAGTTTTTTGATAACAGGTCTGCCTTACAAGAAATATTAAAGGGAATTCTTCAGGCTGAAATGAAAGGACACTAGATGGTAACTCGACTCAACCTGAGGAAATAAAGAATACTAATAAAGGTAACTATGTAGGCAAAAATTATTACAGTAATAATGTATTTTGTGTTTCTCACTACTTTTTTCCCTCTATCTGATTTAAAAGACAACTTTGTAAATCAATTGTTATAAATTGATTTTGATGTGCACAACATGCATGAAGATGTAATTTGTGACAAGATCAGTATCAAGAAGAGGAGTAATGGAGCTATTTGGAGCAAAATTTTTGTCTTTTAAGTTGGTATTAGTCAGAACCAGATTGTTATAAATTAAGATGTTTATCGTAATCCCCAGGGTAATCACCAAGAAAATAAATTTTTAAAAATACAATAAGAAACGGTAGTTAAAATGGTACAATAGAAAATATCTAACACAAAAGAAGACAGTAATGGAGGAATATAGAAACGAAAAAGACAAAAAACATACAAAGAACAAATAAGAAAATGACAAATCCTCTTTACCTCTTTACCAATAATTGCATTCAATGTGAATGATCAAACTTTCTGATTAAAAAGCAGATATTGGCAGAATGGATTGAAAGTAACATGATCAACTACATGTTGTCCAAAAGAGACACACTCTAGATTCAAAAACACAAGTGAGTTCAAAGTGAAATGTTGAAACAAGATATACCATGTAAACAATAATCAAAAGAAAGCTCGAGTGGCTACACAATATCATATAAAATAGACTTTAAGACAAGAATTGTAAAAAAAAAAAAAAAAAGACAAGAATTGTTACTAGAGACAAAAAATTACATTTTATAATGTAAAAGAATCAATCCATCGAGAAGATATAATTATAAACATATATGCATCTAATAATAGAGCACTAAAATACATGAAGCAAAAACTGACAAAGCGAGAAATAGACAATGCAACAATAACAGTTGGAGACTATAATATTCCACTTTCATTAATGGATAGAACAACCAGACAGAACATCAGCAAGGAAGTAGAAGATTTGCCCCAAACTATAAACCAGCTAGACCAAACATCTATCAAACACTCTGCCTAATGAGGGCAGAATACACATTCTTCTTCTCAAGTGCATGTGGAACTTCCTCCAAAATAGATCATATATTAGGTCATAAAACAAGTTTCAGTACACCTAAAAATATTGAAATCATTCAAAGTGTATTCTGCAAACAATGGAATGATGTTAAAAATTCATAGTGGAAGGAAATTTGAGTAATATACAAATATGTGAAAATTAACACATTTCTAAATAATCAATGGATCAAACAGGAAATCATAAGGGAAATTATAAAACACTTCAAGATGAGTGAAAATGAAAACATAGCATATCAAAATTCATGATATGCAATGAAAACATTGTTCAGAGGGGAATTTATATACTGTAAATACCTAATTTTAAAAAAGAAAGCTCTCAAATGAATAGCCTAACCTTCTACTTTAAGAAACTAGAAAAAGAAGAGCAAATTAAAACCCAAAGCAGGGGCCCCTGGTTGGCTCAATCTGTTAAACATCTGCCTTCAGCTCGGGTCATGATCTCAGGGTCCTGGGATCAATCCCTACATTGGGCTCTCTGCTCAGTAGTGAGTATGCTTCTCCTATTCCTCTCCCTCTGTGATCACTCTCACTCTCTCTCAAATAAATAAATAAAATTTGTTAAAAAACAAATGGAATAAAAAAGTAATAAAATTAGAGCAGAAAAAATAAATTAAGAATAGAGAAAAACAACAAAACCAAATTATTAGTTCTTTGAAGAGATCAACAAAATTGGCAAACAATTAGCTATATTGACCAAGCAAAATAGAGGCCTCAAATTACTAAAAAAGGAAACATTACTACTGATTTTACAAAAAGTAAAAGATAAGGGAATACTCTGAACACTTGTATGCCAATAAATTAAATAACCTAGATACTTTGGACAGAATCCTAGAAAAGCAAGAAACTAACAAAACCGATTCAAGAAGGAGTAGAAAATCTAAACAGACCAATAACAAGATAATGTAATTAGTAATCCAAATGTTTCCCACAAAGAAAAGTCCAGAAAAAAATGTCTTCACTGATGAATTCTAATAAACATTAAGGAATTAACACAAGTTCTTTTCAAACTCTTCCAAAACACAGGCAAGGAAGAAACACTTCCCAACTTTTTCTATAAGGCCAAACATATTACAAGAAATAGAAACTACAGATCAATATCCTTTATGAAAATCCTCAAGTAAATACTAGCAAAAATGATTCAGAAACATACAAAGAGGATTATATGCCATGACTAAGTGGGACTTATCCCAGGAATGTAAGGTTGGTTCAACATATGAAAGCCAATCAGCATAAGATACCATATTATCTCAATAGACAGAAAAAGTATGGGACAGAATCTAACACTTTTTCCTGACAAAAAAGACTCAATAAATTATAAATAGAAGGGAAATCCCTGAACCTGATAAAAGACATCTATGGAAAACTCACAGCTATCATCACACTTAAGGTGGAAAGGCTGAATGCTTTCTTCCTAATATCAGGATCAAGTCAAGGATGCTCACTCTTGCTTTCACCACTTTTGTTCAACATCATAGTATATGTCCTAGCTAGAGCAACTAGGCAAGAAAAAGAAATTTAAAAGGCATCCCAGTTGGAAGGGAAGAAGTAAAATTATCCCTATTTGCAGATGACATAATTTTGCATCTAGAATATTCTAAGGAATAACAAAAAAATTTATAGCCAATTAACAAGTTCAGCAGGTTGACAGAATACAAGACCAGTCTGTAAAAATTAGTTGTATTTCTATACCAACAATGAATAATCCAAAAAGGAAATTAAGAAAAACAATTCCTTTAATAATAGTACCAAATAGAATAAAATACTTAGGAATAAGCTAAATACTTAAAACTAAACATCATTGAAAGAAATTGAAGAAGACCTAAATAAATGAGAAAACACCCATGATACTAGATTAGAAGACTTAACAATGTTAAGAAGACAAGACTCTTCAGTGTGATCTACAAATTAAAGGCAATACCAATCAAAACTTAAGCTGTAATTTTTGCAAAAATTCACAAACTGATCCTAAAATATAGGGAAAATGCATGAGATTCAAATAGCCAAAACAATATTGAAAAAGGACAAAATCAAGCCATCATAATTCCCAGTTGCAAAATGTACCACAAAGTTACAATAATCAAAACCATGTTTTACTGTCTTTAGAATGGACTTACAGATCAATGTCCTAAAACTGAGTGTCCAGAAATAAGTCTATACATTTATGGTCAATTGATTTTTTTTTTTAAGATTTTTAAAATTTGGGACGCCCGGGTGACTCAGTTGGTTGAGCAGCTGCCTTTGGCTCAGGTCATGGTCCCGGCGTCTTGGGATCGAGTGCCGCATCGGGCTCCTTGCTCCGCGGGGAGCCTGCTCCTCTCTCTGCCTCTGCCTGCCTCTCTGCCTGCTTGTGTTCTCTCTCTGTTAAAAATGAATTAATAAAATCTTTAAAAAAAAAAAAGATTTTTAAAATTTATTTGACAGAGAGAGAGATCACAAGTAGGCAGAGAGGTAGGCAGAGAGAGAGGAGGAAGCAGGCTCCCTGCTGAGCAGAGATCTCGATGCAGGGCTCAATCCCAGGACCCCGAGATCATGACCTGAGCCAAAGGCAGAGGCTTAACCCACTGAGCCACCCAGGCACCCCTATGGTCAATTGATTTTTGACGATGGATCCAAGACCATTCAATAGGGAATCATTTCTCTTTCTCTTTCTTTCTTTGTTTCTTTCTTTCTTACTTTCTTTCTTTCTTTCTTTCTCTCTTTCTTTCTTTCTTTTAAGATTTATTTGAGAGAGAAAGAGAGAGAGTGGATGGAGAGAGGCAGAGGGAGAAAATCTTTCAGACTCCCCACTGAGCACAGTGCTGGACATGGGGCTCAATCCTACCATCCATGAGATCATGACCTGAGATGAAACCAAGAGTCAGATGCTCAACCAACTAAGCCACCCAAGTGTCCCAGGGAAAGAAATCATTTCAACATATGATGCTAGAAAAACTGAATATCTACAAGCAAAGAATGAAGTTCAACCTCTGTCTCATACCTTATGCAGAAATGAACTTAAAATGTATCAAAGACCTCAATGGAAAACTATAAAACTCTTAGGTTTAAACATAGGTATAATTCTGCATGACCATGGGTTAAACAACATTTTCATAGATATGACACCTAAAACACAAACAACTAAAGAAAAATAGATAAATTTGATGTAATCAAAGTTAAAAACTTTTGTGCTTCAAAGACAAGAAGCACATGAAAAGATGCTCAACATCATTAGTCATTAGGAAAATGCAAAAGCACAATAAGATACCACTTCACCTCTATCAAAATGACTATAATTAAAAAGTCAGGCAATAACAAGTGTTGACCAGATATGGAGAAATTGCCTTATATCTTGCTAGTAGGGATGAAATGGTGAGGCTACTATGGAAATTAGTTGGCAATTCCTTAAAAAGTTAAACCTAGAGTTACTACATGACCCACCAATTCTGCTCCTAGGTATATACCCAAGAGATTTACAGCATATGTTCCCCCCAAAAATGTGTATATGAATGTTCATACCAGCATTATTCATAAAGGTTAAAATGTGAAAACAACCCAAATATCCATCAACTAATAAAGGGATAAACAAAATAATGGTATATCTATACAATGAAATATTATTCAGCCATAAAAATGAATGAACTATTAATCCATGCTACAGTACAGATGAACCTTGAAAATATGCTGAGTAAAAGAAGCCTGACACAAACTGCTACATTTCTATGAATCCATTTTGTATAAAAAGAATTTGTTATCGCAGAATTAAAAAAACTAATATAACTGTGTATGGCATTGTCAAATCACTATATTGTACACCTGAAACTAATATAACACTGTATGTTAGCTATACTGACATTCAAATAGAAGGAAAAAAAGAAATTTATATGACTATGAAAACCAGAGTGCTTTTCTTTGCAACAATTTAATGCTACTACATTATGATCAAGTAAAACTAAATTTGTAGAGTAATTTAATGCACTCTCTTCAAAGAATTCCAAAATTCTCACTTCCATTTGATGAGAGCCAGGATTGATGTATAGCTGTCTTCCCATCGTGAGGACATGGAAACAACCATCAGCATGTCTCCCAGCGGGTGAGGCCCCCAGAGTTTATCTGTGACCCTTTGCCTGAGAAGGGCCCTGGCCACCATCAAGTGAGCTTGACTTCCTGCTTTGTCTGTACCTTGTATCAATCATTCAGTTCAACACATTTGTCAAGTGTCTTCCAGAGAGGCCATTTGTCAGTTCCTAAGGAAATTCAAGATTAGTAAGGCCCTAGCCTCAAGGGAACTGCAATAGTGATAGAGATGCTTATGGATTTCCTACCATATGATAAAGACCAATCATCAAAATTTCAGCAGATATTTTCTTTGAGACACTACAAAAGGAATGTCAGGGAAACCATATATGCCTGGAAATTTTCCTCTCCATTTGAGGCTTAAAGTGTGGATTATGGATGATTCCTTAATCCCGATGAGAAGTATCTGAAGGGAGGAGGAGAGAGGAGGAAATGAGAAGATGGAAGATGGTACTGGGTACATACAACTTAACCAGGTACTTTGGCAGGGATGATCAGAGTTTAACCTTAACTTTGATTGTTATGGACGCAATGACATGGGGCAATCCATGAAATTCTTCTGTGTCCCTGTTCCCTCATATAATATAAAGATAATAATAGCACCTATTTCATGTGATTGTTTTGGGGATTAAATAAAGGAATATGAAGTGCTTAGCAGAGGGCCTGGTACAACTTCATAACTGTTCAAACCCACGGTCCATCCATGCCCAGTTGACTCTGGAGGAGCTCTGATGAAATGAAGCTTGAGCGTATGTTTTTGGTGAGGATTCCTATTTGGAGTTAACAACTTACGGCCTTTTGGAGAATTTCAGGATCATTATAGTTCATTTTTTTCCTTACATAGCTGGAATAGATCTCTAAAACTGTAACTGTATATCTGGCACTGTTAGTAGAATTCTAAATGTTTACTATTACCAATATTATTAGTAATGCCAACACCAACTAAGTCTTCTAATCTACCCTTGCTGGACTCATCTGCCACTATCTTGTATCTGCAATTTATACTTTTAATGTTGACTCTCCAATACTATGATTCAGAATGATCCAGGATTTCCAGATCTTGATAAAATAATGCAAAAGCCATTGGACTTAGAGCCAAAGCTTCCCTATTACACATTCCAGGCTAATACTATTTTTTATTCTAGGTGACATGATTATTTATTGGCTTATAAAGTTATATTGAATAACATGGAACTGAAAACAATACAGACTTTCCTAGTGACCCACTCCCTCTTTAGTATAATTCTTGATTATGAAGACTCTTGACCATTGGATGAAAAATTCAACATAAAAAGAGTGTTTGAAATACAAATTAGCTGACTCATTATGCTCTGAATTCAAATAGATTTTTACCTTTCACTAACAATAGCCAACCATTTAAGTACCCATATTTTGGTCATCTCAGTTATAACATTTTCTTTTCTTTTCCTTTCTTTTCTTTTCTTTTCTTTTCTTCTCTTTTCTTCTCTTTTCTTCTCTTTTCTTCTCTTTTCTTTTCCTTTCCTTTCCTTTAGGGAGAGAAAGTGCACACGCAAGCGACAGTTGGGTAGAAGGGGTACTCAGTACAGAGTCAGTGCTCAATCTCACCACCCTGAGATCACAACCTGAGCCAAAATTAAGGGTCAGATGCTTAACTGACTGAGCCACTGGGGTGCCCCAGTTACAATAATTTCTATCTGTTAACTCTATTACTCGTGCTGCTGTTATGATCTAGTTCACCGACTTAGAACCCCAATTTGATTACATCTTGTAGTCTTCAAATTAAAATAGCTTGATCCCCCATTCATCAAAGTAACAAGAATCCAGGATCTTTCAGGGTCATCCTTCCACATGGTCTAAGAACCCCCAGATATTCCTTCATTCTAGAAAGGCCTAGCCTTGCTTCTGGATGCCCCTTGGAGAGCAGCTAGAGAATCAGATTGGGCTTCCAGTCAAGGCAGCTTGAAAATAACTCCCTGCTGTTGTCGGTCCCATGCCCTGATACGTCTTTGTGCAGTGTTTCTCTTGCTGGTTCAAATTGCGGTACAGACATTATCAGTGCTTGGGATAATAAAAATTGGTTCACAGTGACATACTAAGCTCTTATTCTGAAAGCAGGTCTACATTGTGCCAGAACCAGCCCTTCTCTGAGTCTAGGTGTTGCCCACAAGCCAGGAGTCCTACTCTAGACTGCTTTCCCTCATGGGGATTTCCCTCTTGGGTGATCTTCACTTTCTTCTTCTACCAGTAGACCTCAGTTGAGACTCCAAATCTGGCAGAAGCATCTAAGGATGTTGACTCTCAAAGGAGCTGTGAACATGGTAGAGTTGGCAATGCCATTTTCCTTTTCCAAGCCTTCTTGATGTCTATGGAAATGTCCTTGTTTTTCCCACAATGATCAGATCTACACACCAGGTCATTATTTGGAGGGGCTGCCTTTGTCAAGCCACAGAAAGGGCCTATTACTCTTCCCCTCAGGCAGCAAGACCCAATTTCTCAACAGTTACATCACTGAGAGGAGTCTTTCCAGTGACTCTCCCAGAACAAGTTACAGGGGAACTTGCCATGGCCACTAACTGCTGTAGCAGATTTTAGAAGTTATCTTCTCCTGAAGGAAAGAAAAAAATATTATCATGCCAGCTAGACACTATGCAAGGAGTTCACAGAAGAAAATTCAGTGGAGATAAGTTTTAGAGTTAGGCTGATATCTACCGGATTTAATCATGGTTCTGCTATTTAGCAGAACTTGATCTCTCTGAGCCCATGTAATAGCTCAGTTAAAAAATATCCATGACTTTAAGTAATAAAGAACCGAAAAATAATAGCTTAAATTAGAATTTTAATTTCTCTTCTATAAGAAGTCTAAAAGTTGGCAATCGCAGACAGTGGTTCGTAGCTCAAGATGGCAGAGCCAACGACTCCACATTTCTCTGGGCATTTCTCTCATAGTCATGAGACAGCACTTCCAGATCTAGCTGGCATATCACATTTCAGGCAGTAGCCAGAAGGAAAGAATGGGAAGAAGGAAGTGTCCATGCTTGTTTCAGGAAAGCAAGAGCATCCCAGAAATCCCTAGCCAACTTCGGTTTATACTTTATGGGCCAGACCATGCCACATGGCCCCTCCTAACTTTAAGAGAGTCTGGGAATAGGAATTTTAGCTTTCTAGACTCTAAAGTATAAGGAGACACTGAAAAATGGTTGTGGTAATAGGTGTGGGATAAATCAACCCACCCTGTTTGGCACACAAGCAAAGACCTGAACCAAGGACCACAGCACCAAGGATAAGAAATGTAAACAAGATTGCGGCTGGAGGGAACAATGTTCTTTGAGTAACTGAGGGTGGGTGGTGATGGGGGGGGCATAGGTCAGGAACCACATCTTATATTTTTAGTAGCTTCCTGAAGGGTCTAATAAAGTCCTCAGGATAAAATGGACTATCAAAGATTGACCCCAAAATGATGTTCAGAGTTGTGATTCTTTGGGCATATAGCATGACCCCAAACTCCTCTTCAGGGAGCCAGGCCTTGCTCAAAGAACAATGGCAAGTACCTATTAGTCCTTGCTTGATTTTTAGCCAAAATTACTGCTGAAATGTTTTATTAGAGACCTTTTCCTGTTTTTGCTGAGTGCCTTTATTTCAGAGACTGATTCAAACAAAAAATCAATCCCTTTGTATTAAAAGGCACTCTCGTGGCATAAACAGGGGACAGATAAAGGGTCTGATAACCTCTGGAATCCTCTCAGAGGCACTGGGCAGTGAGCTTGATTTCCATGAGAACTAGTGGGTCAGGCTCGTGGAGCCCCTTTTACATGGTTATCCTATTATTTAACAGGCACTGTAAATTGAGACCAGCATCCTGATTCTCAAGCAGCCTGGCTTTTATTGGAAGTCTCTGCCACATTTAAACATCTTTAATACATTTTAAAAATAGAATTGTAAAAGGCAGCAACCAGACTTCAAAGCATAGACATGTTGGCCAGAATTGTGAAGCTGGCGACAATTTTCACTGGTTGTAAAGCTCATGGAACCTCTTTTAATCCCTGGAACAACGGATGAGCAAGGGGCTCGCTGAACGTTCCTCCTGAGTGTCTCCTGGATGGGCCTGAGCCGACCAAGTATGGGGCACAGAGCTGCCAGGGAGGGGACCCACGTGCCTCAGGGTCCATGCTGAAAGTGCCAACCAGGACCATCAGCCTCAGCAGAGCTGAGAGAAATTAGGGTGAACTGCAAAGAAATGAGATGCAAGAAGGGACAGACCATGCTTTTCCTGAGCTTTAGTTCCTCACATCCCTCATCTCCTGCCCAGGCCTTCCTTCCACATGAAGACTTCGGACACCCTCTGTCCTCAGGCAAACTTTCTTTTTCGCCCTCACTGAACTCTGTAGAGACGCTTACCAGGAATTGTGTTCTGTCTCCTGCTGTCCGCTCTGAACTATGAGCACTTTGAAAGAAAGGCCTGTATCTCATTCACCTCACGTACGTAGCAAATTCAATGTGTGTCTAAAGAAAGTTGAGCCTCTTGGGAGGACCTGGGCAATAGGATCTGGGTTGGGGGAGTTACGAAGGAAGGTCATTTGCCTTCCCTTAACCTAAGGCAGAGGTTGTCCAGAGGTTGCTTCTCTGAAGCAGTAATATCAGCATTAGATGGGAACTCTAATGCATGTTCCCAGGCCTAGCCCCAGACCTACTGACTCAGAAAATTTGTATTAGTCGGGGTTCTCTGGAGAAACAGAACCAATAGGATCCATAGAGTGAGAGAGAAGGAGATTTATTACAAGGAACTGGCCCACACAACTGTGGAGGCTGGTTCCAAGATCTGCGGGGTGAGTCAGCAAGCTGCGGGGGAACTGATGGTGTGCTGCCCCCCTCCCCCGCCCCGGAGGCCAGCAGGCTAGGTACCCAGGAAGAACTGATGTTGTAGTTCAAGTACAAGTTCCAGTTCTAAGTCTGGCAGGGCGGTATCTCAGAAACCTGTATTTTAACAAAGCTTCCGGTGATTCTGATGCCCATGAAAGTTCAAGAACCACTGACAGACTTTCCAAACTCAGTCCCCTCATCTGTAAAATGAATCTAATAGTAACAACCTCAAAGGCTGTTCCAAATATAAAAGTAGATAATATATAGAGAGTGCTTAGTCCAGAACCTCATGCATATTCATCACTTAGGAAAATTATTGATGGGTGAATATATTTTGTTTTGTTGTCTTTGGCTGGAATTGACTTTTAGAAACTATTTCCAAAATTGGCATCCTTCCACAGTGCATTTGGGTTACTCATTCAAGAGTTTCATTTGGTTCATCCAAGGTTCCAAGTTCACCCAGCTAAGTCTTATCTTTGCAAAGTCCTTGTAACTTGGCCTCGAGCCAAGCATGAATTCTGTTTACCTCAGGAGGCCCTGACCCTGTCCCTCAGGGAAAGAGAAGATGGATTTCAGGCGGCCTTCACTATTTGTGCTGTAAAGGGACCAATCATCTGGGCCCCTAGCTAGCCCAAGCAGAAAAGGAGAGGGTCTCAGAGAATGGCTCCTCAGAAGAAGGTTGAAGCAGAGAAGGATCTGAGGCAGTGCCCTCCTTCCCAGAAGCTGCTACACATAACAATCCCCATGGATTGTGCAGAACTACCACAGAGGTGGTTGAAAGCAACCAAGCTTCATGAATTGCAGGCCAATGAAATCCCTGTCCTTTTGCTCTCAAAGACATAAAGCTTTAAAATTTATTATTATTACTGTTCTTTTAATGAGCCCGCATTGCCTCCCTGTTCCCTCCTTCCATGGGTTTCTATTCATTTTCCTGTCACAGTCTGGTCTTTGAAGCCAGCACCTTCCCACTCAGGTGAAGATGTAGCCCTCTATACTGCTGGGCTGACCCTTCCTGGAGAGGCCCAGTGGGGGAGAGTTACCCCTGGTGGGACTTTCCTCATTAGCCCTACAGGGAGTGTGCATTCCAGCCTGGTCAGTCTGAGGCTCTGAGCAAAGAACTTCAAATATTTTCCTAAAAATTAGCTAGAGATGCTCAGAGAGTGACAACTAGTTTGTTACCCTGATAATCTTCTTTGTATAAAATGGGCAGAAATGGGAAAAGGGAGACCACTCCACTCAGATGCCTGGATAGAAGGGAAATAGCCAGGGGAGAAGACATCAGATCCTTGATATCACTATAACTGATCTCCATTGGCTAACTGGTCACCTAACACAAGTACTGGAAACAAGTTTGAAAAGGCCACTAGCTGAACATACAATGTGAAGGTAATAAATGCCAGAATATCATTCTTGCCACAAACTACTTTTCAGTTAACTTGGTACTACAAGTTATACCAAGATGACTGAGGCACGGCCCCTGCCCTCAAGGAGCTTATAATTCACTATGAGAAATAAGACACCTACATAAATGTTACAAAAACCTGAAGTGCACAAAGATCAGGGAGAGACATTTAAACAAAAATACCACAGGCATTCAGAAAAAAAGACTTCTGTCTGGTGAGGGATTGGGAAAGGCTTCATCGAAGGGGCATTTGAATTGAACTTTGAAAGAAGTACTAATGTATTTCAGAAGACAAAATATGGGAGACCCTGGTGTTTATCTCCTTGTGTTGGTTGCCTTCCCAATTCACTTCTTTGCTAGAAGAGCCAGCCTCATGGTATAGAGACAGACAATGCCAGATATTCACTTTTCTAGTCTTCCCTGAAGCAAGAATGTGATCTTTTAACTCAATGTTGGCTAATGGTGCTGAAGAAAAGTCAGCTTGAGGGCCCTTGAGGAAAATTTTATATTTTGATTTTTTTAAAAAAAAATGAATAGTAACTGTCTTCCTTCCTGGCTTAAACATTGTCTCCCAAGGATGTGATGCTTGGAGTTGTGGCCACCATCTTGGTATATGGGGAGAAAGCAAGAGAATCACAGATAAGCAAATTTTTATCCTAGACATAACCATTCCCAGAACTCCCTATCTTTAAACGTTTTTTAACATGCAGTAAGAAGTTTTTATTCATCGGGCCACTTTTAGTTGGATATTCTGTAGCCTGCTGCCAAAAGCATCTGAAGTGATAGGCAAAGATTATGGAAATCCATTCAGAAAAGGAGAACATAATGAGCAAAGAAATGAGGTAAGACCACAGAGATAATGCTTGTTTTGGCAAATGTTTATAGAATATGGAGAGAACTAACATGAAACAAGGCTGGGAAGTACAGGCCAAGTTCTAGAAGAATGCCATGACTAGGATAAGGTACATGATTTTACTCTGAAGGCAATGGTGGAGAGACATGAAAAGCATTTAAGCTAGTTACTGCCCTTATAGATCAGGGCAATAGGAAAATTAATACTCAGGCAGAGATGAAAAGGAAGGAAAAGACAGAAGGTGGGGAAAATGTGTACAAAGAATCTGAGTCAGGGTTTATCAAGAATGTGTTCACATTATACTCCCCTGAAGAGGTTTTTAAAAATACTGAAATCTGGGTTCCTCCCTCAGAGCTACTGATTCAGTTGGTCTGGGACAGGTTGCTGACTTGATATTGTTGTTGGTGAAGCTCACTACATGATCTCAAGTGCAGCCACTGTTGAAAACCTCTGGTGTGGCTCAACTGGGACCATGGTGAAGGAAAATAAGACAGACTTGGAAGAGACCATGGAAGCAGAATGGGCAGGAGGTAGAGGGTGAAGGAAAGGAGAGTCAAAGATGTCAAAGACCTCTTTCAAGATGACGTGACCAGGAGAATGGCTGTGCCATTTATAGAAATGGGGAAGCCAGGAGAAGAAGCAAGTTTAAGGAAGAAAAGTTCAATTCTGGAAATACTGAGTCTGAAATGCCAGGAGCAAGCTCTGTACCCTACAGAGGAACTGAGCTAAAATTAGAGTTTTAAATCACCTACATTGGGGGATCACTGATGCTTTGAGAGAGGTTGATTCACCAAAGAGAGAACGTGGAAAGAAAGAGAAGGACCAAGGACAAAACCTTGAAGAACATTAAGGAGAAAGGGTAAGGAAAGAACACCCACCAAAGAGGAGCCACTTTGTGGAGTTAAAATTGAATGCTCCTCATCCACTTGGACTAACATATGGTACACAGGTGCCTGGTACAGATTAGAAGTCAACTGTTAGGCTGGCATTGTTACAGAAAAATTCAGTAGAGCGGCCCGCCCTTCTTATCCAACAATATGGCTGAGTGGAACATGAACTTATCTGTCCAGCCTCACCTTCACAGTAGAAAAAAAAAATACTACCCCCAGAGTAAATTTGATATTAAACTGTTAAAAACCAGTGAGCAAAGTTTTCAAACGATATTCTTTTTTTCATTTTATTTTTTTAATTTTTTTCCCAAATACTTTTGTTTTATTTTTTCAGTGTTACAAGATGAATTGTTCATGCACCACACCTAGTGCTCCATGCAATACGTGCCCTCCTCAATGCCCACCACCAGGTTCGCCACCCTTGCCCCTCCAAAACCCTCAGTCTGTTGCTTAGAGTCCACAATCTCTCATGGTTCATCACCCCCTCCGATTTCCCCCCATTCACCCTTTCTTTCCTTCTCACAGTGCCTTCCATGTTTTTCTTTATACTCCACATGTGAGACCATAAGATAATTGACTCTCTCCGCTTGACTTATTTCACTCTGCATAATCTCTTCCAGTCCCATCCATGTTGATACAAAAGTTGGGTATTCATCCTTTCTGATGGAGGCATAATATTCCATTGTATGCATGGACCATATCTTCTTTATCCATTCATCTGTTGAAGGGCATCTTGGTTCTTTCCACAGTTTGGCGATTGTGGCCAATGCTACTGTGAACATTAGGGTACATGTGGCCCTTCTTTGTACTGCATCTGCATCTTTGGGGTTTGAGTACATTTCATGCCTTTAAAGAAATAAAAAATGAAACTCGTTCCTCTGCCCTACCAATGAGGCCATGTGTTCTGATAAACAGCTGGTCAGGATTGGGAGGCTGAGACTTAAGAATGCCTCAAACTCTCCCTTCATCTTTCACAGCTTTCTTCATGAAGAATTGGACAAACACAAATTCCGGACCCCTCCAGTTCATTGTGATAGTAAATGTGATAATACTTAGGACCATTGAGCTGTAATATTATTGTGTGAATTACTGTTATTTAATGACATTCATATCTACCTAGAAGTTATTAATATTACTAAGATATTTAATACCAATTCTGTAAATTCTATTAATTATAATACAATTATAATTAATGTTAATTATAATGCTAATTAATGCTATTAAATATCACTGTCATGCAGATAGACCCAACATTTTTTTAATCAAAACTTTCTTGGGCCTGTAGCTCTTTACCTGAGACTGATTTCAAGGAGGTAGAATGAACCTGCTTCAGATTGCATGGACATTGTTTCTATGACTTTGCTTTCTCTTAGCAAACCATATCATAAAAGGTCTACAGGGTGGTGGTGAGGTTTGTAGGATAATAGAAAATTGTAGGCATGTTTGCGAGAGTAGAGTTTCAGGCAGTTCCTACCAGGGAAGCGAAGTAACTGTGGAAGTTATGAGATACTTTTATAATTAAATTTTAGTATGAATTCAAATTTCTCGAACTTTGAAGGAAAGGTCTAATGAGAAATCACCCATGGTTCCTCTCTTACTGTTTGGTAGTAATTGCTTCGTTGTAAAATGTTCACAAACCTGAACTTCTTTAGGCAAAATTCCTAATTAGGATTTCTATCTGGGATAAATGTACATTTGCTTAAAATCAGTCACCCATCAGGCAAGATACAAAAAGGGTTTTGGCTACCCCCAGGGTTAATTACCTTTAGTACTGAAACGAAGTTGGTTACTATAATGGTGATACCACTGAGAAAGAGATAACTAAATTCACGCGTTTCTCTGGAGCCTTCTCATGTTCATGCATGACCTTGGAGGTCCTTCCCAGCTCCAAGAGCCTAGGATTCCACAATGAATTGTACCTGGCGTACTCTCACCGCTGTTTTAAGGAAAGAAGAGTTTGGCTGAATTCCAGCTTATTTTTTACTTTCAAAAATACTTAAGTAGTTTCAAACGGTGAAATGTTTTTAGCCCTTAAAATTAGGTTTCTTAAAGAAAACTTTAGGACGAAGAAAAAGACTACATACACACACACACACACAAGTACACACACATTATGTACACTGCATTATTGCCATTCTATCTAAAAATCTATGAAATAAATTCTACCAAAAATTTTGAATCAGTTACAGTGGTTAGCTCTGGGAGATGGAATAATAGATAATTTTCATATTTTGTATTTGTTGGTAATTTCATGGAGCAGGGAGAACACATCACGATCAGAAAATGTGTTGAAATACTAACGTAGCTTACCCAGCTCTTCTTTATAATCGATAGCCACAGCTAACCACAGGGAACTGTCACCACATAAAACACATACATAACACATGTTCAGATAGGGGTAAAAGCCCTAAAGAAACATCAATAGTGTATTGAAAGAAGGTATATAGAAATACTGAAGTCCACTTTCCCTGGGCTTGAGTTTCACAGAGCAGAACACTGACAACATTTGACTTGGGCTAGAAAATTATACAAATACTGCAACTTTGTTTGGATCGCTTGGAAGACAGAGATTGGCTAAGTTCCCACTTGGCCGGGATTTTGTTCTCCTTCATTCATTCAGTCTGGTTTCATGAGTTGATTTTGAATAGTCCTAGAGGATTTTTCGTCTCCTGAACAGGGGGCCTGCCAATTAGCCGTGAAGGACAGGTTTCCCCAGGTGGGTCCTAACCAGCCATCCCCAGGTGGGAGGAACCATGTGAGGCTGCAGGCCTGCTCTTAGAGTGGTCTGCACATCTTCCTGGTGCTGAGCAGAGACCTTGCAAAGCAATAAGGAGAGAGAGCTCTCCTTTGGCTCTTATCCACCAAGAACAAAACAAAACAAAGAAAAAATAAAACCAGACCCCCCCAAAAAACAAAAACAAAAACAAATATGCTTCTCATTCTTTAGACACAAAGATGAGATCATCCTTCCCCACTTCTTCCTTTCAGTACGGCCTGTTGTGACTTTTCCTACCAAAGTCTCCCTTACCCAGTCCCTGGATGCAGCTAGGCCCAGCACATCCCAGGGAAAGCCTAGCCCAAAACACGTCATCCGTTTACTGAGTCAACATGGGCCTGGCTTTTTGCACTTACTGAGGAATGATTTCCTAGATTCGGCCTCTGGGATCTGGGAGATTCAGGTGATGAAATTGATCTGTGTGGATTATTATAGACAAAGCTTCAGAGCCCAGTTGAGGAGGAGGGAGTTATGCAGGAAGGGAACATACAAATTAAACCTTCGCTACCTTTCCCTCAGTTTTGGTCAAGGCTGAATTTCCTTCATTCATGAATGATGTGTTTAATGTCAGGCTCCCTGCTGCCCTCTGAGCTTCCTGAGGGTAGGGGCTAGATATGGCTTATACCTAGCACAGTGTGTTGGGCACACTGCAGGCATTAAAAAACTAAAAAATTATGAATGAATAAATTCTGGCCATTTATAAATGGGCATAGTGGCCAGAACGGGAATAGTAAGCAATTTCTGGTTTGAATAGCTATCCAGTTACCTAAATTCCCAGAAACGTCATACAAAAATCCATGTACGTGCAAAGTGCCCCATTAATGAAGACAATAGTAACCAAAATCTATGTTTTCTCTGAAATTCAGCACGTAAATTTGACTTATATTCTAACCACTACTACTAAAAACGATAATTTGTTTAGCATTTCTGTGGCCCATTATGCTAAGTACTCCACCTGCATAATCTCCTTTAATCCTCCTAAAGAACACTTGAGTCGTCCTCCATTTACAGATAAGGCAGTTGTGTCCCACAGTGGGGAAGTGATTTGCCGCATGTCCCACAGCTTGCAGACCTACCAGGGTCTGCCTGACCCCAAAAGCTTGAGTGCCGTACTTCCTCGAAATTGCATTTGCATGAAATATCATAGGTTCTTAAAGATTTTAATTCATTTATTCAGGAAACTTTACTTAGTATCTAGTGTGTGCGAGCAAGTGGAGATTTAAAAAATTGAGCTAAGATTCCTCAAGGAGCTCCCAAGTTACGATGGCAGAAAATCTACAATTGTAAAAAAAATCACTGCAAATCTATGGTAAATCTGTTAACGCTAGACAGGTAAACCACAGGCAGGGCACGCTCAGTTCTAACTGGAGGTCAGAAGACGTTTCTCAAAAGGGGTTACCCTAAAACAAGCCTGGAAGGATGAGTAGGATTTTGATACACAGATAAAGAGGAGGAAGGCAATGAGACAGAAGGATCGTGGAGTATGGCGTTGCTTTTAGAAGCTACAAATTTGTCGTGGCAAGATCAGACCGAACAAAGGGGAGGAGACGGCGCGTGGGTGGCTCAGTCGGTTAAGTGACTGCCTTTTGCTCAGATCATGATCCCAGGGTCCTAGAATCGAGTCCCGCATTGGGGTCCCTGCTCCAGTGGGATTCTGCTTCTCCCTCTCCCTCTGTCTTTCATCCTGTTCATGCTCACTCTCTCTTGCTCTCTCAAATAAATAAATAAAATATTTTTTTTAGAAAAAAAGAGGGGAAGAGAGAGGAGCATCTAAGTCCATGGTTTCCCAAGTGTAGCCCCTGTACAGCAGCATTAACACCCCCTGAGAACTTCATAGAAATGAAATACTTGATCCCTACCAACACCTACTGAATCAGAAACTCTGGGATACGGCCCAACCCTCTAGAGGTTAACCATCCCTCTGAATGAGCCCAGTTGAGAATCAGTGGTCTCGGGTCATAAGCAGCCAGGAGAATCACGGAAGGTTCTGCAGTTTTCTGTGGTTTGGTTTTGGTTTGGTTTGGTTTGGTTTTTTTCCCTACACTGTTGCCTAAGTAGATCAGACAACCTTAGATTGTCAGGACAATGGAATTTTCCTAAAAGCAATTTCATAAGTCTTTTACCAAATTGTTAGTCTTCGGCGTTCGTTTTTAAAAGTAGCAATTCAATGACCATTTATAAGGCACAGCAGAACAAATGGTTTCCAAACGCCTATTTGTGACCTGCACGGGGCCCAGAAATGCCCGCTCATTGGAGGACATTATGGGAAGAAAATGAATTTGCATGACATGTCAATGGTAGAATGGTTTTATTGCTGTTTATATGACAAGTTTGCAGAAAATAGCAAATAACACTTTTAGTTTATATTCAACTATAACAACTTATTATTTCCGAAGATTAAATTACAGTCTAGCAAAATGAAACGGGCTACATGGTCACTTCTTCATGGCATCCTCTTCTGGTGGCAATTTTTAAATGTGCAAGCTCAGCTCATTGAAAACAGAAGCGGTTATATTCCTAAGAGATCTCTGAGTTAGCATCTGAAGGTTTATAATACTGGCTGTAGGGAGCGATCAGTCTGTGAGTGTCTTCCTTTGGAGTGCTGACCTCTAAACATGATCCAGTAAGAAACCTAGAGCCATGAACCCTCCGTGGTAGACTCACCAGACAAAGATAAGCAAATGGCAAGTGAAACCAAAGCGAACAAAATGCATATGAAGCCCTAACTCGCAAAGAGAGGCTGATGACTGAGACTGATTAAGGCCCGCGTCCATAACCAGAATAACAAGTCCAGAATGGAAATCCACCATCGTGGTCGTTTGTTGCCTTATACACCAAACATGAGGCTAAACAGAGATTTTTTTTTTTCTGCTCAGCTCGCTGTTTGACATGGGCACGCATCCACACATCTTATGGCTCTTTCCAGACCCTCTCCATCCACTTACTCACATTCTCACTGCCTCTTGGCTTATCTACAGCTATCCACATTAAGACTCACCTCAAGTCCCCATCCTCTGCAGAGCTACTCTTCCTAGTCTGATCCAGTAGCTCTGCGTTAGTAATTTCTATTGCTTTCATCGTTTATGCCAATGTTTCCTAAATTTCATTCAACTTTATATTACCGCCTTTACAGACTTTGTTATGATATACCACCTGCTCTATGATTTACGGGAATACTCCGATGTTTCCTTTAACTCAATTCCCTTTTTGCTAAAATAAATATATTTTAAGTTAACTCGATATTGATGCTATAAATGGAAAAATCGGCATCTGGGAAAAACACGTTAATACACATTAACATAAACATAGAGCTATTGAAGTTCAAAAAATTTTTTTTATCTGGGAGCACTTTCTAGGATCTTGCCTATTAGCAGTTGTCTTACAACAGAGTTCAGGACAAATTCTGTAAGGTCGTATGGCACGGATTCTCAAAAAGTGTGGGCCCTGGCGAGGTAGCATTGGAAATTTGTTAGAAATACAAATCCCCAGGCCCACTCCAGGCATACTGAATCAGAAATTCTAGGGACCCTGCAATTTATGTGTTAAGTCCTCCATTCTGGTGCATGCAAAAGTTTGGAAACCACTGGGTTATGAGATAGATTCTGTTGGGGAAATTCATATCCAAGGGTCAGCAAGAAAAAACACGGTTATACATATTGTCCACACAGGTATGGGGGCAGGTGCTGCAGGACATGCAGTGGGCTTGTGGCAAGTGGGGGACCCTCCCCCTTGTTGCTCTTCCTTCTTGAGAGGTAAGCATGAGAGCAAACCTGACAGGCTAAGACTGGGGGACCAGCTATTTTCAGGAGTTGTCCCGGAAAACCAGCCACCCAGCATATATTATGCATTAATCCCGTGGGAAGTTGCATTAATCCCATGGGAAGTTGAGAAGTTTGGGTGCAGCCTTATCCTCAAGTAGAGGGAGGCACTCCATAGTCCCAGCTGGCATATGGTGGGGGCCATTCCGAGGCAGCTCGCAGGCCCTCCTTAGGTATTCCTGCCCAGGGTGCATACCAGAGACACAGTTGTGCACTTTGGCGAATACCAGCCTCTATAAACTTATACAGATTTCTCTCTGGTGTCACACTCAAACTCTGAAGCAGCTCTTCTACTGGTACATAATTTCTAAAACTTCCTCATGGTTTGTTCCCTGGCTCCCTCTTATTTTCCACCATCTTCTCCATGGTGCCAGATGGATATTTTGTAGGTGCCCAGTAAGAATTTAGAACCATAGAACCTGGTGGTGGGTATTGAGGAGGGCACGTATTGCATGGAGCACTCGGTGTGGTGCATGAACAATTAATCTTGTAATACTGAAAACATAAAATAAAAGTATTTGGGGGAAAAAAAAGAATTTAGAACCATAGCATTTTAGAACTGGAAGAGAATAAAGAAATGATTTACTCCAACCCTTCATTTCCAGATGAGAAAACTGAGGCCCAGAGAAGTTAAATGACTTACTTGAGTAAGTCACACATTTAGGTTAGTGGCAGATGGGGTGAAATCCACATCTTGATTCTCAATGAGGCATTCTTCTACCACGAAACCATAATCCATTGATATGGTCACTTTTTACCTGGGCACTTTATGCCAAATAAGTATGTCACATCCCCTGTTCAGCACTCCCTCACCAACAGTGTAGAAGGTTATTATATGGGATATGCTTTAAATTTACTACAATGCTCCCTCCCCTAGAAGTATTTACTAAGTGTTTATATTGCCTATGGAGAAAAATTATTTATAAGTAACTTATAAGGAGGACTTACTTGACCGCCAAGATGATTTTTCTTCTGAATTACATCCTAATATGTATAGCTTCTTGCTCTCAGCTTACTCCACTTGGAGCTATGCCCAGTACAATTTACGTCTATGAACTGCTGAACATTTAAGCAAATTAAGTGTCCAAAAAATCAAACACAAATTGTATCTTGGTGATTTATGCCTTCATAAAGCAAAACACATACAGTGTGCTGAGCACAAGCCAGATTTATAGCTCCACTGGTTAGGGAAAATGAATAGAGGACTCCTAGAGAACGTGTTGAGAACCACGCATATGTGTTTAATTCTTGACCGTGGGGATTTTTCCCCAATGATATTTATCTTACAAATCATCTTCAATGCTAATATGCAATGTAAGCCGAGGATGAAAAAGATGTACATGAATCTAGGTAGAGATTGGGAAGCCAGTTAACTTTCACCAGGACCTCCCAAAAGGCAGGCATCTGGACAACCCTGGATCTTCCATCCCTAATCTAACACCCTTGGGTTATGCTACTACCCTCTCTTATTAGTGTAAGCCAAGCAATTTCACTTAAACATTGGAAGATAGAGAGAAAATACATCAGGAGCACCAGAGTAAACCAAAGAGGTTAAGTTGACTCAAATCTCTACTGAACTATCTAGGACCCTACAGTCTTCGTAGATAAAGTGTCCTACTGAGAGCACAGTGCAGGGAATGAACAGATATACACTGAAGTCAGAGGAAGAAGTTTGAATCCCAACCTCTTCACTTACTGGCTTCAAGTACATAGTTTCTTATCTATAAATGGGGATTAGCAATATCTACTTCAAAGAGGTGTTCTTTGAATTAATGAGATAATCGTTGTGTGATAGCAGCCTCCAAGATCTCTCCCAATGATCCCACCTCTTGGGATTCATGGGCTCCTCCTGAGTATGGACTGAGCCATGTGACTCTCTTCTAGTGTACAAAATATTGCAAAAGTAGAGTCACTTCCAAGATTTATTGATACAAAGACTCTTACTACTGTCTTACTTGCCCTTTCTTGCTCACTTTGATGAAAACCGGCTCTCCTGTTGTGAACTGTGTATGAGAGACCTAGGGGTAAGCCACTGAAGGGGGCCTCCAGCCAAGGACCAGCAAGGGGCTGAGGCCCTTGGACCAATAGTCCAGGATGAATGGATCTGGGCCAACAACCACATGAGTGAGCTTAGATGTATATATTCCCAGTTGAGCCTTAAAGTACTAGAGTGACTATCTTGATTTTAGCCTATGAGAGGCACTTATTCACACCAAAATTCCTGACCTGCCAAAACCAAGGCAATAAATGTTGTTTTAAGCTGCTGTATTTAGGATCATTTTGTTATTCAACAATAGACAATTAGTGCAAGTTTTGAAGTGCCTAGTATAGTACCTGGCACATAGTACTTTCTCTATGAAGCCATTCTCTATGAGGGATGGCTACTGTTGTTGTTAATGACTTTGTGCACATGAAGGTTACACACTGATAATTTAACCACTCTCCCTCTCTCTGTGCTTCCAAATAAAGGTTTGGGACCACAAAGAGCCTTTGCAAATTTGTGGTCAACACTTCAACCTAAATAATGAACATTAGGCCTCTGGAAGAGCAGACTTTATGGAAGTGGTATAAGATAGAATGTCACCTTTTGAGTTAAGAGTCACCATCCTGCCATATCTCCCAATCCTGAGATACTCTGGAGTAAATTTGTGCTAGGTGAGTTTTAGAATGCAGGCATTTTTTACTGCAATTCACTGTGCCTGAAATTTCAGGAAAATGCAAGAGAGTCAATCTTGTGAAACCTGCTTATTAAAAACCTGACATTCAGACCCTACCGTGTGTTTTCTTTTGGAGAAAAGCCATAATATAATTGAGTACTGGACAAACAAAGATATTTCAATCCAAGGTCAGGTTGTTTATTGTTGTTATCAAAGTCCAACAAAATTTACCCTGAATGAATAACTGGAGATGTAGGAACAGATTTATGTACAAGGATGTTCATTGCAGCATTACTTACAAACGTGAAAGAAGAGGGAGGCAACCTGAATGCCCAACAACAGGGGACTCACTGAATGATTTGTGAAGTATTCACATTGGACTACTATGAGACTATTAAACATGTTTTATAGGAATATTTACTGAGCTGGGGAAATGCTTGTAAAGTATTGTTAAGTTAAAAAAAAGGATACAAAATAATTTAATATGATCCAAGTTTTGAAGGAAGAAAGGTATTGTCATGCGCACACACGTGTGTCTGCTGGGGTATGTGTGCATATGGAAATGAGTTTTCTGGCCTTCCCTCTCTCCAACCTTCCCATTCTCCCAATCCATGGTTTATTTCCATTTCCTGCCAAAGTGAAATCTTGTTACAACTGCTGTCATTCCTGTCGTCAGAAAACAGAGAAATACAGGAAAGAACAAAGGAAGAGGGGAAAAAAATCAGCAAAGAGAGTAATATAATTTACATGGTTGGCATGGAGGAAGGGCTTAATCTTGAACTCATTTCTCGATGTTTTGGTGTGCATTCAGCACAATAAGATGAGAAGGCCTCCTACACAGGAAGGGTTAGGGAAAAGCCACCTGGAGCAACTCAACGGGAGGCCTTGCCAAGAACTTCTCTTCTTTGTCATATTCTTCCGTGTACTCTTCCTTGCTTATTGTTTGCCTTCACTCACCAGCCAATCGCTCAGCTCCAACAGGGCTTCTCAACTGAGGGGCCGGACCAGTGAGTCCACATTTGGCCACACCTGGGGATCGCGATCAAACACAAATTCTGATTAGGTTAGTTCTGAGGTGGGGCCTGAGATTGTACAACTCTAGCAAGTTCCCAGAAGATCCAGGGCCGCTGGTCTGTGGATAACATGGGGTCTCAAGGCACAGGAGTGAGAGCAGGGTGTGTGTCCAGTGGAGATGGGCCAAGGGGGCTGTAAAGGCACCAAAGGAGTCTTTGTGGTTTCCATGGGACTCTATCTAGGTCATCAGGTTCTAAATAAGGGTGTAGCGTTTTTTTTTTTTTTGAGAGAGAGAGAGAGCGTGAGCAGTGGCAGAGGAAGACACAGACTCCCCACTAAGCAGAAAGCCCAACATTGAACTAGATCCCAACACTCTGAGATCATGACCCAAGCCAAAGGCAGATGCTATACTGACTGAGCCACCCAGGCGCCCAGAGGATTTTAAGCATTATAATGGAAATAGAGTGATCTTACCTAGAATCCTGAGTCGCTGAGGACTGCTTGGGAAGTCCGAGGATTCAGAGATCCAGTGGTTACCTCCAGCTGCTGGAATCATAGATGTTTTCAATTTTCTCTTTTGTGCTTCTTTAGTCTTGTTTTCTCTATTGAAAAAAAAAATTGAGGGAAGAATTCTTCACTGATTCCTATTACAGAATCTTTTTGGTTTTTATAGTAAAGTGCCGATTGTTTTGTTTCTCAGAAAATGATATGTTCTTCATGGCTTTTAATGCTTTTTGATTTCTGGAAGCTGCTCATGATGGGCTAGGAAATAAGGCACACAAATAGATGGTGCTGGTTCCACTTGAAAAAGAGACGAGTCAAGAGGAGTTTTCAGCATTATCAGAGTCAAGTCCACAGAGGACAGGGCCTGTTTATTCATTTTTTTTCTCCATTGAGGAAAGAAGGAAAGATCAGTTTGTATTTCAGCAGAAGGGTCGAGATTAGCATTGGAAAATCATTTCCCAGTGGTAAGTGTTCTTAAATGGAGAAACGGGTTATCAAGGGAGATTTGTAATCTCCATCCTTGCAGACCTTTAAAAAAATCTATACGTGTGAATTATTAAATTTGTAGATGATGTGTGGGATATATAAACTCCCCAAATGATATATCTTTCTCACGTCTCCTATTTGGGCCACTTCCATTTGGCAAAAATTCACATGAAATCGAGGGTGGGGTGTTGCAAATTAATGCTAGTAATCACAAAAGAAAAATGTAGTTAGGATCCCAACTGCTATAAATAGTTTAAATAATGCAGTCCGAAAGCAAATAAAATGATTTTTGGTTAACCACAGTTTGGGATTACCCACACCACTGCTCTATTAGTACAGGTAATTGAAAATTGACTCTGTAATCAGTCCCCATTTCTTTGATTTAGTTCACGTGAATTCCTCACCAGGGGCAAGGGAATAGACTCGATAGCCTCGCAAAGCCCATGTGGCCTGAAGCACCTTTGGTTATGATGTTGAAAGGTGACAGAGTATTGACACAGCAAAATTATTCAAGGCAAAGCAGTTAAATTTCCCCCCTTTAATCCAATATACGTCCATTAAAATTTAAATAAACTTTTAATTTTATTGAATCAGTATGAAATCTGTATATAAGTTCCTCTGGTCTTTCTGAGATTGTATGAAGGGCTGAAAAAAATGCCATCTTCCTCTTTTCCTAAGGATCATGTCACCATGGCTGTGTCATGCTGATCCCATCTAAGTGTGGTGTATCATAGTAGACACTGACCAATCTTCCCCATCTCATCACAGACCTGATCTTCTCATGAGTGATCCCATCTCAGGGATATCATCTACCCACTGTCAAGGATGACACTTGACAACCTTTTCTCCATCTTTACAAACACTGCCCTGGTCCAGGCTACCAGATTCTCTCATCTGACCCCTTCTACAACTCCCCAATGGATCTCTCTGCTTCCAGATTCACCATCCTCTCCCCCCATCTAATCCAGGCTATGCATGCCACCCAGATTGATTTTCCTATACAGCCAATCTGAAGGTGCCTCTGCCTGGTTTAAAGCATCTCAATGGAAGACCACATGTGGGATTCTATTTATAGAGGCAGAACATGAATTAGTAGCTGCCTACCACTAAGAGGGTTGGAGGGAAACGGGTAGTGACTACTAGTGGGTACGGGGTTTCTTTTGAGGATGATGCAAATATTCTAAAATTGATTGTGTTGGTAGTTGGACGATACTGAATATACTAAAAACCATTAAGTGTGTACTATGAGTAGGTGAATTGTATGGTATGTGAGTTATATCTTCAAAACACTGGTGGTTTTTGTTTTGTTTTTTTGGGTTTTTTTAAACTTTGTAATGGCTCCCAGTTGCTCTTCATATAAAATCTGAGATTTTTGACATGGTCTGTGATGCTTTATATGATTTACCCTCAGCCCCAGCATTATTCAGACCTTATGCCTATATACTCTTAACCATCTTGGTTAAAGATGATTCCCTGGGCTTCTTAAACTTGGCATCTTCATCTTGCCTCTGGATTATTGCACTTGTTTCCTCTGCCCTCTGCCCCAGACCAACCCCCCTACTTTCTACTGGATAATCCTACATATCTTCAATGCTCTGTTTAATTATTGCTTACTCTAGCAAGCTTCCCTAAATCTTGCTAGTTGGATGCTTGTTATATTAGCTCCCCGAAGTCTGTACTTGTCATATGGGTACTTATGCTTATTTGCTTATTTTTTTTTTCTAAATTCCCTCTAAGTTCAGCGAAATGTCAGGGATAATGTCTATAGTGATCACTCAGAGTCTAACACAGTGCCTAGCACATATTGGATACTAAATAAGTGAATAAGTTGAACAAACACATGAGTGAATGAATGATGTATTCCAGTTTGGTTCAATGGATGACGTTTTTAAAATTTTCCCACTAGAATTATATACTCAATATGAAACTGACTTACTGAACAATGGCATATATATGTTACTCCTATTTCTTTACCAGCTCTGTACTGGAAGCTCTTTATAATTTTCATAACTCTAATTTGTTCCATCTCAAAAGTTACCAAAAGGCAATTATTAAGGTCAATGAGTTGCTTTTTCTTATTTCTCATCTTCCCTGACTTTTTTGCAGTCATAAATGTTATCTCCTTCTTCTACCTAAGCCAGTGCTTCTCTAAGTGTGATGTCAGACCCAGCAGCAGCAGCATCGTCTAAGACCATGTTAGGAATGCAAATTCTTGGGCCTCACTGCACCCCTACTCTGTCAGAAACTCTGGTGGGGGGACTTGGCAATCTGTGTTTTAAGAAGCACTCCAGGTGCTTCTGATCCCCACTTGAGTTTGAGAACCACTGTCCTAAGCTAATTTGCTTTGGTAAGCTTGACTTTCTCTGTCACAGCAAGAGGTAGAGAGAGCAATCCAGACAGCATACTCCCCTGCTGCTCCTAAACCAAGTTAATTCACAAAAGTTCTATTATTCCCAGCTATGGTTTTCCTTTCATACAGCACTGGCTGCCAGGTGGTACAGGTTAAACAGTGTAGATTCTTGAAGGTAGTTATTTCCCTGGCCACGACCACAATGGTGGTAAAAACAATCGATACACAATACTTAAGAAAATCTTAAGTTCATATACTTGGTATGATCCACTTCTATTTATAACCCAAGTCAGTCATTCGTTGATCTTATCCTTTATTCTCTGCACAAACCACTCTCAAACTCATTCCTAGACCTTCAAAGAAGGTCTGGCTGTCTAGATCATCACAGGCTGCTCCATTCCTAACGTTGCTTTGCTTTATTCATATTGGCTTTTTCTCATTAGGGTACCATTAACATGAGGTCACCCTGCAAGTGGCCACTACCAGGCATAGCAAGCAGCCTCTGCAGTTGACTTCAGGTGAACTCGCCTCCATTTCACTGAACTCTAATAGAGTGAGATGGTAGAAGTGCCCACTTTTACCTTCCCCCAAATTTCTCTTCCCTTGACCTCTGTGATGGTGATTTTCTTCCTACATTGACCAGATTTATGCTACTTCTTTCTCATCCTATGCTTCATGGCAGATCTTTCCCAAGGTATCATTAGATTTCAGTCATTTACCCATATATACTCTGTTTGGGAGAAGTCATCCATTTGACTATCATCTCTATTTAAATGATGCAGTAAACTATATTTCTAGTTCTTAAGTTCTTCCAAACCTCAAATCCATATAGTCGATTATCTGGTGACTGTTTCCAATGGAATGTTTTTGGATTTCTTCTAATTCGACAATTTGTAAAATCAAACTTGTTATTCTCCTGCTTGAGCCCATCATGCCAACATCCGTTTTCAGTTAACCAAACTTGGAAAACTTAGAGCTTTACCAATTTCCATTTTCACTTCTCTTGTCCGTTGCAGCTTTGGTTGCAATGATATTCTAACAGACTCATTTGCCTTTGTTCTTTTTCCATGCTCCCAGTCCAAATCTGTTTAGTGTTGCCATTTCACTGCCTTGCTCAAAAATCCTCAATGGTTGTCCATTGTCTAAAACTAAAATCCAAAGTCTTTGGTTGAATATTAAAGAGATTTCATGGATTTGGCCAAAGTTCCATTTCCAACCTCAATATCCACTATTGCCAACACAATCTCTCCCCATCTCTCCAAGTGGGCCTTTTGCAATTACCACCACCATAATCACACCGAACAACAGCAGCTAACATTTAGTGAGAGTTTACTGTATGTAAGTTCCTTACATGTTAAGTGCTTCAAATTCACCATCTCATTTAATCCTCACAACGACTTTGTTATCATCCTATTACCATCCTCATTTTGTAGATGAGGAATCTAAGTATTACCAAAAGTTAAGTGACTTGTTCATGTTCAAATAGCTATTAATTGGTGGAGATACAGTTGCATATAGATCTAAGTCAATAGACATAGACTGTAAATTCTCCGAATGTAAGGACTGTTTCTACTCTCCAGTGCTTCACTCAGTACCTGACCCACATGGTCAATAAATATTTTTAATGGATATTAGGTAAATTTCAAATTCCATCCTCTCACCTGTCATGATTTCTTACTCTTATAGTCCTTTAAATATATTTCTGTTCATTTCTATTTTATGCATTTTTTCACCCTAGCTCCATTTTGAATATCCATACTGTCATCTCTGTCTTTTCAAATCCTACCCTATATTCAAGGCCCTCATAAAGTCTGGCGTGCTTTACAAATCTTTTTCCAGTAAGCCAGTCTTTCTCTATTATCCTAGATGAATTATTTTCTTTTCTACTCATTTGATTTTCATCATACTCTCTTTGCATTATTCCTTAGCTTTTCATGTTTTTCACCCAAAGGAGACTTCCTTTGGAAGAGAGACTTTGAGCTAACTTTCAATAATTAGCACAGAGTAAATGAATGGATCTACAAACTGCTTTGGTTGGTACCACACAAATAGATGGGCAATCACAAACTCATCTTAATAATGTTAATCTTAAGGCGATCAGCTTGTTCACTGCCTCTAAATCATAAGCTAAAGGCAGTTTCACAGGAGTCAATGATGCAATAGAACTTGCCTCTCTGATTTTTTAATGCATTTTATTTCTTTCCTGTAGGTCATTGGAGGCAAGCTGAAAACTTAACCAAATTATAGAACTTTAGAGCTTAGAAATAACCTAAGAGATCATTAAGCCTCAATAGTTCCCAAACTTTTCATCACTGAGGCTCTCCTTTATTGTTCTTTAATTACCTCCTCTAAACCCCATATTGTGAGAGATGCTTGCCTTTCACATTTAATTCAAGGAAGAAAAATGGCTTCTATTTACTGACTGCTAACTATGCCAAAAATGTACAAAGTGCTTTACATCATTGTGGTTTGGTCTCAAAAGAACTCAGTAGAATAGGTATTATGATTCCTATTTTAAAAATGAAGAAATTAAGGTACAGAGAGGTGATGTTGACTTACCCAAGGTAAATGTAAAATTGAGCATTTGGTAGGAAGGTCACGGGATTTGAACCCAAGTCTAACACTTGGACTCAAGTTCTTTATATCCTCTATTGCCTTTCTAATTAAGCCTCTTCCACCACCCCCTCACCCCGGTTTTGAGTAGCATCATTTGATAATCTTCTAAACAAAATCAAAGAAATTAGGTGGACATAACCCAAGCGCCCATCAGCAAATGAATCTGTAAACAAAATGTGATCTATACAAATAATGGAATATTATTAGGTCATAAAAATGTATGAAGTTCTGATATACACTACAACATAGGTGGATCTTGAAAACATTACAATGAGTAAAATAAACCAGATGCAAAAGGCCGAATGTTGTAGGATTCCACTTACGTGAAACACCAAGAACAGGCAAATTTATAGAGCCAGAAAGTAGATTAGAGGTCACCAGGGGTTAAGGGGAGGGAATAATGAGGAGCTATTGCTTAATAGATAGAGTTTCTATTTAAGGTGATGAAAGGTTCTAGAAATAGATAGCGATGATAGCAGTACAACAGTGTGATTATAATTAATGCCGCTGAGTTATACACTTAAAAACAGTAAAAATGGTAAATTTTATATTATATATTTACCTGAATAAAAAATGAACATTGGATTTTTTTTGTTTACCTAGATAAGTTTATTGTGTGTGCTCATGATTTCAGTTTCTGTTTTCTGTAAGTTTTCTAAAATGTAAAAAGTTTCACAAGAATGTTCTATTAGTGGTTCTCTAAGCACCCAGGCAGTCCAATGGGAAGACAATGACCAAACACTCCTAGTCAGACACCGAGATAAACAAAATAGGTCTCCTGACTCCTAGTCACTTATTATCCTAGCTATCAGGAATAACAAACAAGCAAGATAGTGCATTCTAGTAATCACATTTGTAACCCCAGCAATCTTGTGAGACTCTTGGAATCCCACTGATGAATGACTCTAATCCTTCCCCCTGGCTGAAAGAAGAGAGCCAAGGACAAAACCACTCCTGATGGCACCCTTCCCACCCCTCCCCAACTCTTCAGAAAAGCGTGGAGGACACATCATGGAGGAAAATATGGATGGGAGAGCAAGAGAAAAGTAAATGAATAGATATTAGAAAGGACTGAGAGAGGTGAAAAGGTGTGTATATGATGAGACAGAGAAGGGAGGAGCTTGTCTCCTATGCCAAGCCTTCCTCCTATCTCGGTGAACCCAGCATAGGGGTGGCCAATGAGCACCTGCTCGGAAAAGCCACTGATTATTGTTGTAAGGGAAGGGACTTTCCGATATTTAATCCAGAGGCTTTGAGATTCAGAGGGCTTGGCACTCCTCCAAGAGTTTCCCTCCCTCCTTATCTCTCTGTTTTTGTTGTCTTCCTCCTTCCCCTCCCCCCTCTTTTCTCCCTTCCTTCCTCCTTCCTTCTCTTTCCTTTCCATGCTAGAATACTTTCCTATTTTGAAGATACTTTTCCCTTACTGGTGCTGAGAGGAAAGGGTATGAAACCGGAGGGAGAGAAAGTAGGGAGATGACTGAGTAGGATATGTGGGTCCTTGTGTACAAGAGGATGAAGGTTCAAGAACACACAGATACTCCACCCTCCCCTCGATTTCCGTACTACCTCCGACTGTTCTCTTCCTTTACTGTTTTGTTGTTACTTGTTTCTCCACAACCAAGCCTTGGTAATTCCCAACTTTGTCTTCCCCAATACCTTCATTTATTGATGTCTACCCACCTGCACCCAAATCCCAAATTCTGAAAAAACTACTACACTGTAAGCTCCTTAGAGGGCTGGAGTACCATGTTAGTCATCTTTGTATCCTCGGTGTCTAGAAAAACGCTGGACGCTCAATTCATGTCTGTCAGCTGAATGAGTAAACAAATAAATGTGAGTTGTCTGAACAAAGCACTAAGCCTATAGGTTGGTTTCATGCAAGGCTGATTAGGGGCAAGATAGGAAGGAATATTTTAAGTGAGGAGTATCCCAGGAAATCAGGAATGTTAGATCCCCAAAGAAAAAGGGGACTTTTGAGTTTCCCTCCAGTTTAGCAATGTGGGCTTTGCTGTTGTCTCGTAGAGTGATCTAAAGACCGAGCATCCTCTGTGCTGAAACCTTCATAAAGCTACAAATGGAGAATGAGTGGTCACAAGAGGATGAAGAAGTTAATGACCAACCTCGTCGATCTTTTCTAAATAGAGGGGCAAAGAAAATTTAATTTTGGAAAGCTGCTGCTGAGGCAGCAGGTACGTTTGGGTTATTTTCAAATCAGCATGGATAGCTGCTCTTTTTGAAAAGGTCTACATCCATAAATCAGAAAACCAGAATGGAGAGAGCACTTGGAAGGCTCATTGGTGAGTTTTACCTCACTTGTCATCCTTCAGAGGAGGCTCTAGTTCTGGCTTCCTCCCATGGGAAGCAAAGAGGAGCAAAGGCTTACTGGTTTGGGGTCAACTCTAGGTCAGTTGGGGCCAATGGGTGTATGAACCGACCTTCAAACGGGTTTTGGGGGACCAACTGTGCTATATCCAGGCTCTGCCGTGCCCACAAAGAAAGCCAGCCAGCTGCAAATAAACCAGTCTGCCCATGCCACCTTTTGTGCCAAGTTGGAAAGCCTTCGATTGGCCTTCTACACTACCACCAGCCCCCCTTTGCTTGGTTTCCTTGGGTATGGGCTGGGAGAAATCTTCAGAACGGTGCTATGTTCTCTTAGCCTACCGATGTGGGGGACAGCTGGGGTACTGGCCTCAGTGAAGGGTGAAGGAAGACAATGGGAAAATGAGGCTCTAGACTTAAATTATGTCAGCATGTGATTTTTTAGAAACTTATTTAAAAAAAAAACAAGATAATAAAAGGAGGCACATGGGATAGGGAGATTTTTGAGAAAAATGTCCATTTCAATAATGTTGGCAAAATACGAACCACCTAAAATCAGCTAGTGAACCTCAGTTATAAGATGCTTTCATTCCCCTTAAGGACCAAGATTTCAACAGCACTGAATGTGCTAGAATGCTGCGTTTCCCCCTCCTTAACCCCTTCTAATTTTTATTATCTTCACTCTGCTTATGCCAGTCTTTTTGTGGAGTTTGGGTCTCTCTTTCCTACTCATTGTGACTGAAAAGTAAGGATTACAACCTTTCATTATTGCTCTGGTGATCATATCAAACGCTCAAAATGTAGATAATCTCTCCTTTCCTATGATACCCAGACATAATGCATAAAAACAGCCTATTAAGCTGAAGGAGGATGGAGAATAAGAGTGTTAAAATAACAAACCGTAGTCTTCTAGACACCTGCTTTTTGGATCCATATTGTATTATTTTTCCCCCTCCCCATTCCAATGTAAACAGGCAAGCTCCATGCCCCCAGAAAACTCTCTCCTTTTAAAGCGCTCTTTACTATTTAAACAGATACAGGATAGATATTTCGACACAGAGCCCACATAAAATCCCATATTAGGAATGATACCAAACTTAAAGAATGTTGTAAAATGAGAATGGAAAAAAAAATGTACAAAATGAATTCCTGCCCATTTACATGCTTTCCGTCAGGCTACTAGATACCAAGCCTCTGTCTTTGTGTTAACACTGCAGATTAGGTCAAGTTTTTACCCCTCTGAGCTCTTTTCCTGTAAATGACGGGTTTTGATGTGAAACAAGCAACATGTCAAAGCGAGTTGAAAGATGTAGGCATTTTATGCCATGTCACAATGACAGGCCGGTGAATATTTGGGCCATTAGGGGCTTATTAGTGAATAAATGACCAGATGGTTCAGTGATGCACGGAGATGGACAGAGCTGGGTGCTCCTAATCAGCACTGTCTGTACTTGATGTCAAATCACATGACACCGTAACCCATGGATACCAAGGAAGAGTTACCATTAGCAAGTCAATTTGATATCTGGGTGGTGTAAACAGACTTATAACTGCACTTCAGGGCTGCCTCTGTTTGGAGGAAAGAAAATACAGTACGGCATTGAAAGGCACACACACACACACACACACACACACACACACAAAACTCTAATTGTTACTTGATAATCAGACAAAGAATTTCCATCTGAGTCTTCCCTCTTTATTCTGGAGAAAGAAGCGATGTCCAGAGGCGTGAGAAAAAGAGATCATCCAAAATAAAGAGGTTGAGTTGAGGATGCATTTAAAAATCTAAGCAAAAGATAGCGGAAATAATAACATCACAGAGAGTGGGACATTAGCGGGAAAAATCTTATCACACTTCGCGTCGTGGGTGAATGACAGAATTTAGGTACACAACACATCTGATAAAGGCATGCTATTTGCTGTCGCATACCACATCCTTAGATCTCTCCTCTTTGTCTCTAAATAACGTGGATTGCCTTAACAGCCACCTTGGGTTTTTCCCGTAGGAATGTAGAAAAGTGTTTTTGAAGAAGAGTGCATGTTTCTTCTTTCCTCGTCAGTTTCAGTATTTTCAGACTGACAAGTATTCTTGCACTGCCAACACCCCCAACCACGACTAAAGAAAACGTTCGCTCTACTCTTAAAACCGAAGAGCAGAAACAGGTTGGAAATAAACTCCTACTTCGGTGTTCCATCAGAAACTAGTGGGGTGGAGGGCAGCAATTCAATGAATTATGCATCTATAGTGGAAGTGTTGACAGGCATTTCCTCGCAAGATCATTAATTAAAGCAATTCAGTCTTGAGGGAGTGGGAACTAAATGGTATTACCGTAAGTTTTCTCTTTTAATCATACCTATTGTTTGTATCGTGTTCTCCATTTGCAAAGCACTTCATGAATATCGTATCTTTTTAACTTCTTTTTAGCCAAGTATTATTGGTTTAAGATAAATCCTTCCTGGGCATCTACTCTGGGTGTCTACTTCCAGACAAGATGCTGAGGACGGGGGAACTGGGGTTAGAATTCCTCAAAAGACCTAGAGTTACACTGTATAGGGCTTTTTAATGGGCACTACGTAGCATTCGATGTTCACAAAAAGATTACATGTAATGTATATGTTATGAAAAATAATTTTGAATAATTGACATCTGTGACCCCAGCATCTAGTAGAGGAACCAGAACGTCATTCATAATGTTAAGGCTATGAATGTACTCGTCTCAGAATACCATCCCCCCCATGCCCAGCTACGCCCTGTCCCCCACAACGGTCGCTACAATCTGAATTCTGAGTTTAACATCCCCTTATGATTCGAAAATAATTTGACCTCACATGGCTCTATTTCTAAACAAGATGTTTCTTAATTTGCTTGTTTTAGTCCTTTACAAAAATGGTATCACACTGTATATATTTTTCTGAGAATTGCTTTTTTTCCCCCTTAACAGTGAGTTTAAAAGTTAACCATGTGTTTTTTTTAATATAGCTAAAGTTCATTCACTTTCACTATTTTCTTATGTACCATAGTGTGACTATTCCACAACGAATATATCCATTCTCCTGTCGGTAGAAATTTGGCTTGTTTCCAGGTTGCAGCTATTAGAAATAATGCTGCAAAAACATTCTTATACATATATGCTGGTGTACGTATGCGCAGGTTTCTGTATATGTGGATTTTTCTGGGTCGTGGAGAGACGGTCTTATTCAGCTTGACAAGATAATGCCAAAGTATTTCCCTAAGGTTTACCAGTTTACACTCCTGCCCATAGCGTGTGGAGAGATGCCCATCCTTCTGTATCTTCATCAACACTGTTTTCAGGGGCTTAATTGTGCCCATATAGTGGCTATACATGCAGCCTTCACAGCCACCCAGAGAAGCAGTATTACTCACCTACGTCTTACAGCTAAGGCTCAGAATCACAGAACTAGTTAGTGGTAAAATCAGAACTTGAGCCCAGTTCCTCGGGCTACAAATCCAGAGTTCTCTCACTGTCCCATGCTGTCCCCGCCACCTTAGTCCCCACTGACTCCTGCCCCACATGCGTACGGACACTGAGCATCCAGGAGCAGTATCGTGTTCAATTTAGGGCTCGGCCACTTGTTAGTTATGCGACTTGGGCAAATGATGTGACCTCTCTGAGCCGCGGGTATCGCATCTATAACCTATTTTGCAGGATTGATGAGTATGTATGGCATGTAGTTGGAATGGTTTAAACAAGTTACGCACGCACACTATTAACTAGACAGTGAAGTAAATACTCCAAATTCCAGCCGTGCCACGTAGAATTCAGTAGATTTCCCTTCTTTCTTTCTTTGGAGCAAACGGCATTCCTTTCACCACCTCGCATTCTGTGTATGGTGGGTCGGCACATGCGTCTGTGTTTCCTATGCATCTATTTTGAAGCAATGAAGCACAGCATCTACACCGAAGCATGTTTATGTTTTAGCTCCAGCACCGTGGAGAATTGACACCGGCACAATTGGCTTAAAAGTTGTTTAAACGTGTATTTTGTAGGCAGGTGATAGTGAGAGTCCTTTCAAGTCTTTAACTGAGTTCGTGCGTCTATAGTCCCACGTGTGACAGTTAAACGTTTGTCTTCTTCATTAGATAGGTTCTAGTTTTAATAGCCTGTCTTAAATTTCAATAAATACTTGTTAATTAAATGATGAAATTAATTAATTTATTCGTTCATTTAAAGAGGGAGAGAGAGGAAAGAGGCAGAGGGAGAGAGAATCTTTTTTTTTTTTTTTTTTTGACAGAGAGAGAGAGATCACAAGTAGACAGAGAGGCAGGCAGAGAGAGAGGGGGAAGCAGGCCCCCTGCTGAGCAGAGAGCCCGATGTGGGGCTCGATCCCAGCACCCTGAGATCATGACCCGAGCCGAAGGCAGAGGCTTAACCCACTGAGCCACCCAGGCGCCCCGAGGGAGAGAGAACCTTAAGCAGGCTCCACACCCTATACGCAACCCAACACAGGGCTCAGTCTCACGACCCTGAGATCATGACCTGAGCCAAAATCAAGAGTTGGACACTTATCCGACTGAGCCAGCCAGTCGCCCCAATGATGGATGAATTTTGAAAAGCAGATTTAGTGATGTGTTTTGCTGAATTTATATGTCAATCAAATGCGCCTTTTTAAAAAGGTCTACAATCTTGTATCTAAAGTCCTTGGAGCCTGATGTTTTTCAGAATTTAGAATTTTTCCACTCAAAAAAATAATACTGTGTAGACACTATTTTACGACATCTACAGCAGGACCCGGGCACCACTCGATAATTAAACACATTAAAATTTCTAAAGCAAAGCGTATGTATAGGCACTTGGAAAAGGGTTTTCAGGGACCACAAACTGCATCACATCGGTTCAGGTCAAGCCTGCCACCAACGGAGTTATGGAAATGCTTCCCGTCTTCACAGATTGTTGCACTGTAGAACTGTGGGTTAAAATTGTGGAAATTTAAGTCCATAACTCTCTGGTCCCTAATATATTTTGTTCACACTGTGGTGCATCTCACTCGTACTTTATTCCTTGCCCTCCAAGAAAAACTATACTAGTTTATGGTGCATTGATGCTTATTTTAATGGACCGGTGATTATCCTATTGCCCTGAGGCCAGGGAAATGTACAACCTATTCCTAGGAGAGGCACAGCTGAACCTTAACAAATAATAAAAACTATTCCCAAAATTAAGAACTGGGATTCTTTATTCAAGAAACTTATAAAGTATTTATTCAATACTACAATTTGTTTTGGGTAAAATTACTAATACTTCCAGAATAGATTTGTTTAGCTGTTAGAGGTTTGTTCATCTTTTCTAAAAAAAAAAGCGGGGGGGGGGGCGTTTTCTCTAAGAGGAAAGCAAAATTTGAAAACTGACGTTGGAAAGTGATAAAAGGCAAAGCTGACTGTATCTTATGGAGATGGAAATAGACAAAAGCAGTTGTTTTTAAGACCATAAGAAGGTCTAGACTCTAAGGACTTCCCTGTTGGAGCCCTCAGGCATGAGCAAGAATAGTGTTGTGGAAATCTGACAATCAAGGCGTCCAAAGCCTGATCCTTCAGTACATTTAAATTTAAATATGCCACTCGTGCAACTGTGCCCTTCCAAAGGCATGCGCGCACTCACACGAGTCTTCCCCAAAAATGTGGGTAATAATAGAGACTAATCCATGGGGTTTTTATGTGGTGAAAACTATATTGTATTTAAAATTAGATGTGTTTGGCTTCTCAGTAGGGGCTCTATGCTTGTATTCCAAACTCACACTAATTCTGAGGTCCAGGCCCCTCCCTGGGTCTTGGCAATCACCTCGATGGCAAGCTGTAGCTTATGCTAGGACACAATAATGCCACGCGTTGTGGTCCCAATTGACCTTTTGAAACTCTCCAGCACCTTGGTTTTATTGCTAGTATTATTTATCGCTTAAGGCTGAAACAATGGGTTAATTCACATTATAAGTTCTTTCCTTTGAATAAAATTTACTGTGTTATAAGTATCAGCTGTCTCCCACTTACAAACGGGTTGGATTCCAAAAAGTTTATTTGCATGCAAGTTGTTTACAATTTGAAACACATTTTTTTCCCACGGAGGCAATGTTTTAAAAGAGGTTGGCGCCCAGGCTGACACAATAAAGGCAATAAAGTGGGTATCCATCCCGTAGGCTGGAGGGTCTCAGATAAGTCAAACAGCCCGCTTAGGACCAGGGTTCCTGTCCATCTGCTCCGACCCCGCAGCCGTAGTGAGGGGGGCTGGGGGCGATCTTGGCATGTTCATCTGAGAGGGAAAGAAATTGAAAATCAGGGGAAAGATTTGGGAGGTCCCCGCTTCCTCAGAGGGAAAGGGCATGAGCTATAGAAGGGACTGCCACAATCCAGATGGTTCGAAATTCTGGAACCTTGGTCACTTCCGTATGTTTCATTGCTCTATACTGGTTTCCTCATAGTAATTAGTATGAAACTCCTTAAAAACCAAGTGTGCTCTTGGCACTGAGCACAAAGGAGACAGAGGGATGAATGGGGGGACTATGTTTCAGGCTAAAGTTAGCAGAGGGCTATGGAGAAGGGGGATGGGGTGGACAATGGAGAAAATCCAAAGCACAAAATGGGAGGCATCCATTATAAAGAGCGAAAGAAAGCCCGCTCTGGGATGTCTGCCACCAATCCGCCAAATGCGGTGTTCAGGAGAAACTGACTTCCACGGAGAATGGCACACGATCCCCCTTGTCGAGGACTTAAGAAAACAAAAGGATGAAGTCACCAGAGACTCATCATCAGTAACATTAAGTATCCATATCTGCAGAAGAAAAGAGTCTTACTTTGGTTGGTAACTTGTCTGCATGTTGGAATCATCTGGGAGAATTGTAAAACCCCAATGCCCACGCGGTACTTCAAACTAATTATGTTAGAATCCCAGGACCGAGGCATCAGAAGTGTTAAAGCTCCCCAGATAATTCCAATGAGCATCCACGTTTGAAAACCATTTTAAACATCAACCAGTCCCAAATGTCCTAAATTGAAGACTAAGGGGGCGAGGCCTCCATGGAGCTCTGGCACTCTCCAAACCTGGGTCTCTGACCCAAATTCCCATTTATAATTAAATACCCCCTCCTCCAAAAAAATCTGGGACCAGAATTCGACAACGGATTCAGTACAGCTGATTATTCACAGTATGATTCTCTTTGCCAAGAAAGTAAAATAATTCCAACCATAATATCCATTAAATATGATAGCAAACTACTTCAGACATTTTATGGGCAAACTCAGAGTATGCTAGAGATTAATTTGTCCCACCATGGGCCCGGCACTGTGCTGGATGCTGGGGATAAAACAATTACAGAAGTAGATATACCCCTTGCCAAAACAGTGTTTAGAATCAGGGGTGATTGCAAAAGTTAGCATGCGGGGTTTGCTTAGATGGAAGCTGAGCACCCAACGAGCCCAGGCGCACAAGCAGCAAGGAATTACACCTGTGGAGACTGTCACCTGTTTTAAATCATTATTTTTGGGGGTCATTAACAGTGATCCCCTGAGTACGGAATTGCTTGGGGTGTATGTGTGTGAGGCAGTGTCCCGACAGATTAATTATATTTACTCATGACTGTGCCTCCATTTGAAGCGGCTTCATCAGCTGTCCCTCGGACATGTACACCTTTTCTACAAAGGAGTGCCGGCCCAGAGAGGCGACTGGGTCCGTGTTCGGCCGTGTACGTGGCCACTTAGCCCCACCCCCCGGGAAACTGCCACTATTACCTGTTGTCTCATTAAAGGACTCAGAAGGAGTCCAGTCCTCTGCTTGTCCGCTCTTTTAGGAGAGATGATTGATGGCTGCTGCTTTCAGAGAAATCTGACCATGGGGTGTGTCCACGTCAAATCTCTTGCTTCCCACTTGCTTTCGGGCTTAGGAACAGAGTGCCTCTCCATACCCTAAGTATGTCGTCTTTTTCTGCTTTGACAAGGTTAGCGTCTGTGTCTACCGGCACAATCCCCAAGCTTCCTCCAACGTGTGTCATTAACCATGCAGCAGGGTCTGACTGCAGAAAATGCAGAGTACATCAGGCAGGCAAAACAGCCCGGATCTCGAAAAAGTCTCTGCATAGAAAATAAGTGGCTTTCAATGATCCTGTTAACATGGCTGACATCCCATGTCTTTCTCTCTCTCCTGTTCACGGCTGCAGAAGATTCTAGCCACATGCAACGTGTATTCCCCCTTCCTCCAGGTCCCCTCCCCACAAAGGGCTCCCCTAGATGTTATGATCAATCCTGATGCTGCTGGATTCCTGCAAAGATTCATCCCTCTCTTAAGGAACTGCAGTTGAGAGGAAAAACTATGCAAGAGGCAGGTGGCAGGTGAACCAAGCAATTGTTGGAGGAGTCATATTTTTACATCGCCGAGCTCTTCGCAAGCATTCGCTCATTTAGAGAACAATCCATCCCAGACAAAAAGAGGAAGGCGACCGTCCATCAGTGCAAAGCGTAGGGCTTTTCTGATCCCTCCAAGCAAACGCCCCAGCATCCCGGCCTTAAACCAGGTCTCCACAACTCAGGTATTGCTTCTTGGGAGCTGTTCGAGGAATTTAACTGGTGACTCCAGAAGGCCCGCAAAACCACGAGATGAGAACCGTCATGTCCCATCTGGGAGGTAAACTCTGCAGTTATGTTGGAGTTCGGCTGTTTGCTCTCAGAATCGTGCCCTGCCCTTGCCCTGCTCGATACAGTAGGCGGTTAAAGACGCTACATCTCTGAGGTTCTGGTGCTTTCCAGGCTGGGGGAGGGCCAACGAGAGGTAGGCACTGGCACAGCAGAGAAGCCAAGACATTTCTCCTCCTCTCTGTCTCAGTTGGCATCATCATCAGTTGGCCAAACCAGACCTCCCCTCTGTCATCCCAGGTCCTCCCGGTCAGGCCCACCATGGGTCAGGCCCCCGGCGGGGGGGGGGGGGGGGGGGACTCTTATTCTCAAGCTGTTCCAGCGACACTGATCCTTGTCCTCCCATTCCCAGGAGAACGAATATCTTCCTGAGCTTATTTATCCCTATGTTGTCTCTTTGGGGCCTCTTCATTCTTTGGTCACCTACGTAACCATCCTCTTGTCACAAATGTCTCACTTTGAGGTGGTTTCTGCCTCGTTGGCTGAGGCGATAGTTTACTGTTGTAACTCAGTCATGTTTCTCTGTGGCAACTCTATATCTACATGGAAAAAATGAAGAACTGCTATTAGGGGTGGTGTTGTATCCCCCCAAAATTCATATGTTGAAGCCCTAACCCCCAGTCCCTCAGAATGTGACTGTATTTGGAGATAGGATCTGTAGAGTGGCTATGGGGGTAAAAATGAGGTTATTAGGGGGCACTTAATCTCATCCTGAGGTGTCCTTATAGGAAGAGGTCAGGACACAGGCACAGAGACAAAATGGCCATCTACGGACCATTTAGAAGCCAAGGAGAGAGGCCGCAGAAGAAATCAAACTTGCCGACACCATGATCGTGGATTTCTAGCTTCTAGAACAGTGAGGAAAGCCTCTCAGTCTATGGCTTACTAATGCTGGCAAATAAGTGAATACAGTTGCTTATCTCTGAAATTAAGGGTGAACTAGTTAGCTCTAAGCCCCAGTGTCCTCCTCTGTAAAATGAGGATAATTATGCCCGGGTTATTATGAAAATTAACTGAAACAAGCTTAATACAGCATCTGCTGCAGTGCTCCATCAATGTTGGGGAGCACTGGGAATATTCGCTTGCAAGGGTGACTCAAATGCGCTCGGAATGTTAGCTCTGGAAGCCCACCTCCCAGGGTTCAGGGAGGCCTTTAGCTCAGGTTCCCTGGCTCTTGTCTGCCGCTCAGGTTTTCATCTGGATTCTCTTGTATCTTCTTGGTTTGGGCGGCTCTACTAAGTAAGAGCTCCTCGGCTCCATCTTCAAAGATGCCCTCTTCAAGCGTGCACACTATGCCCCTGCTACGCACGCAGTAGCTTTGTTTGCTCTGGCTACAGCCCTTTCCATTTCTGTCTTCCGTCCCTTCTGCGGAAATCCATTCAAGGAGGGAACGGCCGGTGTGACTTTTCCGGATTGCCTGTGACTACCCACCAAGTCTGTTTCCGGTCAGCCAGGAAAAGCTTTCCCACTGGTTGCCGTTTAGGTCCTTTAGTGCTGTTGCCTTCAAATATTCACACCATAGAGATAAAAGGAACCACTTACCTGGAGCCACCTGCAACTGAGCTCGGTCAAATCCCTGGGTGGCAGCTTATCTATGTTGGCAAGGGCAGTCTCCTTCTTCTGCTGCTTTTTAGCTCAGATCTTTCTCCTTCAGCAATCATGTGCCTAATAATTTGGGGCACTCCATTTCCTTTTCTATGTTAGATCCGTGGGTTCCTGGGCAGTGCAAAAAATGAATTGCTACCTCTTTCGTGGGATATTTGTATTGTAGCAAGCCATTTAGCCTCTAGCTAAAGGAATAAAACTCTAACAGCATAATTGGGACACTCAGGGAGAGAGAGGATATTTGTGGCACCTTTAAGTAGAAATAGTAATTTTTACAACAGTGATGAAGAAAATACCAGTTAAAGGTTTAAAGAGAAAGCTTGGTTTTCCTTAGCTAAAGTTTCAAGAGAATGAGAAAAAAGTGAAGGATCCCTTATAAAGAAACATTAAATCTGGATTTTCAGTGAAGGCTTTCCCTTTCCACTAGGAAATCCAAGCTTGTATCTTCCGTATACACCTAATAACACCACCAGTTCATAAGTGTCTTCTAGGTGATTGATATTATATGGTGAACTTCTGAGGGAAAGGAAAGGAAAAAGGTGGAGTACTATAAAAACAAAGAGAAGCCCAAAGCATTTTAATCCACTTATATTTTAAAAGCAGAAATTTATCATCTCGTGATTTTTTTTTTAACCTCCCAATGGTTAGTTGCCATATGGTACCAATTCTGCTCATGGAATGTGAAAAATAAAATAAATGTCAAATCTTGACTCACAATCACTAACCTTATAACTCTGCAGAATATAATGGTTTTCTCTGTGCATCAGTCTCTGCTTTAAGGGCCAGGTGCTTTCCACTAAATCCCTAGACCTCTATAAAATAATTTGCTTATTACTGTGAACGAAAGATCCCAGAATTTTGTATCCACATTGTTTTCTCCACCTCCCTCCTGGTCCTGGGTAGAAGTTACACTGTGCCTTCCGTCTTGGTATGACTTCAGAGTTGCCTATGATGAGAGGTCCCTTAGAAGACTCCCTGGCTGGTAAGAATATTTTGCCATTGGATTCCAGGCTGTGTCTGCTAGCCAGATTACTTTTTTTAAGATTTTATTTATTTATTAGAGAGACAGCGCACGCACGAGCGAGCATGAGAGAGCATGCAGATGGGGGAAGGGGCAGAGGGAGAGGGACAAGCAGACTCTGCACCGAGCGGAGAGCCTGACGTGGGGCTCGATCGCATGACCCTGAGATTAGGACCTGAGCCAAAATTAAGAGTCAGACGCTCAGCCAACAGAGCCACCCAGGCACCCCATAGCAGGATTATTTATTTTTAAGTAATACTAAGAATAACAGAGTTGCTACTGTATGGCTTTACTGAGCCAATTTACTTGGTAAAATAATGAACAAAGATAAATGCACTTGTATAGCTCTGCGGAAAACCACACTCCCAAGATGATTTCCTTTAAAATGTACACATGAAGCATGCATATTGCTAACGCGGTTTCAACCATCAGTAGGTTAGTGTTTTGCGTCACTGTTTCTTTTTGATTGGCATAAGGTTTTCCACAGCCTAAAGGGAAGTTTTATCCTCTGTCGCATGCACCAAGACACAGCGTCCCTCTTCAGTTGTGGTCCCCTGGTTGCCGCCATCTCCTCTGGCTCTCTCCCTCTCTCTCCCCCTCTTCCTCTCTTTCCCTCTTTCTTTTTCTCCACTCTACCGTGGATATGGTTTAGATGGTAGCAAACAGTGAGCAGTCTTAAAAACACGATCTATGAACTCGGAAGAAAATAGTAAATATGAACAAGTAGTACACGGGCTTCCTTAAGAGGACAAAAGACTAAGGACAAACATCCGAGGCTGTTGCTTCCAACAGTCACCGACCTGTGGCTCACAGCTCTAATAACTTGTACGAGGACACTGACTGCCCTTTTGCTGATAGGCACGGTCATTCACTGAACAGTCATACGGGCCTTGCTGTAGTTAAGGGACCCTTTGGTGATTCAGTATCAAGTCAATTATCAGCATATTATAAAAGAAATCAGACGTCAATACAAGCACAATAACACAGACTTGTGAGAGATCAGGCCGTGTTACTGGCCTCCTAGTACTTGCCAGACACCGATCTAGCTTCTTTTTTTTTTCTAATATTCCATTTAAATCTCCTAGCAATCCTTGACATATGTGCTATTGTCTTCATTTCAAAGATGAGAAATTGAAGCTCAGACAATCAAAATAAATCAATGCCTAAGGCTGGCCTCCTTGCCTCCAGGCTGGTGGACCACTTCCTATCTGTTCCTGACTTCGAAGCTTTTAGTGGCTTCTCCAGACCTTTGGAACAAAGTCTAAACTTAGTATCAAGTTTTTCAAGGTCTTTCATGAGCTGGCCCTGGTTACCTTCTCAAATAGCAAACCTTCGCCCTCCTCACCTCCAGCTGCACTGTCAGTATCCTGCCCTCCTTTCAGTCTCCGAGGGGGCCATGCTTGCTTTTGCTCCTGGGATTGAGCTCATGCAGCTCTGTGCTGAGAAAACCTTCCAACACACCTTCCCTGCCCTGCCCCGGATGTGCTCATTCTCACCGGTCCCTCCAATCTGGACTTTTAGGTATCACTTCCTCCAGGAAACGTCCTTTGACCCCCAAGCACCTGTTAGGGGAGCCCCTTTTGGATCCTCTGGCCCATCCCAGCGTCACACACACCACCCTGTGATTGACTGTGATCCCTCTTTTGACAGTAAATTCTGGGAAGCCAGGAACCGAGATTGTCAGGCTCTCAGGGTCTCCCAGGGCCATGTATAGAGTAGTGAACAAATGTTTATCAAGGGTCTGGATGATTAAGAGAATGACATTGTACCAGGAGAACTTGAAGGACAACATAGCAACAATTGCTTGGCAACTGCTTCTGGAAACACACCATTTAGGGTGCTATGGTGGCAGCGTGTGTAAGGACCTTCCAAGCGATGGGTGCCATGTGGTTTTTCTGAACCATCCAGTTTACCTGGCAATTATTAATTTAAAATATCAATTTGTCATAAAATCCAGATGTTTTATGCATGCTAATACAAAATGCATAGGAGACTTTATGATAAAATATATGACTTATAAATTTCCCATTTTGAGTTAGAGCCCCAAATATAGAATAACAATCATTATGCTCTGTGATGGTAAAACTTTTATATAAAAAAAAGGTTGCAATCATTGGTGGCACATTTTAAACCTCTGAGCCTCCAAAGGCAACTGTGAGCTTTGAGGAATACTTGAAGGTAACAGTTCAGCTTAATCTAGTGAAGACTGAGGAGGAGTGTCACCAAGTGACACAAGTGTCACTCAGTGAAGACTGAGGAGAAGTGTCACCAGGATACAGATGGATTCTTAGAAATGCATTTTAGAAAAAAGAACCATTAAGTGGATTCAGCTCAACTTGTGAAAGAACCTCTAGTTCTCTTGACTGTGGGGATAGGGGATATCTTTGTTTGCCTTTTAATCCTCTCCTACATGTTCTAAGCCTTCTACCACAAATTATACGAAGGTGTCAGATGAAATTATTCAAAATTAGTCCACATAACCATTCATCACAAGCACTACAGAAAGAATTCCTAATTTGTGCAGGACAATAGGATCTGTCTTTTCTTCTAGTGTAAAGATTGTAGAATTCTCCAACTCAAAAGCTGAAAAAAGCCAAGATCTGTTTCTATCTGGTCAGACTTACACAGCTACAACCTGAGCAAAGCCTGTTTCTTACTCTCGAAATTTGGGGTTATAGTTGTTGTTTTAGATTTGCACTAATTCACACTCAGTGCAAAAAAAAAATTAGACAGTGCATTCCTTTGAAAGTGAAATTTCCCCAGGTCCAACTCCATACAAAGATGTTCAAATGTTTTACACAAATATATTAACGGAATCACACTATTCTGAGAGCTTTTCTGCCTGTGCATATACATACAAGATATACGAATCTACTCACTTATATCTAATTTAGAACATTAAGATTTGGGGTTACGAAAATAAGTCAGATGTGGTACACAGAGGAGTACAACATGTATATAGAACTTCATGGCAAAAGAAATGCTTCAAAGACATTTCCCATTTTGAGTTAAGGCCCCAGGCCCCCAAAGGTGAATTGACTTTCTTCTGCCAGTAGGGATATTTCAGTGGAAAAATTGGAGAGGTACTTGTTTAAGATCTTTGGAATCTTTTGAATGCCTGAGAGGATTCCAGACAAACTGGGGACTAATTATAATGGCTGAACTAGGGTCTTAAAATAGAAACCAGCCAAGAGCTCTCAAGATGGGTTCCTCGAAGTTAATGGGAGGAGACACAGGAAGAGGGGCAGGGAGCAGAATGAGCCTTTCCCAGTTCCCCTAACAGCTGGATCGAGTCCACGTACAAAAACTGGTTTGTGTGACAAGTCAGAATAGACTCATTTGCTATGCTCACGATGGGAAACGGAAGGTCATCTTTACTGTGGGCTTCTGTGGCTCTTTTAAAGGAAGTCTCGTTTTTGGAGGCTAATAGACTTTTCAAATAGTGAATTCTTAACTAGAAAGTGAAAGTTCAATCATAGCCTACTCGTTTATCTTATCCTTCTTGAATAGAAAACTCAAAAACTCTAATGAAAGAACATTTGAAAAGACAGGTAAACTCTCGTTAATAATTCTAGCAGGTGAGAGGATTGACCCGAGCCTTCTTTCTCTCTCTGGATTTCACCCAGTGCTTCCTGACCAAGACTGCAATGCAGGAGGGTCTCCCTTCTACTTATGCACCGTCAATGTTCCATGTGCCAAAAAGAGTTGTTTGTTACTACGCATAGATGTTTTTGTTCTCCGCAATAAGCCTGCAGAGCAGAGGTGAATTATGTTTAAAAAGGAACTGTTTTTGCCTGCCAGAACACTTTATATAAAACAGCCTTTGAGTTTTAAAGGATTTTGAAGCTGAGCTCTAAAATCCTACAATTTTTGCATCTAAAATAATCTTCTATCTAAAAGCCAACGAACCAGTCAGCTGCCCTTCAGCTCTTACTACTTGGAAATACTCCTTCATGCTTAACAGTATTTAACTTATGTGCATTTAAACACTTAACAGTATTTCCCACTGTGTTTGTTTTAAAATCATCACTCTAGGCCAGGTAAGTGGATTCAGTAGAGAGGAACACACCATCCATCATATTGTGAGTGGACCTACATGGGTGAACGCAATAATATTCAGTATAATTATGCTGTCTAATATTCGCTTGAAACGTGTCATACATTATCATATGCTAATTGTGCATAATTAATGTTAACTATTTAGGGACACAAGATCAATTAATGGGTTGCAAAATAAAACTTCCTTACAAAAGAAAATAAGAGCCTCTCCATACTAACGTAAGAACAGACTTTTTATTCTCTAAGGCGTGTTAAAAAGATAATAAATGAATTGGCCATTTTGATATTGGAATATATACAGCAAATAACATGCGTAAAAATGCAGTCGTTTTAGGTCCTCTGGGGAAAACAGCAGTAATTCTTCCTCATGTGAGAAGCATGGAAAGAACGCCATCGAAAGAGGCTCAATCAATATATTATCCTCAGAACAACAAGGGAGCTATAGATGAGGGCTGTGGATGGGTATTATGGATGAGGGATTCTGTTGTCAGAACCACTTGGAAAACCCGGCAGGATGTGCATCCAATTCATAAAGTAAATAGTCAACTTATTATTCAGGTTTAGCTCCAATTTTGGTGAGCTTGGCAAAATTTGTCACTGTGGAAATGTACTGTGAACTCGAAAAAATGTTCGTTTTGTTGAAGAGGCAGCTCTCCTCAGAACTGAAGAGAAAACAGGGAGTTCAGTACCTCCTCCCCCAACTTTCATTAACCCTCAGACTAACAGGAAGGCTGTATACATTACCATCACTGTATCTCTTCTCCCCTTGGAGGTACTGAAGCGAAGCCAGAATAAGTATCTCGCTTAATGTGAATGCACAGTGCCGTGCAAGGACTGCTCAGAGGACCCTAACCTTCTAGCTCCCGGCTGGTCCAGTGTATCTCCCAGCCCGCTTTCCCCTGGCACCTAATTTCAGATCCTCTCTGTGATCCTTCACATTCTATCTATTAGCTCAACCATATATTGCCGGTTTTTATTTTTGAGAATCTCGTACGACCCCCTGTTCCCCACTGAAGTTGCCATTAGTACTCTTGACCTGATAAGTCCGGCTCTTGATCTTCTGGAATAGGAGTGTTCTTTCTCACCCTCTTCGAAACGAGCTAGGGTCGCGTGAATCGCTTTGGTCTATCAGCGTGGGTGGAAGTGACAAAGGGCAGACTCTTTAAGAAGCAGAATGTGATTTGCCGCTCTGCTCTGGTGATCATTAGAAACACACATCAAGATGAAGCCTCCATCAGCCAGGATGTCCGAGCCATTACAAGGAGCAGAGCCGTCCTGCCAAACTTCAGTGGACGTGTGATACGAGCAGGAAAGAAACTTGGTGTTAAATTGCTGAAACTTGGGAGTTGCTTGTTACAGCAGTATAATCCAGCACATCCCGAATGATACATGTGCAAATTAAAATAAAAGCTTCTTCCACGAGACACTGAAGACACTCCACCATCTGGCCTCAGCCTGTCTTTTACACATTCACATAACTTGTTGAGAGATGTGATATGCCAGCAACGCTGATAGTTCCTCGGAATATACAGGGCTCATGCCCTCGATGGGCCATACACACACGCGTTGGAATTATCACAATACAGCATGATAATTGCTAGAGTTAACATTCAGGTCTAATGAGGACGAGAGAGAGAGAGAGAGAGATCACTTTATTCTTCTCTTGGATGATGTCGGGAGTGGTGCCAAACATTCTGTTCTGGGAGGGGTCCGCGTACAAAAAGGCACAAAAATGAAAGAAAGCAAAGCATGTTCGCAAAGTTGCGCATAGCTTGGTGGGGCTGGTGGGTCTTCCCCCCTGGGAACACATCTACACTGGAACACATCCGTGCCTCTGTCCATGCTATCTCCCTTGCCTGGATCTCTCCAAACCATCATAGCGTTAACAAGCTCGGGGGTCGGGGGAAGGAAGGCAACACCTGCCAGGGGCTCCGAAGTTTTTCTCTCATACTGATCTCACTTTCATAGGGGCTCTGATGCTTAGACATTTATCTCATCGCCAAATAATTCAATACATTCAGCCACAGGGATAACTGATGGGATTCAAAGACAGTGTTTATTATACATCACTAAACCAGACCGCTCCTCTAGAAGACTAGACATAAACTTTTTTTTGCAATCTAACAGTTATCCCATGACTACCAATTTATTGCATGGCATTTTCCATGCAAAGGGCATTCAAAGTAAACCTTATACCTCAATTTTTATAACCCTGCTTTGAATTTTTTTTCTTTCTTTTATTATATAGTAGCATCTTTAAAAAAAAATAGTAAAGGTCAGGGCTTTTCTGACCAGCGCAAATTCTTAGAACAGCATCTCTCCCTTCTTTTGCATGTGAAAACTTAATCACAAATAATGAAGCTCGACTGTCACCTCCTCCATGAAGCCTCCCTTGACATGCATCACTCTTCCTCTTTGATCCCTTAGCATTTTGTTTTCACCTCTGCCCTTTATGACTTGCAACCTGTCATTACAGATGAGTAGTAATTACCTGTCTAACTACCCCCCCCAACCAGATTGCTGTACGTGGCTGTCGGTATCTTTCTCGTGGCTGCGTCCCTGAGGACGCCAGCACGCAGCCTGGACAGACTGGATAGGCACTGTGTGTCGAGCTGAACTGAGGGTGTGGGTAAGATACCCAATAGTTACAAAGATGGGGGGAAACTGGCCAGAAAATTCTTTCCAGAGAACAGACCCCATTGTCTTTTGCAATCAGGGGCAAATTTCAGATCAAAGTTTCGTGTGACTAGATGGCAGGGGTCTAATGGTGGGATCAAACCCTAAAGAAAAATGTAATGGCATCCAGCACAGGATGATTTTAGTCGCTCAAAATCATCAAATTATCAAATTTCACATTAATCAAAATTTCAAATTGTCTGCAGCTTAGGAAGGTAACGTGGTGGGTGAACTCATGTGACGCCCCCAACAGGGTGTGGGGCAGACTGTCATCAGCACATTAATATGGCTGTGGGGAAACCCACAAATATCCACAAAAAATAGAATAAATCAAGATATAAGTAACCCCGAATCGGTTTGGGTCACATTTTGCCGCCAGATAAGTTCCCCAAACTTTAAAGTTTTGGAGGTTCAGAATATAGATGACAGATTGTTGTACAGTATTACTAATAGCTATTTATCTAATACACAAGAACTCCTCCTGCTTCTCCAAGGAGATAATTGTTATCAATCCATTTTTATCAAATTCAAATTTCAAATCTTTATTGCCAAAATACTTTGGTTTTTTTTTTTTTAACAAGAGATGAGATTCCAGAGGAGCTGTTGCGGATCAGATCCAGATAAAGCCTTTTTTAAAATTAGAAGTTTAAATGCTCCTTTTGAAAAAAGTCTCATTGGGGCGCCTGAGTGGCTCAGTGAGTTAAAGCCTCTGCCTTTGGCTCAGGTCATGATCTTAGGGTCCTGGGATCGAGCCCCACATCAGGCTCTCTGCTCACCAGGGAGCCTGCTTTCCCCTCTCTCTCTGTCTGCCTCTCTGCCTACTTGTGATCTCTGTCTCTCCCAAATAAATAAATAAAATCTTTAAAAAAAAAGTCTCGTTAACAAAATATTGATACACAGACTAGAGCTGAATAAGGACATCTTTTGTGCAATGTCACATTCCCATTTTTCAGGCAAGTGTGAATTTCAAGCTCAGAAAGATACTGGTTTAGAGGTTTAGGTCCTCTAAAAGCAAATCCTCGGAGTAATGTAAAAAGTGGTAGGCATATATATACTCACAGAGATGGTAAAGGGCTTCCCTGGGTCATTGGAGGAGTGCATCTGCCTTCCGTGTCTCACACACACACACACACACACACACACACACACACGAATTTGCAAGTGCTTTGCCATAGACATAAATTTCGCAGGAAAATATCTGAGTGCTCCCATCCACATTCTCTCTTCAAATTCAATTTCAAAGACACACCATCCCAGCTATATTCTCTCCAGTTTAGCTCAGCCATGGCAACCTGGGCAACCTGGATTGGTTTCACGGTGCTCCTACAGGCCAAGAGCATGCATGGAGCCAAGAAGAATGCCTGAGAAACTGCGAAAATTTAAAAACATTTCATGTCCCTTTAGGTTCCTCTCAAACCAGATTCTTCTCGATCCGAGGCTCGGGGAACCAGGCTAATTAGTGGGACTTCTTTATAAAAGTCCTAATCTGTGAAATGTGGCTTTTCAGAGTTCTCGAGGGAACCCATATGTGTGGCCGGGGTTTGAAGGGAGCATGGCAGTAACAGGCCGTCCTCTTGATGAAGTCTGCAAATGACCAGATCCGCTCTGGGGGAAGATGCATAATTGGGGAATCAGATGGGGATTCTATTATATGAGGAATGCAACACTTGCCCATGTGTGATTTCTGAAAGAGATATACACATCTGTACTTTACAACTGTAACCAAAAGGTAAGGGAATGGATAATTAATTTTCTATCCGGGAGTTCTCAGCACCTTGAAGATAAAGAATCCAGATCTCTGCAGAAGCTCCATAAATATTTGCTAAGGGGACTTTACACTAGAAAACTCAGGGCAGTCTCGCTGGGATGAGAGTCGGTCTCATTTAAGCCCTAAAAGCAAAGAACCTGGGTGGATTTGGATGGGCGGAGAGATCCCAGGAAACAAGGCCCGGCGTAGAAGCGTGCTTTTTCAGCGGCTGAACTTGGGCGCTGTGGGGAGCTCCATGAGCTCCGCGCGGCTAATGACCCAACGGGCATGGACACGGACACAGGTGGAGACTTGCATGAACCAGGTAACATCCCCATTTGCTGTGGTCATGGGTGAAGGCCCAGGGAGCGCAGCGGCACAGTTGTGAGTGCACGCGGCCTCCCACGGGGGACCAGAGCCGCGGGCCAAGGGGGCACCTGTCGGTGCAGTTGCTGGAGGGGCCACGCCACGCTCCTGTTTGCAAAGAGCCAGAGCGGCTGAACTTGGGGAGTAGTTTTCTGAGTTGAGAACTGGCAGGGAATCCCGCGGCTTTGTCTTTGCTAACTTCCGGTTTCCAAGCTCTGCAAGGGGAAAGGAAAGAAAATAGGGAGCCGTCAGGGAACCGGCCTGACCTTGACGCAGGCTCCAGTCCCAAGTCTCAAGCTGGCCTGGGGCGCGAGCCTTTCAGGTTTGCTTTCGAGTTTGCCCTTCAGGGTCGGAGGCAGGTTTGGCCACGTGAGGAGATCAGGAGGCTCTCCCAGCCAGGCCTCCTTTCTCCAGGTGGCTTGCGCCATCCCCAGAAGCCCCCCCACCCCCACCCCCGGAACCCTGGGTGGTAATGGTCTGCTAGTGGTTACAGTTGTTGATCTTATAATTGAAATTTAAAAGGGGCTCGCAGCTGTCAGGAACGGATTTAACGGGGTGTCTCCGTGCCAATATTGCGTGCGGCTGCGACTTTGTAATTGTGCGGTGTGTTTACAGGCGTCGCAAAGAAGGGGAGAGGAAGGAAGCAAATAAAGAAACCCCTTGGAAGTGTTTGTAGGGTTTGGGCCCCCAGGGCAGGAGGATATGTTGGCCGAGGGTCTCAAATAATGTTGCTAAAGCAGCAGGATCCGTGGTTTGGGAGGCTGGGCTAGACTACATTACAGTCTGTTGTGTGCCTACTTGGGAAGTCAGGTCTTGAGGATGGCATTTTAATGTCCTTCCCTACTATTGTGCATAAGCCTCGCCTCTATTATATCTTCACTGGAGACTCTAACCTTCATTTAAAAGCTGTCCTCTGCTTAATGCTTTGTTTTTCCTTTGATTTCTACATTTGCTATTAATGATGCCGTGTCCTTGGCCGCCTTTACTTGCGTTTTTAAGAGAACTCCTTGCTCTGCCTTTTACTTCTAACCTTTCTCTGTCACTTTGTCTAGATTTATACTTACCGGGGAGAAGGGGAGCTCGGCCTCTCCCCGCAGTCAGAACTGGAAGTGGGAGCCGACCGACTGATTTCATCTTGTTTCATGCTTTCTGGGTTTTATTCCTTCCTGCTGTTTTCATGGTCCTCTTTCTTTTCCTAATTTTACGCAGCACTTTCCTTTTTTCCCCCTTCACACGGGCCTTTTACATGCGATGGTTTTAACCTTGATAGCCGGAGAGTCACATTTTTAAAAATCAAAGTGTGGATTTTGAACTTCTTATTTCCTGTGGCCATTATTTAAGAGTTAGGTAAATTTATTTCTGCCTCCGTCGTCCTGTTTCTTTACTCCTATTCCTTTGTGGTCCTTTCTTTGACTTTGAAACCGATAATGTTTGTGGGGGGGTGATAAGGCCCTTCGGGTGGCAAAGAGTTCAGAGCCTCGGGTGGTAGTGGCCAGCTGTCTGGCCTCGGGCACTTCCGTCAGCGCCTCTTTCGGCCTCAGTTTCCTCCCCCTGGGAAGTGAAGAAATCGGTAGTATATCTCCTGAGACCCCGACCCCTGTCCAGATTGAACAGATGACCTACTGAGAACCAAGGACAGGGTCTCCTGCCTAATCACCGTCCACTCTTACTACAAATACCGGAATATTAATTCAGAAAACCAGCCCCTGTTATGCAGCCTTTGTCTTTCCCACTGCATTTTGTTTTTATTTGCTAAGCAGCGAGAACTTAGCTGTGACGAGGGTGCTTGCTTAACTGTTAGGCCAAGAAGCTCATAGGAACCCCCTGTGCACTGACAAAATGCGTCTTTCGGCCGGCTGCTTTCCTAGAACCACGCAAGGAAAGAAGCGGTCTCTGGCTGACAGAGCTCTAGCTGACAGATTCAGGCCCCACTGAAATCTCTGCGTGCTATGAAACTGCTGTCCCCTGCCCCCAAAATCGGGCCCCTGGGGCAACCTGGGGTTCCTCTGAGTCCTTGCTTTGGCAAAGGTCTTCCGGCCTCGGGTTGCTCCCCGTATGGACGTAAGCACTCACCGTCCCCGAGCCTGAGAACAGAGCAGGGAGCTAATTCTGCTTCTAAAGACCCCTGCGATCTTCTGGCTGCGACTTCCTTCAGGGCGTGCTTCCTCTTGGCCGAGGAGCCACTTCAACAGACATTGGTGACGGTGTTCTTCACCATCGGCCTCAGCAGAAAGCCTCGATGAGCGCCCGCCCGCTCTGCCGAAACCCCTAAACAGATCCAAATTCAGTTCAACCTAAAAAACGTGCGGGGTGCCTCTGCTGTGGGTCAGGCCCCGGCTGGAGGGCCCAGCGATGAGGAGTTATGCAATGGATGTGTTCATGGAAGTGCTGCGAGGGCACTGAGGCACCGTGAAGGCGGACATCAAGTGGTGTAGACGCTGACACCTACCTATCAAAAATCAACAGCATGGAAGAGGACAGGGGACCAAGGACCGACAGACAGTAACAGAACGATCAAAGCAGCATGTATGAATGTCCTCTAGCACACCTCCTGGGCAGCAAGGATGAGAAGGCACCCTTCGATGGTGGCTCATCTCTGCCCACCCCAGCTCTAAAGGCTTCCGGTGTGTTAAGCCCTCATGCCTCACCGCAACCTTACAGACGACACACTTTTCTCGTGTTAAAGATGAGGAAACAGAGGCACTTTCCCCCCTAGCGGGGCACAGCTCACGAGTGGTGGGTCCAGATTCGTGAATGCAAGAGGTCTGACTCTCAAGTTCACCTATTTTCTTGAAACCCAATTCCGTCTGGCTTCCGACCTCACCAGGGTGGATAGAGCATTTGGTTTCAGGTGGCATAGAGGGCCCTTCCTCATCGTAGGGTCTCCCAGGAGTCTGAGGGACTTACACAGTCCAGAAGACATGGGAAAGGGCCAGTTGTCAGTCTGCCATGATGACATTTGGGAAGAGATGGGCTTTGACAAGCTGGCTCTAGCACGTCCCAGTCTTAGAGTTCCTGACCCAAAACCTTGCTCAGCTTTCCTCAATCCCGGGCCCCACCATGCCTTCCAAATGACAGGAAGTGCTGCGTTCAGCCATTAGCAGACCGGGCTCCCTGTATACACATCGTCCTTCAGGTTCTTCTGCATAAAGATGGAGCCATCCCTCCGATCTGTCTTCCCTGCAAGGCCCTCCCCACCCTCACCCCCAAATAACCTGGGCCTAGGCTTTAGCAACAAAAGCCTTGCCTCTTAACCCTTAGGATGGACAAAAGGGTAACACTGTTCTGCTTGACATCCCTGCCAGCTAAATTAGCAGAGTTAACTCCTCATTCAGGTTCAATTGCTTCCCGAATATTCTCGAATGTGAAGAGAATGTCACCTTTGTTCTTGCAATGCCCCTGTGAAGCCAGTCTTCTTAAATACAGAAACCATCTTCAGGCTCCATTTCAAATGAAGGATTTCCTCCTGGTTCTCATCCCTGAAATGATGCAAGCCATTTCCTGAGCTAGCAGAGGAAGGGGGGATGTGGGGGAGACTGCCAGGAAGCCTTCAGCCACGGAGGTGAGTGCCTGACCCTGGGATGTTGCCTTGTCTATATAATTTGCTGCATGTTGCATCATACAGAATATGCCAACCTTTTTCCACTTGCTCAAAAAAAAAAAAAAAAAAAAGGTGATGCTAATTAGATCAGGCAAATAGCTGCTGTTGTTGATTCATTTGAAAATGATTATTCCGAGGCAGTGTGTTATTACCCAGCAAGTCACAGCTTCGCCTATTAATGTTCTGAGGTAGCTGCCAGACTTCAAAGTCGGAGGTGGAATTTGAGGCGAGCAGTGCCTGCTGGGTCACGACCAGAACCTTCATCCGAGGACAAGGAACAATCTATTGACATTTAGGAATTTAATCCCTTCTGGTCAGCATGGACTGCACTATCAATTCAGTGCCAATAAATATCATTTGAGACACTTACCACGTGCAAGACATAATAGAGTGGGTTACGCAAAAACAAATAGGCCATTAAAGTTCACTGTTAAGGTTCTTACATTCCAGGGAAAGGGCCAAATGCCGAGCCAAGTAATAATGCAGACTGTTCCGTGAGCTATAATTAAGTGAAATAATTAAGGAAAATACAGCTGACAAAGCGGCAACTTTTCCACAAGCCGGTTATTTATTTAGTGTCTTAGAAGTATAAATAACATACTGTGGGAACACTAAGGAGGCAGAGATTGAGTTTGCAGAGGGTGGACATAGAAATTGAGCTCGAGAAAAAGCTTCATGAAGCAGGAGGCATTTGAGCCACTTTTAGAAATAGGAGTCAAGTTTGGAACATCAATAAATCGTAAACAAAAGCCCAAACCAACAGTAGTGAAGCTGTGTTAGGTGGTCCAATTTGGAAGCAAGAGGCAAAAGTATCCATGTCCTTGGAAATATAATCAGATAATGGAGAATTTTAAATCTGAACATAAACAGTTTGGATCTTTTTTTCTACCAAAACAAACGGTGATAGAGAAAATTAGTATTTCTCAGAAAAGACTATGCAAAACAAAACAAAACCAAAAAAAACCCAATGCATATAAAAGCCACGAATAGGTAACTTTCCTATGCCGTTATTGAGGTTAACCTAAAAAGTCTGTGAAAACAATTTTTATTCATCTTTAAGGGTTGTGTTTCCAGAGGCACAGATTCTAGATAAAAATTGGGCCATTATAATCCAATAACACTGCAACAGATTTCATTGCCACCAAATAAAGAACATGTTTTCCCTTCTTGTCTTCTGTTTAAATTCCCCTTCCTCCTTGTGAAACGGCTAATATGCTGAAGCGGGGCGCTCAGCCCACCTCCAAACCCTGAAAATGCAGTTAATTACAAGATAGGCCAATTTAAACTTTACGACATTCTTGATACCAGAATGTATGGTGGGTTGTTTTTGTTAATCAGCAGAAGGGAGCTGGTGTGGTGCAGCAGGTGACAGAAGAGCTTGGGCTGCTCGGTCTGGACACAGCGCTGCCCCCTACTGGCCAGAGGACAGATCACGCGCCCTCTTTCCCAAGCTCCAGAAGGACGAGATTGCCCTGGATCACCCTCCCATTTACCTTCTCCCTGAAATATTTTATGAGCCAAAGAAAACATGTGAAACAGGCAGGTTAAAAGCACGTACTTGAGAATCCAGAAATGATAGGTTATGTAAACAATCTCACAAAGTTCACTTCCTGTAATAACCCATATTGGAGCAATGGGTCTACTTAGAGCAGAAGGAAGTTAAGGAGACCAGCAGAAACCCAGATTACCTGGAGCACGCAATGATTTTATTTTCAAACTAATGGAATTCCATATTCTTCCCCCCAATGCTCAACATACAAATGGCCTTTCAGGAAGTCAAAAATGGAATTCATCCTGTATACACAATTTCCCTTCTTTACATGTCCCAATTGTGTCCTAGCAAATAATGTAATTTTATCCTGGTAGCTAGATTATTTACTTCAGAAAGGCACAAGCTGCAGCCTAAAATACTAGAAAAATATAGAGAAGATATTTTTGACAGAGAACAAAAAGCTGCAAATAATTTTTTCATATCTTTTAAAATTGATTGCTGTTTTTATAAACCTGAAGTTTATAGGATCCTATCTCAAGAATCCTATCGAAATGGCAGGTGCCTGCATGCTGCGGTTTCATTTCATTTACCTTTCTGTGTCTTTGAGAAATGTCATAATTCAATAAAAAAAAACTTAAATATTTTATCGCCTGGAAATTAATTTATCTCCTGAAGCTTTCAGGAGACAAAGTCAACCTCCGTCATAATGGAAGTTCATATCACAAGAAGCCTCTCAGTAGTGGAAAAAATCGCCCGGCTCAAAACAGAAGCATCTATGTCAGCCACTACCTCATGAAGTGAATACGGTGAGGGGATGTTGTGAAAAATTACCGATGTGATCTTTTTGGAGCCTCCTTGGGCTCATGATCTTCTCTGCAATCAGGTGGTGATCTCCTTCGACCCAGGGGGGAGAACAAGATTGAGACAGAAGGAATGCAAGGAAAAAGAAAAGAAATATTGGACATTCGATAAAGGAACTTGGAGCAGAACAACAACCATGTAAACCAGGTTATTACCTTGAGTGGGTGCTCTCTACATTCCTCTCTTTCTGCTTTTCACATAACCAGAACCCAGACTGGAGAATGAAGGTCGCCGAGCCCTCCTTTAGTGCCAAGAAAATATTCTCTCTACTATGGCAGCAAGCATGTGTGCTATACTATGAGAGAAAGGATATGACATAGGGGAAAGAAAAGAGAAACTCACATCTTCTTGCCTGAGGGATTTGGCCAAGAGGATGAGAGATATGTGGGGAGGGAGGTCTCACCAGGGTTCGTAGAGGCTCCTGTCCCATGCACCCTCCAGGGCGGCCACCTCAGCAGAGAAATGGCAGTCTGGCATAGTTATTTAGCCAGAAAGGTCCTGGGTTCAACTCCTCCAGGGAATCCCTGACTCCTCTAGGTACAAAAGGTAGCTAGATGTTAGCCTGTGCCTTATGAAAGACACAGAAGGTTCCTGAAGCAGCTGCTGAGTTGGCCAAAAGGACTCCCTCATCAGGAGCCACAATCCTTGTGGCCGGGGATACTGGACCTGGGAGGAGGGAACCTGGATAAAGTACAGGATGTCCAGTTACATGTGGCCACCAGATAAACAGAACATTACATGTCATATCTGGGGCCGACTTCATGCTGAAAAAATAATTAGTCCTTGTGTCTCTGAAATTCCGGTTTAAGTAGATGCCCTGTATTTTTCTTGCCTAAGTCTGGCCCCCTAACCTGGGCCAGCCCAAGAGCTGGCGCCAAGCTGCAGAGTCGTGAAGGAAGCTAGACCCAGGAGGGGCAGAGTCGGTAGGCAGGGTTGCCCCCATACCCAAACCACGAGCGTGACTAGGAGAGTGACCACACCACAGGCTACGCCCTCTGCACCTGCCAGCAAGAGGCACACGGCCAGGCGGGAGCGGCTGTCCCTGTGTCGGAGCCCGCCACCGAGTGGAACTCAGTGCCTGTCTCCCTCACTGCCCTGCCATCACACACACTCATCTAGAAGCCACATGAGGAAGAGAAGCAGATAGGACAACTGACTGGCAAATTATTGTATCACACGAAGCTTTGAACTGGAGTAAGCTGAAAATACTCTTTTCCCTCCTACTCTGAGCTGGGGTTCATGGAGGAAAGAAACCAGTTGAAGGGCCAGATTTTAAAAGTGCGTTTTCCCTGCACGTCCAGCCAACTGTGATTCCCTACCCCCGGTGATCTGCAGGGCCTATTCAACAAGAGAGAGAGATGGGAGATTATCAAGAGAAAGCCTGGCCGCGCTGCTCCTAAGGAAGGGACACCCTCGTGGCTCCTCAGACCCTAAGGTTCCTTAGACCCACACGGGAAGAAACCCTACAGAGGTCAGGGGTTCTGGTTCAGCCCCAGCCACCCCAGTCAAGACCTCTGCAAGCAGGTGTGGGGTGACTTCAGAGCCCCCCACGTTGCCATGGGATCCAAGCATGGACCACAAGGTCCTTCACAGCTTCCCAGTCCTGTGGGGACTCAGAGGGTTCCCCCCACCATGCCAAATGTTCCCTTTTGCCAACACCCAGCATGAGCGGCTTGCCACTCCCACCCCTTGGAGAGGGTCCAAGTCTCCTTTCCTTCCTCCAAATAATGAGAACATAATTAGCATAAGCTGGAACAGATTAACCTAGAGCTGGAGAAAGGGCTAAATATACATTCTTTAGAAACAGCCACAGACATTTAGGATATTTTTAACTTCTCTGAAAGTTTTAAGTCCTCCCCTAGGTAGTGGGTGCTCCAGGTTTAAAGTGCCCAAAGGCCTGTCTGGCTTTTACCCGACACGTGAATCCCCCGCAGAGCTCTGTGTCACCTGGCCACTCGGCCTCTGCTTCAGCCCTCTGGTAATGGGGGGGGGTCCTCATTACCCCCAAGGGACGGTCGCCATTCCCATCCCCGTAATGGCCATATGGAGGATACAAAGCAGGAAACGAGTTCCAGTAAGCTTAAGAAGCCCTGATTATTACAACTGCTCCTTTCCCAGCATTCTGTTTGACCCAGCTTATTTTTCAAGGCCCAAGTATGGGTCGATCTTCACAAAGAAAACTTATTGAAGACCAGACTTATGAAAACCGACACAGAGAATCAATGGGTTAGAAGCCATTAGTGACAGATGGAGGCCGTTTACTGCGGTGTGTGGAACCCGGTCTCAGCTGAGGCTACTCAGTACTTAAAATGTTAATGAAAGTCCCTCCAGCTTTCTATCCCACATCCTGTAGAAGTTCTAGATGCTTCCCACAATTTCCAAAAATTCCCAGGGGCTTATGTTCCCATGGCCACTTGGGACTCCTCTTGATTTCACTCACTTCTTGCCTTGTGGGCTCTTCTCTTCCCTTGGCTTCTTCTCCCCCCCTCCAGAATCTGGGGACTCTAGCCCATTGCCTTAATGATTGAACTCAAGCAAGTAACTTCTGAAACTTCGGGGAGATGAGCGAGGCAAAACACTTAAAGGGGGAGGGGGCGCCTGGGTGGCTCAGTGGGTTAAAGCCTCTCCCTTCGGCTCAGGTCATGATCTCAGGGTCCTGGGATGGAGCCCCGCATTGGGCTCTCTGCTCAGCAGGGAGCCTGCTTCCCCCCCTCTCTCTGTCTACTTGTGATCTCCCTCTCTCTGTCAAATAAATAAATAAAATCTTAAAAAAAAAAAAACACTTAAAGGTGAGCATTAGGTGTTCTTAAAAATCCTCCAGTCACCCTTTCACAGAAGACTTCTCGACGACACTCTTTCTGAGTTGGCCCCAGCCTCCCTGCTTGGGTCTGGCTCCCCCCCTTCCTATCTGCTCTCCCCTTGGCCCTTTTCCACCCCCAGATTCCTCTTCATCTCTGACGTAGAGCCGTTTCCCTATCTGTTTTCTGGCATCTTCCAATCCCTGCTCATAAACCTTACCAAGTTTGTTCCCTAAACAAAGAGTGCCGATGTGTGTGTGTGTGTGTGTGTGTGTGTGTGCACATATCTATATATAATTTATATATAATTATATATAATTTCATACCCACTATCCCTCCATGGAGAGTGTTGGGCCTGATCGCAGTCCTTCATCTCTCACCAATGATACCGTGTATAGAGGACTGGGGACACTCAGATCGAATTATGGTAGCAGAGAAAAGGGGCTAGAGCCTGCCTGAGTCAGGCTGCAAGAACTTCCTGGCTAACTTTGCAGCATGCCCTCCTTGTGGCGGGGCTCTGTGCTCCCCCCACCGCAGCCGGCCCAGCCCCTGCATAGGCAGCGCCGACCTAGGAAGAGAAGGGGGGTCGCCTTCACTGCAGAGGCTCCTGCAGGGGTGGGGGGAGATAAGCAGGAGATAAGCAGGTGTCCCGCTGCAAAGTCCACACATGCGCCCTACATGGCAGAGAAGTGAGCTGCGACCTGAGCCCTTTGAAAGGGACAGGAAGACCCTGACAGCCCTACTCAGGACCTGTTACCAAACAGGGACCAGACTGGGCTGGCAAAGCCATTGGGAGGCACAGAGAATCAAAACAGAGACCGCCTCTAGGTAAGGCACCTCCGAAATCGGCACCCTCTTATTTGTGGCTGGTTCTCAGGTGCTTGTGTTCTTCAGGGGAAACAATGGGCTCATTAGAGCCCAAGTGAAGAAGTTACTTAATAGGTTCGTAAGTCACCCCGTTCTTACAAGACAACAGCCATGCAGGGCTGCGGATGAGTGAGAATCACTGATGAAGCTTTAAATTGATACACTCACTGAAGCGTGAGCTATCAATACTGACCTTGTTTGCGGCTTCCCAAGCAGGCGAGTGGAGTTCTCTGGAACCTTTGAGTAGTGAGCCGTGCATTTAACGTAACCAAATAGCTCCATTTAATTGTTTCTGGGATTCTAAGGATGAAGCTCTTATTAAAATAGGGCCTTTTAAGTTTTATTTTAGTCGTCGAGTTTTTGAAAAATCCAGTTCTGGCAAAACAGCCTACACCCGAGTCTTCCAAATGTATCTCTCTAGAGTGAAAACGTAGTTGGAAGGTTTGAGGAGGTTGCACCTGGAGCAAACCCAAAGCACCCAAGCTCTCTAGTGATAATAGCCAACACTGATCTACTACTTGCTGCTTACCAAGCCCTGGGACATGCAACTTCACGTGCGTCATGCCATTAATCCTCACCATGACCTTGGGAGGTACGGCTGACGAAATTAAGGCTTCAAGAGGTAAAATGAGCTACCCAAGATCTCAGAGCTAATGAAGAATTTAGAGTCAAATGTAGAATCTAAGCTTTTGGCCACTACCCTATTTTGGCTCCAATGTGAGTCCACAAATATGTACGTCCAGGACTTTTTAATTCAGAGTATAGCACAAAAAGTAAAAGTTGACCGTAAGTATTCTCTCTCTTGCCGCCTATCATGTAAATGATGGTTCATCTGCACAGGTGCACGCCTTTAAATTCCCAAATATAAAATCCAGCCTCTTCAATACCCCTCTTAGCCTGTATCTACCAAAGTTGGTCACATCCCCCCACTTCTTAACACCCGCCAGAGCCTCGTAATATCTACTCCCCATCGAACCCAGTTTCCTCAGCCCGGCCCACGACCTGTCGTGGTGCAGCCCCCGCCTCCTTTATATATTCACGTTTTTACCTCGTATCCTTATGTGTCTATTCAGTGATCATATTACCCTTTATTCCCCAAACTCAGGTCCGGTAAACTTAAGTAGCTTACCTACCGGCATTTTCAAGAAGCCCTACTTACAGAGGAACAAAATTCGGTAAATTTTCTGGGAGAGGCAGAAATCGTAGTTTGGGGAATGGAAGAGGCCTTAGTGATTATCTATTGTGCATTTTCCTTCTTTTTCAGTGATATATGAAAGTCCAAAGTCAGTGAGTGCCCTGCCTAAGATCAGATTGTCACCTAGGGTATGTTGATCTACTCATACAAAGCTTCTCCAAGACCAAAAATTTCTGTTCTGTTGTTTCTTAATTTAGTGACTAGGAGTCTCCATGTGCCTCTTGTTTGAAGTCTCAAAATTTCTACTTTATTTTCTTTTTTAGAGAGAGCCCATGGGGGGGGGGAGGGGCAGAGGGAGAGGAAGACAGAAAATCTTAAGCAGGCTCCGTGCCCAGCACAGATCCCAGCGTGGGACTTGATCCCAGGACCCTGAGATCAAGGCCTGAGCTGAAATCAAGTCCGGTGCTTAACCGACTGATCCACCCAGGTGCCCCAAGGCTCAAACTGTCTTTTTTTTTTAATTTTTTATTAACATATAATGTATTATTTGCCCCGGGGTACATGTCTGTGAATCATCAGGCTTACACATTTCACAGCATTTGCCATAGCACATACCCTCCCCCATGTCCATATCCCTCCCCCCCCACCTCCCAGCAACCCTTAGTTTGTTTCGTAAGTTTAGGAGTCTCTTATAGTTTGTCTCCTTCCCCATCCCATCTTGTTTCATTTATCTTCCCCACCCCCCATAGCCCCCTGCCCTGCCTCTCAAATTCTTCATAGCAGAGCGATCGTGTGATAATTATCTTTCTCTGACTGACTTATTTCGCTTAGCATAATACCCTCTAGTTCCATCCATGTCGTTGCAAATGGCAAGATTTTGTTTCTCTTGATAGCTGCATAGTATTCCACTGTATATATATATATACCACATCTTCTTTATCCATTCATCTGTTGATGGCCATCTAGGTTCTTTCCATAGTTTGGCTATTGTGGACATTGCTGCTATAAACATTTGGGTGCATGTGACCCTTCGGATCACTACATTTGTATCTTGAGGGTAAATACCCAGAGGCTCAAATTTTCTAATTGCATCGCAAGCATGTACTTGGAAGGGATGAAGTAATGGCCACACTTAGAAGGCTTTCCCACATTAAACAAACACATTAAACAGAAAACAAAGAAAAAACTGGGAGACTTCTCAACCCTGCATTTTTCTGGCCTATTATTCCTCCTCTAACCTACCAAATATTTACTGAAACTACTACATATCACATATTCCACATACTGGGCACCGTGGACACAGAGATGGGAAATTTTTCTTTCCAGGAGCTCACCATCTAATATGAGCAAAAATGTATACAAATTCTTTTATTCAATATAAGTTTGAAGGAGAGATGTAAAATGTTTTATGGAAGCAGGAAGAAGCGAACAGCTCAGGGAAAGTTAGCAGGAAAGATGCAGACGTTTGCACTGGCCTGAGGAAGGAGGAAATGCCGGTCCGGAGAGACGGTGAGGACAGGGAGTTGAGGGAATGCCGGTCCGGAGAGATGGTGAGGACAGGGAGTTGAGCAGACAGGTGCCCCCGCCCCCCGCTCTGAGGAAGGCATCCTTCTCTTGTCCTCCAAAGAGCCCTGAGATTTCAAAAATAACAGTGGTGAATACTAGCACAATGCTGGCAATGTGCAAAACACTCAAGTTGCTTTCCATGTAAAAACTCATGTAATCCTTCATCCCACTGTACAGATAAGCAAGCAGTGACGCAGGAGAAATTAAGGAACTTGACTCAGGTCATATAAATGGCAAGTCATGGAGCTGGGATTGGACCCAGGCGGCCTGGATCCTGAGGCTGTGATACATTGTTACAACCTTATGCCGGTTGTGGGAGGCGATTACCTCTCATCTCAGCCAGGGTGGGAGGCGATTACCTCTCATCTCAGCCAGGGTGAGGCTTGCTGTTTATACCCTGAGTTAGATCATTGAGCCCCTCACCCCTCTCAGCCAGAGCCAGGCAGAATCCATCTTGGGTTCGTACCAGGGCGCGGCAGACTTTTTCATAAAGGTCCGGAGTGTAGACCGGTTAGGTTCTGTGGGTCACGTGGTGTCTGTTCCAATTCGTCATCTCCGCTGCTATCGCGCAAAAGCAAGGGGAGAGGAGAGCTGTGACTCGGTTACAGTAAAACTTCATTCTAGAGACCGACACGAATTTCATTTCACCTTCGGGTGTCATATTCTTCTTTGGGATTGTTTTCAACCGTTTAAAAATACAAAACCCAGCCTTAGCTCACAGGCCATACACAAACAAGTAGCGGTGCGACGGGGCCCGTGGGGGGAGTTTGCCAGCTCTTGGTTTAGAGTCTAGAGCAAGTTACGCTCTTCTCCAAAGGAGCTCTCGAGGAACCAACCCGGTGCTGGACACCCACTCACCCACCCACTCACTTACCAGTAGCTCATAGGGCCTCCCAGGTATGTGGTTGAGGGAAAAGTGTGATCTAGAGAGAGCACGAGTCTAGGGATTAGGAGAGCAACCCGGAGTCCCAAATCATTACTAACTGTCACCTGAAGACGGTCATTAATCTCCAACCGGGCCATGGTTTCCTGATCATTTGTCACTGCCAGTGACGGACCCTGGTATCCTTGTAATAGCTACATTGTATTGTGCTCACAAGCGGGGCACTTTGCATAGGATAACTTGCTTAATCCTTACAACAGTCCTATGAGCAATGGACTAATAATATCCCCATTTTACAGATGAGGAAAAGAGAGATCATGTAATATGCCCAAGGTCACTCGGCTGAGTAAGCAGCAGGGGCAAAACCTGAACCCTCCTGGCTTCAGAATCTGACTCTTAACCCTTAGGCTATTAAACCTCCTCTTATGCAAAGGAGAAAGGCCCTTCTTGAACAACGAAATGCACGCACATGCACACACATACACACACACCTCTTCATAGCACTGGGATGGGGCATGAGGAATGTTAGCAATGAATTTGAGAAACAGAAGCTCAAAAATAAAACATTTGTGATCCCATTAGTCCTACCTGGCATTTATTGAGCCCTTACTATAGATCTGGTCGAGTATTCAACTCTGTGTCTTATCTCATGTAATCCCACTAACACAGTTCTATGAATTACCCAGGTAGATTACAACCCCTTTCACAGTGGAGAAGATTGAGGCTTAGGGAGGTGAAGTAGCCTGTGCAGGGTCCCTGGGCGGTAAATAGCAAATAGTTGGATCCAAGCCACTGATCTCAGAGCCCAAATGTGGCCTTTAGTGCAATGTCCTTTTTCAGCCATATTTGTATGTGTACTATAAATAGCTCAGTCAGCTACGTTCTAGGTTAAATATGGCTTCAGCAGCTGGCCTGAGAGCCTAACCACCACTTAGAAGTCCGCTTCCAGTGGGAAAACGTATCGTGAGTTTGAAACCACCGATCTACAAGCAGATTTTGGAAAACAGCCAGTTAGTGAATTGGGGTCTGCCTATGTGTCTTGGCACAGCCGGAATGGGGTTCTTGCTTTCGGTTTGGTTTGTTTGCTTACACGCATCTCTGTCTTTCCTGCATTTGAGTGTTAGGCACTCTGCCTTCGGGCACGAACTTAACCTCATTCCTCTTAGCTCCCCGAAGCGCCTTCTATACTGCTTTGCGCGCAGCGGACAGCCGGTGATCTGCTGGTTAATTCCCGATCACCAGAGCTCCAGGCTAAACAATGACAGCTCTTACCAGCCTCCCCAAATTGTGCCTCCAAACCTACTGGAGGAAGCAAAATAATCTATGATCCTGTCTTCAGGCACACGCTGCACTCTTACTGAGTTAGACTGAATTGAAAGGCTATAGATCAAGGTCAATGTGAGCACTGAAGAGAAGCATAAAGACCGAGGAGTGGCTCTTGTAATCTCGGAAACGTGGCTCCTTGACAAGGACCTCTGTGTGAACTGTGCAGATGCTGGGTAGTAACAACCGTCCTTATTAAGCTTGTCTTGTTCATTTGCTTTTAAGGCATGTGCTGTGTTTATTAGCAATGCTTATGAAGGAGTCTCCTTAATGTTGGATTAGCAACACCTTTCCCTGGAGTATTTTCTGTGTCTGAAGCTGTGGAGAGGGGTGAGAAGGAGTTCAAGGCAGAGCTCTGGGAGCGGCTAGCAGTGTGACCTTGCACGAGTCACTTCATCACCACCCTTCCCTTCCCACCTCCGTAAAAATAACATGCTAATGCCTGCCCTCTTTCTAACTCTCAGAGATAAATCAATGTCTAAAAAGTGCTTTGAGCTTTTCGATATAAAGGCAGGCACTCCTCACCATCATTAATTAACATGTATTAATAGAAAGAATAGTACAGAAAACCCAAAGGTGAGCCAAAATCGTGATGAACAAACCTGTCATATTATATTAGCAACTGTCACAGAGCTGGCCATGGAAATGAACAGCTTCTCTCCCTAATACTGCAGACTTTTTCTTTCTACAAACTGATTCATGTGAAATTCAATTTGAAAAAAATAATCTTGTATGCCAAGTTTCATCGCTTGGAAATTTCTTAGCAAGTAGTGTAGTTTTCTGAAAAGGGGTGTGGGTCGGAAATCTCACCTCTTTCTTCCTAATTTAATGTCATGACCCTATAATAATGGAGCAGGGAACATCCACTAGCCACCATTAGGAGGGTTTAAAGATGAGTGCAGATGACTGGGTGTTTTGTTTTGTTTTGTTTTAATACATTACGTCTTTTCTCCTTCATCGGGCTATTTTGGCTGAAATAACCTGACAGTCAAGCAACCTCTGGTCCTGTCTGAGAGGTTTTGCTGGCTCTCTCCATGCACCTGTGTCTGTCCACGCAGTAAACCTGACTGTAGGACTCCCGTCACCAGTGAAGTGTCAGATCATTACTACAGTTGATACGGTATAATCTGTCTTGAAATTAGAATCAGTCTGGCCAGGCTAGGCACTCACTTGCCACAGAGGCTAATTCACTTCTTGAATATGCATTCATGGAGATGTGCCTCGATTTGGAATCCACGGGGAGTACACGTTAAGAGCAGATTTTCTGAATTAGCATGGCGAGAGGGAAGGGTCCTTCATTTGGACGGCTGCAGATGCCGCTCCCTCTTGTTCATTACAATTGCATTTCATCAGCTTTATGATGTCCACACGTCAATTGAGTGTGAGGATTTTTCACACAAAAGAGCCTCAGGGAAAACAACTCCGCTAGCTAATCAGCTGATTATCATACCTCAAACGGGCTGCAGTACTTGCTGCTCCCAGCCTGGATGGGCAAGAACAGAATTGAAGATTAAGACTGAAAGAAGGAGGGCTCTTCAGCCAGTTTAAGAAAATTAAAGAGGAATTTGTCAGCGAGAGGAGGAAAAAACTGCAGGCGCTGAAGTGAAAGCCTTTAAAAGAGATGGGCGTTTGAAATAAAATGACTAATGCTTTTCCTTAAAAGGGGGTTGGTGGGAGAGGGTGAAAGGTTAATTAACTATATTATCTGCCCGTTTATGCCCAGCTGTGTAAAGCTCTGTCCGCCCCCTACCCTGGATTTTTAAAACCTACCTTCGAGAACCCAGCCCAATCTCCAGAAGAGTGTCTTGGAGTAATTGAATTAGTTCCCGTCAAATTAACTATTCAAAATTGCCCCTGGGCACCTCCTCACAGATTTCCTTGGACTGTTTGGGAATTAATTGAGTAATAACAAGAAAATGATCATAAGAGAAGAAAAGCACATCCACCCAACTCCATAAAGATTGGTGGCTTGGGGAACTATTTATGACAGTCGTTAATTGGGATTTTTACCATCAGAGGTCTATTTTTACGCTCTTGGAGGAGCAGAAATTAAAAGGTGGTCTTTTTTCCATTTTTGTCTGAAATTTACCAAAGTTTTCTTCCAGCTCCCTGGGGTCTTCCTCAAGTCTATCTAAAATGCAGTTAGAGCAGAGGCTGTCTTTTGCTTCACGGCGCGCCTGCCTTATGCTTTCATCAGAGGAGTCTAACTCACACAGATGCACTATTTAACAATGCCATCCCCTGCTTTCATCAGAAGGGGGAAGGTTGCAGAGCCGAGCCCTGCAGAATAAGGGGGGCAGGTCCCCTGTGATCGGCGAAAGCTGAACATCGGTGCCAGTTTCCATCTGTCATGATAGCCTATCTCCGAACCTTCAATCTGTCAAAAGCTCGCTGCCTGGCTGAAGGCTCCAGGAGATTTGGTGCACTAAACACATTTGACAACAGCATTATCACTGCAAGGAGCCAGCAAAATGCCATCAATGTGTTAATTGTAACTGGCTATGTAAAGTGTCACTTCCCATATCATTTAACACCAGCTTCGCCTCTTTTGCAGTTCCTAATTTTCTACACTTTATAAACATATGGATTGCTTGTGTAACAACAATGTGATCTTCTTAGCAGAGGTTTAATTTTGCCTGGATACACTGCACCCAAGCTTCTCCCTGGGAAACAGCGACATGGAGGGGGGCTTGGGAGGAGAAGTGAGGAAGAGAAAAAGGCGGGGTGCTTGGGGGAGTGGAGCTGGCAGGGCAGGGCGGGGAATGGGGGGATGGGAAAGGCCAGCAGGAATCAAAGCGCTTCCCACGCGGGCTGGTGTGGTATTTTTTAGACGAGTGGAATGGTGGTGGTGATTTTTTCAGGGTGTGTTCTTGCTAATGGGGAAATAATTCCGTTTCTCCTACAGAGGATGAAAAATGTATATCCAGAATTTTCATAGGCAGTGAGATGTTTTTTCCCCATCATAATATGAACAGTTTTATAATGACAAACATGAGAGCAGCACATAAATAAATGAAAAATCCCCCTTGAAGATCTGAATGGGTTTTTAGCACCCAAGTACCTAATATTCAATTTCTGGTACAACCAGGGCCAGGTGTTAAATTTCTCTAGTTACTGTCACTAATGCAAATTAGATTCTTTTTCTGCTCATAAAAAATCAAATCCACATTAGAAATTAGCTATAAAATGTAATGACTTAAATGCTATACTGTTTTACAAATCTCCCTGCATTTCTATGGGAGATAATGCTGTAAAACTGAGAGACGATAATAAAATATGGTAGGAAGTTGAGTTATTTAAAGGTCTTTTGTGACTGCTTACTTAGAAATGTGATGTATTCTTTTGCTCTTCTCTTTCCCTGTCCCCCTTCATTGTGGGAAATGAGCACATTTATGATTCCAGTTTTTTACAAGCTCAGAAGTAATCAAAATTCATTTTTAAATGATGTTACAAGAGCTGGAGAGATCATTTGCATTATTGAAAAAAATACCCCCCAGAGAAGTTTACAATACCTTTGCAACTTTTAATCATTGCTATTGTAACCATCCTGAGGAGAGTTTGGAGTGGTTAAATAAAGAGCTTAATTAGCATTTTTTTAAACTCTTCATTAACAGTATCACCAGACTTACCTGGGGGACTGCCTCACAGTCTGTGCCCACAACTCTACCCCATTCCCCCCCACAAAAATATCCAAATGCACAAGAGAAACTTCCCTTTAAAATGGAGCATTTAAAATAAATCCTACAAAACACAACAGCAGGATTGAACTGGGAAGCACCTAGAAAGCTATGCGGTTATCACAATTTAACCCCTCGCAGCCCTCAGCTCCCGCAGGTGCAGAAGGCAGAATTCACTCCACCTCTGCCAAGTACCCAATTTAGGTCCTGAAATTAAAATCATAATGAAACCCTGGGCCCCAGCTGAATGGGGGAGGGGCGCTTACAAAGCAAACAAGCTTCTGATTAAGATGAATATTTCTGAACTCAGCTCAAGATGCTTCCATCCCAGAAGGGGTTGAGCTGAAGAATGAATTCAACAATCAAGGAAAGCAGAAGATAAGACAATTTTCGAGCTTATACCGTGTGCCCAGAATGGTGGTACTGTGTGAATATTTTCACTTATTTTTTTCAGTGGAAACTCAGACAGGGTGAGTAACTTACCCAGGGCCACACAGCTAGTCCCACCCCTCACCCATGTTCTTTCTGTCACCAACTCCCTTCCCTGGAGAGACCTGCAGAGACCACCAATCAAGAGAAGTTGCCCCCCTACCCCGCATGCTGCCCTCAGGGCCCGTCATGCCCCCTTCCCTGCTCCCATAGCCCCAGGAGCCATGGCACTGGCCCACTAAACCTACTAGGCATAGATTTCCCACCCTGGCTGGCAGAGCTTCAGAGTAGGATCATTTCACCTTCCTTTTTGACTTCCCAAGCCCAGTAAGTACGGCGTCTGACCTGCTAGGGAGGCAGAGCCTCCATTGGATGCCTGGCATTAGAGTGGAAAGATACAGGAAAACACATAGCATCTTGCCTAAGGAAACTCATGATTTGTTTTTTTAAAGACACCTGCTTTACGTCCTTAAGTCTACTGCACTCGTTCCAAGTGCTTCCTTGCTTTTTCTGTAACGTGTCAGAGTCCTGCTTCCACGCCATCTCCTGGAAAGTGATGAGTCTTGGTGTCTATAATCAGAAGCCTCTGCCAATGACGAACACAAAGGTCTCTTCTTCCAGCTGCTTTTTGTTTTTGTTCTAAGGTTCTTGTCTCTTTGCTCTTTGCATGGATCCACCGAGACTTTCTGTATCTGGCAGCTCTGCCCCTCTTCTTGTACAGTGGCATTTCCCTACAACTTCGTACTTCCTTACTTTAGTTTCTGTGCTTTCTCCCCCTTTCTCTGTCATCCAGATTGGCTCCTGGAGAGATTTATTTACAGTAAGCTATCACAGCTGATAGAGTCTTCACCTTCCTAGGTGGTTGAAATTAAAAATCAAGCCTATGCCAAAAGGAGTTAGGGCTGTTGCTTGTTGGGGGTGGTGAGGCCCTTCCCAGCCTGGACCAGGGGGGCTTGGCCCTGCCTCTTCTCATGTTCGGCCCTGAAAGCATCAACATATTTTAAATTCCTAAACTATCAATACTGGGTTGAATCGTTTCTCCTTCCCCAAATCCACATCCACCTGGAACCTGTGAATGTGACTTTCTTTGGAAATAGGGTCTTTGCCATTGTGAGCAAGTTAAGACGAGGTCATCCTGGATTCGAGTTTGATCCTGAACCCAATATGCCTGGTATGCTTATAAAAAGGGAAATTTGGACATGGACACATGCAGAGAGGGAAGATAGCTGTGGGAAGAGGGAGGCAGAGATTGGAATTATGCTGGCATAAGCCAAGGATCGTCAGCAACATTGCTTGCCCTTGCGTGGTTTGTGGAAGAGGCGGAGGTGGTAAAGAAAGCTCCTTTCCAGGGCCCCTGGGTGGCGCAGTTGGTTGAGCGACTGCCTTCGGCTCGGGTCATGATCCCGGAGTCCCAGGATCGAGTCCCACATCGGGCTCCCAGCTCCATGCGGAGTCTGCTTCTCACTCTGACCTGCGCGCACGCTCTCTCTCTCTCGCTCTCTCTCTCTCTCTCTCTCTCTCTCTCTCCCTCCTAATAAATAAATAAATAAAATCTTTAAAAAAAAAAAAAAGAAAGAAAGCTCCTTTCCTAAAGCTTTCAGAGAGCACAGGGCCTTGCCAAAAACTTGATCTCAAGATTTCTAAGCCTTCAGAACTGGGAGAGGATGAATTTCTGGGGCTTTTGTTTTGTTTTGTTTTTAAGATTCTATGTATTTATAGAGAGAGAGAGAAAGGGAGCGAACACGAATGGGGGGGGGACAGAGGGACCTGGAGAGATTCCCAGGCCAACTCCGTGCTGAGCGTGAAGCCTGATGCAGGGCTCAATCCCACGACCCTGAGATCACAACCAGAGCTGAAATCAAGAAATCACTTAACGAGTTGAGCCACCCAGGTCCCCCAAATTCTGTTGTTTTAAACTACCCAGATTATGGTACTTGGTTATAGAAATCCCAGGAAACAAAGATAGTATCTGTCTACCGAAGAGCCCAAAGGGCTGTCTAGTCTTATGTCCTCTGTCCTGCTACCCCCGCTTGTACAGTGGATTCATGCCTCACGTGAGAGCTGAGCTCCTACCGCAGGCCAGCCCTGTGCTCCCTGAGAGGGATTCGATCCTTGAAACGAGATCGATGGGGGCTCACCTTACAGAACATATATCCCAGGGGGCAGGCTTTCTTGGAGAATTTCTAAGGGCTGACCAATCACCGTTCCTCTTGAAGACCCAGTACCCTAGCTGATGTTACAGCAATGCATCCAAAATACATCACAGTGATTTGGGGAGAAATGTAAAAGTGAAGGTGTGTGGTTTAACAGAAGGAGCTTGGGCTTTGACAGACGAAAAGGTAGTAGCTGCTTCAGCCCTCATTTATTATGCCACTTCGGGCAAATGAACCTCTTTTTGCCTTGGTTTCATTGTCTCGAAAATGGAGACAATAATAGACCTACCTCAGAGGGTTCTGTGAGGATTCCATTATGTATTATGTGTAAAGTGCTTAGAATATTGTTGCGGTATACACACACACACACACACACACATACTCTCGGTAATTTCCAGTTATTTTCTAGTGAGAAAAGTTATATAATAAGAGCTCGACAAAAATAATCATGATTATTATCGTTAATGCTAAAGTACTATACCATTGCTGAGGCAAAATGGCCAGAGGGATTCATATTGGATGCCTGTGTCTATTATTTATAACCTTACTAACGACTGTGCATCACTGGCCAAGTTATTTGACTTCTTGGAAACTCAATTTCTTCATCTGTTTAAGAAAGATAAAACAGGGGGCGCCTGAGTGGCTCAGTTGGTTGAGCAACTGACTTCGGCTCAGGTCATGATCCTGGAGTCCCGGGATCGAGTCCCATATCGGACTCCCGGCTCTGCGGGAAGTCTGCTTCTCCCTCTGACCTTCTCCCCTCTCATTCTCAGTCTCTCGCTCTCTAATAAATAAATAAAAATCTTTAAAAAAAAAAAAAGAAAGATAAAACAGAGGGGCGCCTGGGTGACTCAGTGGGTTAAAGCCTCTGCCTTCAGCTTAGGTCATGATCTCAGGGTCCTAGGATCGAGCCCCATGTCAAGCTCTCTGCTCAGCAGGGAGCCCGCTTCCCCTTCTCTCTCCGCCTGCCTCTCTGCCTACTCGTGACCTCTCTCTGTCAAATAAATAAATAAAATCTTTAAAAAAAAAAAAGAAAGAAAGAAAGGTAAAACAGAATCTCCACAGGGTTGGTTGCGGAGATTAAATGAGTTGAAGCCCCACAAAGAACACGTGCCCGGTAAACATGTATCCTGTTCTACCCTAACTCAGCGACAACAAGCTGCATTTTGTGTGGTTCTTGCCGTTTTAAATTACTGTGTCAAGATTCAGCACAAAAACATAAAAATTCCAGAGCAGCATTTTAGAAAGTAACAAATGTTTACTTCCAATGTGTTTTCCTAAAAATGCTAAGAAAGGCTTAAGGGCCTCAAACAAAGGCAAGCTTACACATTTAATGGGTATGTTTTCTCTACATTAAAATGATACACTGCATAGTCCCCATATTTGCTTGACTTCATTCTTTAGCCTTCAGGGGCTAGAAACTTTTAACTGGATTTTTTTAATATAATAAGGATATTGTGATCTAATGCCAGGACAGTAAGTTCTTTCATTTTCTCTGTACAAGATTTACCAGCAGCCTGACTCACCACCCACCCACTCTCTTCTTCCTCTTTCCTCCCTGTCAGAGCTGTCGCTCGCACTTTGGTGTTAATGACACCTGGAGAGGGGCGACTGGGAGAACAGCATTGAACTCTGTCCCTTCCGGTCACATTCCCTATCTCTGTCGCCTGCTCTCCCATGTTAAATGGCTTCTGCTTTATAGAAGCTAATAGTAATAGTGCGTAGGTGGAGTGGGGGGGGGGAGGGAGAAAGAGGATTGATATTCAAATTTTCCAGTCTAGTCTTGTTGAAAAAGCACCACAACCCTCGAGAAAAATAGTGTCTCATGTAGTTTTTGCTATGTAACAAGCCACCCCAAAACCTTGTAGCTTAAAACAGCGATTATTTATTAACTCACAGTTCTGTGCTCTAGGGACAGGGGCTAGGCTCACCTGGGTATTTACTCACGTAACCGCAGTCAGATGGCAGACTGGCCGGTCTAAGATGACCAGACTCACGTGTTTTTCGGCTGGCTACCGGCTGGAGCAGTGGAGATAATTGGTCTGCATATCTTCAGCAGCCCAGCCTCTTTACGTAATGTAAAAAAAAAAAACAGGGTTTCCAAGAGCAGCAAGAGAGAATATTTCCTAGGACCCAAGTCTCTCTGCTCGCATCGTATGTGAATTATCACATTGGCCAGAACAAGTCATGTAGCCAAGAGTTGTGCGAGGAGAACATCTAAGAGCGTGGATAAAGAGAGAGAAATCATCTGTGGCTATTTTTACAATCTGCCACAATTAGTATTTCTCATCCTTTCTGTTGTCGGGACAACGCAGAGCCTTTGTTCGAAAGGGCCATTTTACGTAAGGCTCCATGATTGATACCTATCAGAAAAAGAGAAACAGGAACCCTGGAAAAATTAAGGAGTCTCCAACTCAACCAAGGAACGTCAGAAGGACGTTCAGAAATATGGTAACAAGTCTGCCTAACAGTAGATGAAATATAGTTCTCATTTAGACTCTCCAGAGAGGATTTTGAATGACAGGAATAATCTTTGGACACATATGTAGATTTTGATGTGACTCCTTGAAACGTCTCTTTTTTTGCAAACATATATTATTATAAATACACACTGGACATTGAAGTGGATGCTAAGAGTACGGATAAAGTTCTTTGTCTTCATGATGTCCAGGCGAGAGCAGCAACAATAAAAATTACGTTTTTGTATTTGTGAGAGTGCTGCAAAGGAGAGGTCCAGGGGGCATGACGCAAGGTCCCAGCCCAGTTAGAGGCACGACGGAGGTTTTCTCAGAGCCCCGAGAATGTGGTGGGTCTTCTAGATGAAGAAGCTTGGGAAGGAAAGCCTAGGCAGAGGCCACTGTGAGACTGGGAGCCTATAAATGGCAGTGTAGAAAGACCTTCATCTCTTCAACCATGTGGATTAGATGCTATAAGATATGAGAAGTGGTATTAACTGAACTAAACTATACACACGTAAGCACCACGCTGTCAACTACGCATTACCTACCGTCAGTGTTCTACTCTGGATGGTTCTTTCCATCTAGTGAGTAGCCAGAATGTCGTAGGTGCCTCAACGCAGCTCTCACCCCAATGCTCAGCAAATGTGCAGCCAAAGAGCTTGTGAGGCCACAGGGGCTCATAATCTCTAAATGTCTGGATTTTCAGGTTTTCCTGAAAAGGTAAGAGATCTGGCAAAATGAGCCTTGCATTCCCGCATGGCAATAATTGGCGGAAGTACCCTCTTTAGTTTGGACACGCTGCACCAGTTTGCCACATCCCTGCCAGCCCATTACATTCCTGCCGGGGGTCTGGCTCCTCTAAGTATCTGAGTTTGCGGCTCCTTTTAGATTTTTCTGTGCCATAGGTTTTTAGTTGTAATGTAACTGATGAATAATCGCACCCAGGACATGCTTTCGGATCTTGAATGGCAAATTGTTAGGTCAACCTACAGAAATGCCTTTTTCCTCTCTTCTTCCTTTTATGATGGTCTTCCTCCCCTTCTAGAATTTTGGTGCATCCTTGTCACTGAGTGAGAGTTAGTGAACAAAACATGTGCGGCTTGCGTCCACAGTAATTAGTTTTAGGCCGGCCATTATAAATACACATGTTTACGACTTTAGTCATAAGACAGTACTTTTATTTCCTAACAGTATATCAGAATGTTTTCTTTGCTTTTGTCTGATTTTGATTTTGAGTTTTCAATCTTTCAGAGCAGTTGTTATAGTTTAAGGCATTTTTAAAGATTATACTTTTAAGTCGTGCATCACATTTGTAAGAAGAAACAGAAACAGTTGTATGGCTATGAGACATATTTTTAATACAGTTATTAAATAATGCAAAACCCAGCTTAACAGATCATTTCTATTGCCAGTTTATAATAGATGTTATATATCAATTATAGATTATAATAGATATTATGTAAGCTTTGGCTAACTGCTTTATTTCCAGACCCTCCTTTCATTTCTTATCTCAGTCCTATTCAGGTAAGCAGGGGTTTGGGACCCTGAAGCCATTATTACCTTTTGAGAAGAAATTTTAACACACACTTCACATGATACCTAGAATTTGCTATACTAGCCACTTTTGTCATGCTTTGTCTTAGGACAAGCAGCACCTTCATCTGAAAGACAAGCCAGGCTTTGTAGCCTTGAAATCTTCCCTTTCTTAGAGTCTTTTTGATAAATCATTCTTACTTCTTTTCTATACTTTTGATTTAACAAAATAATTTAACAAAATCTTCATTCTGATGCTTTGTAGAGTACTTTGACATCAATGTCCGTCTTCTCCAAATAAAATCCTAGATTAAATGTGATCAGAAAGCTGTTCAGTCATTTTAGTGATATGAATATAAAGGACAGATAACTGCTATTCAATGGGAATGGCCATAGAACTAAAGATTCATGTTTCATTTTCCTCTGTTTGCTACACTGTATCATCATGGTATCACTCCAAAATCCTAATTGAAAAGGAAACATAAAACTATCATCTGAATGTTTTTGAAATGCAGCAGCCTCCTTTTTAAATACAAAAACACTTTAACTAACCAGACCCCGGGATGAACTAAATTGCCCAATACAAGTTCTTCTGAAGAAGGGTGATGTGATGGGTACAAGAGGGTACAAACTTGTTAGTCTGTCTCTAAACTGTCACCCTCCAGGCTGGTCACCAGCACAGAGCCCAGGGTACCGGCGACACAAACTCCCGCACCTTCCTCACCTAAACCAGCACCATGCTCCTGGCGGAGAATTCTCGAGGTATCTCCAAAACATCGAAGAATGACCCAAGAAACACCCAGAAGAGTGGCATGACATGTTTTTGAACTGATTTCAGCAATGGATTGAAATGAGACACGCTTTCTTTTTTTTTCATCTTCGGTGGAAAGGACATTTCCACGAGTTAGAATTTCAGTAACCAAGACTTTGTGGTCAGATGGGCTATGTCTGAGGTCTTCCGGGTTCCTTGGCGTGAGGTTGACAAGGAGTGCAGAGGTGGGACATTCTTCCCTTCGCCTCACCCAAAGGGTATGTGGAGCAGAAGCGCCATGGTCCCAGACCCCCCCATACGAGCTGAAACATTCTGCTTTGCCAATCTACGCGCTCCAAAACCCGAGAGCAAGTGAGGGGAGAGTTCTCCAGAAGGACACGTACTGCTGGTCCCCACCTGGCACCACCGTTCCCTCCTCCTCAGAAGCCTCCTGCTTCACCTACTTTCTTAGTAATGATCCATGAGCAATTCTTCCTGATGGCTGTCTTGCCTTGCAGGAACCGTGGCGGAGATTCCAGAATAACAGAATAGCTTTGTTAGTCTGGTAATTAAGACAGGAGTGACATTCAAACACAGCCTGGACAGGACATGGCAAATTACTGCATTCTTTGTGTGAAAAGCTGTTCCCAGTCTGCTTTGTCTGCCCTCCTGGGATCTCATCATCTCCACTAAAAGTCAAAATGGGATTTTGTACCCTCTATTCCCTTATCTTTTTCCCCCCTAATATGTATCTGCTTTGTGGGAGCTATGTTTGTCAAAATGTGCTAATTTATGGCATTATGGGGAAAAAATGAAACCTCAGCTTTCAATTCTTGTTCCTTCAGGCAGCTTTACTAAGGATCTCCTCCTTTCTCCCTCCCTCTTCTCTGTTTCTGGGGAGGTTATTTGCTAAACAGAGCATGTTCTTTTCTCCCCCTGCAACATATGAGGCAGGCAAATGGCCACTCGTCATTCCTTTTTCAAGTATGTTATACATACAGTTCTCTCACAGCTAATAGCTCCTTCTATTGTCCATAATTTATCACTGTCAGGGTTCTTTACATTTCATTTCCTCCTTATGTGTTTCAAGAGAAATCTCTGCTTCCACTATTGTGGCCCTGGATTTCATTAGCATAAGCTGCACCATATCAAATAAATATATATTCTGTATCACACCGGAGTCCGCGTTCTTTGCAAAGAACGGGACGTTATTTTATCCCGTTTTGTTCCCCCCCCCCTCATTTTCCTACAGTCTTTTTCTTTTCTCACTAAAGCATTATGAAGTGAGTACCAAAGGTATCCTGGGTAATTAGCCATTACAGTACTGTCACAGAGGGTTCCGCAGTCAATACAAAGATAATTTGGGCAATGGTGAATGACAGTGCTGTCCAGACTTTTGGGATAATCAAGGACACATCCAGCTGTACCAGACATCTGTCAGACCCATGAATCATTTCAACTGGCTCGACAATAGCCAGGCAGCCCCCGCGAAGGTAAACACGGCAGCAGGCGGCCAGCTCTCACTGAGAGCCATGCTTGCTCTCGCAGAAAACCTGTTTCTGCAGGGAAGGCAGAGCCCTGCACGGAATAGGAACCTTTCTGAGATTTTCTGTTAGTTTAAAAAAAAAAAGAAGAAGGAGAAGAAGAAGAAGAAAGGAAGGAAGGAAGGAAGGAAGGAAGAAAATGTAAATCAAACAGGAGAAATAGCATGCCTACAATGAGAACACTCATTTTTTTTTCTCATGGCTAAACATAGTGTATGCTCAAGAAATCGTTTGGGATCTATTGGTCATGATTGGGTTTGTGTAATTAACTCTATTTTCAAATCAGTCCAGACTTTTTTATATGCCCAAGTTCCATGCCATTCAGAGTTAATATTCTGTAAGTTAACATTGTTTTTACGGCGTTCACATTCAAAGCTGCTCAGCAGAGGTGGCTGGCCATTTATGGAGCACAGTGGGATGGCCTTCTCTTAGGACCAATGGCCTGGGCTACCAGGGAATGGCATGGCATTGAAAACTCTCTAAAATGAGAACAGTGACAACATTCCAGTTTGAATCAGATGCAGCGTAAATGCCTACATTGTACTTTTTTAAAAAAGACTGCCTCTTTGAGAACGTCTGATATGCATACATGGCAGCTAGAACTTTTGGGACAAACTACAGTTGATGACCACCTGATGGCGAATTGACCACAAAGAGGTAGAGACAGGACCTAGTCTCGGTTGGGTTTGTTGTGATACTGCCTAGCTTTCCCAGGCTACCCCCAAACTGCCAAGACCTTCCTGGCTGAAACAGGGACCAACTGTCAATTTCTCACTCTTTTGCACTCTTCTGTGACGGGAAAAGCTGTTCTTATATAAATCACTTTAAGGAGTCACTTAATGGGCTATTCATTCATAGTTCTTTATAAATCCTTTAAATGGCAAACAAGGGCAGAGGAAACTGGAATGGAGCAGCTCAGGTGGGGGCTGCAATAGGGCAAGAAGACCAGGGACCCCTGGGATGCTGTACACGTGGGATCCAAGGAAACTTACATGTCTATCACGGACATCAGGGTCAAAGGTGCATTTGTTTTCGGTCTTTCCTTATTCTACCAACTTTTTTAAAATAACTTTTTTTTTTTAGATTTTTTATTTATTTATTTGACAGAGAGAGAGAAAGATCACAAGCAGGCAGAGAGGCAGACAGAGAGAAAGGGGAAAGCAGGCTCCCTGCTGAGCAGAGAGCCCAATGTGGGGCTCGATCCCAGGACCCCGAGATCATGACCTGAGCCGAAGGCAGAGGCTTTAACCCACTGAGCCACCCAGGCGCCCCTAAAATAACTTTTTAAAAGCAGTTCTATTGAGGTATAATTGAGATCCAGAAGACTGCACCATTTAAAGTACACAATGTGATAAGTTTGACACATGTACATCTCAACCCTCTTAACCTCTGAAGCCATCTTAACCGTCAGGGGAGCAAGCATATCCACCACCTTCCAAATTTCCTTATGCCCATTTATCAGCTCGTCCTCCCACACTTCCCAGTTCCTCCTTCCCAGGCAACCCTTGAAACATTTTCTGTCACCATAGATTCATTTGCATTTTGTAGAGTTTTCCATGAATAGATGCATTCCGTATGTACTCTTTTTCGTGTGTATCTGGCTTCTTTCACCAAGTATGATCTGAAGATTCAGCCATGTTTTTGCATTTATCAGTAACTCATTCCATTTTATGATCCAGTAACATTCTATTTTATGTATACACCAGAGTTCATTTACTCAGTTCACCTGCTGATGGACATTTGGCTTATTTTCAGGTTTTGGCAATCACAAATAAAACTGCTACAAACATCCATAGATGTCTTGGAATGGACATATGTTTTCTTTCGACTGGTTAAATATCTAGGAATACAATGGCTGCAGTACACTGCCAAATTGTTTACCAAAGCAGTCATATCTCTTTATACCCTGCCAGCAGTGTATGAGAGTCCCAGTCCCTCTACCTCCTGACCAACACTTGATATGGTCAGTTGTTTTAGTTTCAGCCATTTTAATAGATGTATGGCAATATCTCACCATGGTTTTGATTCTCCTTTCCCTAATGACAAGTGATAGTAAGCATCTTTTCATGTGCTTATTTGCCATCTATATGTCTTCTTCAGTGAGGTGTCTGTACAAATACTCTGTCCATTGTCAAAAACCTGTTTTCTGGACTCTCCTCGTTCTGATCCATTGATCTATTTGCCTATTTTACATCAACACTACACTGTTCGGATTCCCATAGCTCTGTAATTGCAGGTCTTGGTAAGTGGCAGCGCTAGTCCTCCAACTCTGTTTTCTTTTTCTAACTTACTTGGCCTATTCTAGGTCATTCACATTGCCATACAAATGTTAGACTCTGTCACTATCAATAAGAAAGCTAGCTGATATTTTTATTGGGGTTGTATTGAATCTATGGGTCAATTTGGAAAAGAAGTAACATTTTAACAATATTGAGTCTTCTAACTCATGAACAAGGTAGCTTTCTTCATTTATTTGTCTTCCTTATTTCCTCTCAATCATATTTTGTAGTTTTCAGTGTACAGATATTGCATCTTTTCATATTTATCCCTAAATATATCCATTATAAATTGTGTCCATTATAAATGCTATTGTTTTTTAACATCAATGAATTAAATTATTGGTATCACTTTAGATTTCTGGATATTGTTAATATGTAAAAATACAACTGGTTTTTCTATATTGATCTTATATCTTGTAATATTGCTAAACTCAATTATTGGTTCTAATAGTGTTTTTTGTAGGTTCCATTAGATTGTCTTCTTAAACAATTACATGGCTTGTAAATGAGGATAATTTTATTTCTTCTTTTTTCAATTGGGATGCCTTTTATTTCTTTTTCTTGACTGATTGCACTGGCTAAACCTTTCACTTCAGTGTTGAGTACAAGTGGCAAATGCAGACATTCCAGTCTTGTTCTTGACCTTAAGGGGAAGGTATTAAGTCTTTACCAATAAATATGATGTTAACTGTAGGTTTTTTGTAGATGCCTTTTATCAGGTTAAGGAAGTTCCCTCCCCTTCCTCATTTGCTTAAAGTTTTTATGGGATATGAATGTTAGATTTGGTCAAAGGATTTTTTTATGTCTATTAAGATGATCATGTGGGGTTCTTTTTAAGTTTATTATATGGTGATTGGTTTTCTAATGTTAAACCAACCCTGCAATCCTGGGATAAACCCAACTGATCATGGTATATTATTCTTTTATATGTTACTGAATTGATTTGCTAATGTTTTATTCAGAATTTTTACATCTATATTTATGAAGGATAACGATTTAATGTAGTTTTCATTTCTTATACAGAACTGGTATTATTTCTTCCTTAAATATTTTTAAAACAGCTTCTGGATTGAGATATAATTCACATATCATACAAGTCACTCATTTAAAGTGAGACTATTTTGCCATTGGCTGGTAAGAATATTTTGCCATTGGATTCCAGACTGCATCCCCTAGCCAGATTTTTTTTTAAAGATTTTATTTATTTATTTGAGAGAGCATGCAAGAGAAAGTGCACAAGTGGGGGGAGGGGCAAAGGGAGAAGGAAAAGCAGACTCTGCACAGAGCACAGAGCCCAACATGGGACTCAGTCTCACAACCCTGAGATCATGACCTGAGTCAAAAATCAAGAGTCAGGTGCTGAACCAACTGAACCACCCAGGCTCCCCTCAACATTTCTTCACTGGGTCTGTGGGTGATGAACTGTTTCAGCTTTTGTATATCTAAAAGTTCTTTACTTCACTTTCATTTTTTAAAGATTTTTCACTGATTTCGTTTTAGCTGGCAGGTTTGGTTTTGGTCTTTTTGTTTGTTTGTTTGTTTTCCAGTACTTTATAGATGTTGCACTGCTGTCTTCCTGCTTGCATTGTTTTTGACAAGAAATCTACTGTGAGTTTTGTATTTGTTCTTCTATCTATACAGTGTCTTTTTTCTCTGGCTGCTTTTAAGATTTTCTCATCACTAATTTTGAGCAATTTTATTATAGTATGCTTTGGTGTCACTTTCTTTATGTTTCTTGTGCTTCTTATTCATTGAGCTTCCTAGGTATGTGAGTCTTTTTCATCAAATTTGGAAATTTTTCAGCCATTTTTTCTTCAAATATTTTTCTTTTTTTTCCTCTCCTCCTTGCTTCTCTCTCTTGGGTATTCCACTGTTATATTTATTGTGCTGCTTGAAGTAGTCCCATAGCTCACTATTGCTCTTTTCACTTTTCTGGATCCTCTTTGCTCTGCCTGTTTCATTTGGGATAGTTTTTGTAGCTAGGCCTTCAGGTTCACTCATCTTTTCTTCAACAATGTCTAATCTGCTGTTAATTGCTCCCAACATATTTTCCATTGCATATATTGTAGTTTTCATCTCTGGAAGTTCTTTTTGAACATATGAAATACAGTTATGACTGTGTTAATGCCTTCTTATGCCAATTCTAACATCTAGGTCAATTCTGGGTCAGTTTCAATGGGTTGATAATTCTTCTATTTATGTCACCCTGCTCCCTTATATTCCAGGTATTCATTGATCAGACATTACACACTGGATTGAGTTCGCTACAAGAAATCCCTAGTCCATGCTCTTACATGCTCAAGGAGCAGATGTCTAGTGGGGGAGGCCTGTGAGTGAGGTGGGCCAAGATGAAGCAATCTTGTGCACATGTGGTGCTTTGGGGGCGGCTGGGGTTCACACTGGCATCAGGAGACAAAGGGCACAGTGGAAACTGGAGAAAACTGTAGGAATCCGCTTTTTAGCTCCAAACAATTCACTTTCACCTAAACACCCAATTTAAACTGATAAACTAATGGTCTCTAGCCCTGAATGCATGCTGTAGCAGGCTTAGGCATAGGAAGCTATAGTAGGTCGTAAGGGGGCATCTAAATAAGATACTGCTTGAGCTGCCCTGAAGAAGATAGGCCATGAGGGCCTGCTAGCATGTTCCTTCCCTGTCAGTCATCATTCCCTGCTCCACCAGTTTTGGGAGTTTTTGTTCGTTTGTTTGTTTGGTTGGTTGGTTGGTTTTTTGCAGCTGGGACCCAAAGTGAACCATAGTGGCCAAGACTAAGCTCACACATCTCAGAACTTTCTAAGCATATCCTTTATGTTCAGCTTCCATAATTCACACAACATGAATTATTCACAGGTTCCAGGTTCCAGAGCAAACAAACTTCCAGGAGAGAAAAGGAAAGTAATGGAGCTCGTCCTGGGATGAAAGGAATAAGGCTTCAGTAGCCTGGGAAGTACAAGTATGAGGCCACCTGGTGAGAGAGAGGTACTAGGCAGAGCAGAAGGGGTGGCTTGTTGCTAGGCAGAGCAGCAAGCCACCCGTGTCCTTTTAAAGGGACGAACTTGGTTTCACCCTCCAGTATTGGCTTTATTTTGATATTCGTCTGTCCTTGGGAATCTCGGAACAAAGAGATAGTTATTTGTAGATCAGTTCCACATTCTCACTCACCTTTTTTCAATGCCAGTAGCAATTTTTAAAACTAAAACCAGTCCATCTAGGAAGGGAATTGGGGTCATGCAGACCACGCCGCCTCTGAAAGCCAAGGCTGCACAGCTGTGAAGAAGGCCTCCCTCACTCACCTCCGACGATGCCATCCCAAGGGCAAGGGTACAAGGTAGTCTTTCAGCCTTCCTAAATCCACAGCAAACAGGTTATCCCAAGAGTTTTTTTGGGTAGGGGAGCCCATGAGTAGCCTCTAAAAGGACATCAGATCTAAAGTAACTGACTTGAAGCTTCCCTGTATTTATAAAGCCACAGTGGGTTCTGCCAAATAACTTATTCATTTTGTGCAATATTCGTTACAAATCATAGATGCTGGTATTACATTGTTTTAATGCACATGGAGAAGTACACTGAAGGAGTCCTTGGGAGTCAGGGGCAATAGTTGAGGCTAATTAAATGAGGAAGACAAACCATTTGGAAGGCTGGAGGAGTCACTAGGAGTAGATACTAGAAGCCCCACACGGGTGAAACTGAGATGAGTTAGTAGAGTGGTTAAAAAGAGAGCAAAAAAGGGGGAAACCTGAGTTCTTCGCCCAGATTTTTCTTCTTGGGCCCATTATTTAACCTCTCTAAGCCTCAGTTTCTCCATCTGACTAATGGGTATGATATTAGCCCTTCCCCCAATGAATTCCCGAGGAGACTCAATAAGATAACGTAGTGCTTTGTGCTGTGTCTTGTTCGGAGTAAGCACTCCTCGGACAGCATCTAGCAGCATGGCAGCAAATGAAGACAGCAGCAAGGACTACAAGAGCATAGCTGGGGCAGTGGATGGTCATCAGACAAGAAGTGGGCCAGAGGGAGGCCGGCAGCCAGGCACAGGCTGAGGGCTGGAGAGCTTCACATCCCTAATATAGTGCCTGAGTCCAGGTTCCTCAGTGCTGACTGCACATTAGAATCAGATTTAAGAAGCTTTCATTCATTTGTTTTGTTTCTTCAGTACCCATGCCTGGACTTCACCCTCAGCCCCATATTGAATTGGTCTTGTGCTTGGGGACAGAGCATGAATATTTTTTTTTTAGCGTTCTTAATTTCTCAGGTGTTTCTGTTATACAGGCAGAGTTGAGAACCACTGGTTTAGATGATGCAGGTCTAGGTCTTGAATTCTGTGCTGGAGCACAAAAAACTCAAGAGGCAAAGGAGGGAATCTAGAATGATTCCTGGGATCAGCCATTTCCTGAAATGGGAACGACCATGGGAACACAGACTCGAAGTCCCTCAGGGGTGGGGACAGCAGATGTCTTCACACATCAGGGCAGGCAGAGTGATAAAGCCTCTAGGAGCCAGGGATGCACTGAGATGCAAGAAACTAACTCTTCCTTGGGCAGACTTTCCAGAAAGATCATGTGCTCAGCAGTGTGTGGGATAACCTGAGAAGACAGGGGGAGAGGAGAGAATGGGCTGGAGGCCACCGGCCAGCAAGCAGATGAAGAAGAGGAGTCTCAGAAGGTGGGGTCAGGGCGTGTGAACTAAAACCTGATGGTGACTTGGGCGAGCCTTGCTTGTTACCCAGCTGCTGAGTGAGGCTTTCCCTTCTTCTGGTCTCCCCATTGGCTTCCCCCTGGAAGTGGTGGCCATTCTGCCCTTCCTTGTGTGGCCTTCAGAGTCCCTGCTGCTGGGGGGCAGAATGGCTACATGGAATCTAATGGACCTTTCTCACCTTTCTAACTGCAGCAGACTCCCCCAACCACTCAGCCATCTGAGCGGATCTCTGCCACATCTGCCACATGGATCCCACCACACGGACACTGATTCACCATGCCTTTTCTTTCTTTCCCCCTTGATGGCCTTCACCGAAAGGCTGGTTTTCCCACCGACAGGGAAGTTACACAGTGTCACAAAATTGGAATTTGCATAATCTTTGGGGGAAATTCCTTACATCTTGCCAAAATATTAGGACAATAATGCATCTTTATTCTGCTTAAACCCTGTTGCAAGGCATCAGCCCAGATAAGGGCTGGGCTGATCATTTATTTTTGTTTAGTTTTGTGTTTTTGTTTTTAGTTTCCCTGAGACTTTCTGTGAGGTCAGCAATTAGCTTTGAGCTCCAGCTCGAGTTCTCCAGGAGTCCAGCAATAGCTATCACATGATGGGTGGACAGGAGAGGGCTACCAAACCCCCGAAAAACAACCCAGTGTTGATCATGTGCTGATTTCTGGAATGTACACACAAACACACACATTTCACAATCCTTATAGGCCAGAAATACACACACACATAAACATACATGTAGGTACACATAGATGTATATACACATGCTTATATAACTCATGACTATGAGAAAGTATTGGCTGTGCTTCCAAACCTTGACCCAATCTACAGCCTCAAATTATCCTCCCTGGCAAGCTTTGAACTCTCTCCATGGAGTAAATTTCCATGTGAAAGCATTTAGCTCCGTTTAAATCAAGTCCAAAGATCTCACTATCCAGTATTGCCTTTTCATAATCTGCTTTAATTGTTATTGATTTGTGTATTTGGAAAGTGCCCGGAGATGGCAAAGGCCTCCCCTCTGTTTCGCTGCTGACCGTTTGCTGGGTGATCTCTAGCTCACCCTTGGCCCTTCAGTTGGTCTCTCTTTAGCACTCCTACAGATGGGTAAACCTTCTGCCCCACAGAGGTGCCTACTCCTGTCGCAAATCAAATTATCAATGAAAAACAAACTGGTAAATAAGAGGCAATTAAAGAAAACCAATTTTCAAAAGCAGACTTAATTTGGGAAGGCAATTGGGGCTTTATTTAGAGGTGAAGAGAAATTCAAAATATATATATATTTAAAGTATTAAATATTAAAACATATAATATTCTAATATAGATAATATTAATATACTAACATACTAATACTAACATATATAATGCTCATATATAATGTATGGTATTAATATAGTAACAGATATTATATATTAATATATATTCTAATACACACACACACACACACACTAAAATCAAAACAGGTGGGTGCCTGGGTGGCTCAGTTGGTTAAACAACTGTCTTCGCCTCAGGTCATGATCCTGGAGTCCCAGGGTCGAGTCCCACATCGGGCTCCCTGCTCTGAGGGGAGCCTGCTTCTTCCTCTGACCTCTCTCCTCTCATGCTGTCTCTTCACTCTCTATCTGTCTCAAATAAATAAAATAAATCTTTAAAAAAAAAACAAAACAGGATAATCAGAAATTTCTGCCCCGCGCTTGACCAGGGCAGAGCGCTGTGTAATAACCCTTCTCGGCCAATCTATGACAAGTCCTATCGCCTCACATTGTCTAGGTATAGGCTCTCAAGTTTTCAGTAGGGGTCTGAGAATTTTTAGCCATCTTTTGGTCTCTGGGTCACTGATAATGACAGAAGAGCCAGTTGTAGTCATGCTGTGGGGAAAAGGCTGGGATTGTGGTGGAGGAAGTTAAAATGTTACAGAACATTTGAAATCTACCAAGTAGTTTATAATTATCATCAGTAACTTGTCCTCATAGCATCATCATTTATACTTAACCCTGTGGAGAAGCTAAAGTTAAAAACTCATGTACACCACTTCTTGGGGTTGAGTAAAAGAGATCCAGTGCAAGTCCTCCCCTCCACAACAGGGAAAGAAGAACTCAGCTGCTGCGTGACATAGAGAACAATCAGAACTTGAGTTGTTTTGTTTGGTTTTTTTAGGACTTGAGTTTTGTAGATCACCATGAAGTTGTAAAAATGAAGAAGAGGAGGGCTTAAGAACATGTGACAATAAAAGCCCTCTTTTTCAGTAAATTGGGTAGAAACCATTCCATATCTGGGTTCTAAATCTGTTCTAGTTCATTTAAATATAATTTAAAATGAAGATTCAAGGGGGAAGGTAGGGGGGAATAACTTCGCCTCTTAGAAATAAAGCAGCTGGGGAAATGTTTACATAGGACAGTGAAAATACTAAACAAATTAATGAAAATTAGCTTTCTATAGCTAAGGTTTAAGGGCAGCAGGAGATCGGTATTAGAGCGAGTAGGCAGGGCTATGTGCCAGGGAAACCTTCTGTTTTAGAAAGGGAGGTCCTGGAGCCAGTGAATGTGCAGACATATTAGAAACATGAGATCGTCCAGATAAATGCAATTTATCAAACTGCATGTAGCAAAGAGCTTCCTTGAGGGCAAAGATGATTCATTGGGGGAAAGAGTTGGGAGGTTATTGGTGCAAAAAGGAGTGAGTCATTTAGGATGAAATTCAAGTTGCCCCAAACGAATAGAGCAAACAAACAATAAGAAACAAACAAGTAAAAAATGTATGCCTTCTTTCTTCTAAGTGATAAGGAAGGGTCCTCTGCATCCCTGAAGTCACATCTGGCTCTGCCCCAGAAATGCTTTGATTCTAAAGGAAGTATGAATTTCCATGTAAGTAGGAGAGAAACTTGCAGTTGTTAACATTTTCTCTAAATCATAGGTTTATTTTAGGTTTTTGTACGCAGATTCCTTTTTGTTTCTCAATCTGAAAAAAGGGAAATATCTTAATTTTTTCCCCTTGATATCGCATAGTCATTCCCCACACAGAGTTTTCTCTGTGTGTTTATTTATAGAACTCAGAGATTTAAGACATGTGACTCAAAGTGATTAAAAATTGCTACATTATGGTGACTCAGCTTCATTTGTGATGGCCTGGGGAAACAAAACTAATAGACAAAAACCAAACAAACAAAAAAAGAGCAGCTTGGGTCACTTTATGCACTACTTGTTGCTTTTGGCTCTGGGATTTGTCTGCCTTACCCTATTGGTTCCTAAAATTGAAAGGACATATTTTGGATCCAACAGAAGGACCCAAATCGGCCTTTTCTTATACTCTTTTTCTTTTATCTCTGGTCTATTTAATGACTATGTAATCATGCTTGGAAACATATGACAAGAATATCACCACTCCCTATTGCCATGCCTGGGCAGACATCACTAACGGATCATGGCACTCTCCCCTTTGCGTTTGGATGGAATCATGCAGTTTTTTTGGTTTTTTTTTTTAAGATTTTATTTATTCATTTAACGGAGAGAGAACACAAGCAGGCAGAGAGGCAGGCAGAGGCAGAGAGAGGAGCAGGCTCCCCGCGGAGCAAGGAGCCCGATGTGGGACTCCATCCCAAGACGCCGGGATCATGACCTGAGCCAAAGGCAGCTGCCCAACCAACTGAGCCACCCAGGCGTCCCAGGAATCATGCAGTTTTATCCACTCTTCAAAGCAGCCACCGCAACTGGCTGGAATTAACATGTGAAATCAATCCTATTTGATGTCCTAGGGCCAGTACCTCAGCTTTTGAAATTTTAAATACTTAAGGCAGGGTGAGAATCATGCCAAAGCGACACTTTTTTCATAACTTATACCAGAAACTAGAAAGAAACAATAAAGGGAGTAGCAGCATTCATAATCTATTATCTATTTTGTTGCTGTTCACTAAACAGATTTGTTCTATGTTGGTTGCTATTTAAATGCAACATAATTACATATTATGGAGTGTGTGTGTGTGTGTGTGTGTGTGTGTGTGTAAACTACTTTATAGAGGTTATTACTTAGGCTTTGCCAGAACTATTTTTGTTTCATTGGAATACATAAATACTTTAGGGAGGGAGGCTTTTTTAAGATGAAAAGATGGTTTTTAATTGTTATGGCTTTCTTTGCTTGGAGCTGATTTTCATAATTAACACATATTAGAATCAAATGCAACCATGTATTTTATGCTCACTGGAGTATACAAAATTTAACTTCTCTCAATGGGCTGTTTGTGCAGTAGAATTTTCACAATGGCCTATGTGCACTCTGGTAATGGTAATATTAGGTTAATGTGCCGATCTTTACCATCTATACCATCACTAGTACTAGATCAAATTTTTGCAGAGTGTACACAATGTCACATTTGCTTGATGGAAATGTCCATGGTGAAATTTCATTTTAGCAATTCAAGACTCCAATCAGGCGGACTGATCAGCAGGTACAACCTGAAGGGCCAGAATCGGAATGAAAGGGGTGCAGGACTGCGTTAATGACTTCATTAAAACAATACAAATTGCAAGCCTGAAGTTCTGTCCTTCTAAACTTCTTTATTTTGCTACTAACATTTATCAGAGATGGACTAGCTCTTCATCAGACCCATTTTCTCTTCTTCCTGGGCACGCAGCTGGACTGCATCTCCCAATCTTACTTGCATTTTAGTGCTGCCATGTGGCTCAGATCCAGCCCATGGAATGTGACCAGAAGTGGTGCAAACCACTTCCAAGCCTCACTTGTAAAAACTTCTCAGACGCATTCTCCATGCTCTTTTGCCTCCTACCAGTTTGATGCACACAAGCACAGTGACCTTGGAAGTCAAGACTGAGGTGGTAAAACCACTAGCTGGAAGGAACCTAAGTCTCTGAATAACCACCAGTTAGGAATACCCATTTGAGCTTCACAGGGACACAAGGCAAACATGTGCAATGTTTGAGCCTTTATACACTATTGGATGTGTTGATTATAGCAGCCAACATTACAATGAATATATAGTCTCTCCAAGCAATTCTTTGGATCAGTAGTTTTCTTTCTAGACATAGGGTGGAGAGAAGAAAGTAGACGAGGGGAAAGTGTTATAGAAGAATGGCAGGTCGAAGAGACTGAGACAAGGAAAGGTTAAGTAACTTGTTCAAAATCACACAGCTGGGAAGTGGCAAAGCCAAGATTCGGACGTGAATGGTCTAACTCTGGGGACCACCACATTCGCCTATTTCCTGACTCTTGCTTGTCATGGTCAGAGGACTTGATCTTTGCTGGAATTTCTGTAATGTGGTGACCTCTGAATTGTCTGTAAGTACTCTTTCTACTTGGTAGTTTGTCTGGAATAATATCCTAATACTAATTTGCTGTGTCACATTCAGCCAACACCTTTACAACTATTTCCCCTCGATAGAACTGAATGTTGTTGTCAGGGACAGATTTAAAAGGCAGCATCTACTGGCGAGAATATCACTGTAGACTCCAAAGCGATGTCCATGACTTGTGAGCTATCTTGCTGTTGGTTTCTTAATTTATCTGGTTAGTTGAGAGTTAATACATGAAGGGGAAATGGCTGGTTCCAGCACTGGAAGCATGTTGGTCCAAGGAGCCTAGGAATAGCCAATTGGCATCTTTTGCAGAACAATTGGACCACTGGGAATACTCCTGTCTCCTTAATGGGTTCTGATAGAGCACAGTGTCTAAAAAATGTAGGCTTAGAGCCACGCTATCCAGGTTCAAATCTGAGTTCCTCCACTGACAAGCTTTTTCTGTAAACAAGTTATTTACCTTGCTCTAAGCCCTGATTCTCTGTTGTAAATGGGTTGATGATGATGATGATGATAGTCATTTCATCAAGTTGTTGGAGGTTTAATAAGATAACATATAAACGCATAGGAAATTTTCTAGAAATATTAACTATTGCTATTATTTTAAGGACTATAGAGCTAAGTATCTAAAAAAATAAAGCCCCCCCAAGCCAATTTCAATCCAGAGGGCCCTTGGGAGTATATCTTAAAAATAATAATACTTAATTAAACATAGAAGACAAATTGGGCAAAGCCGCACACTAAGAGAACTTAGAAATTGGCAAAACAAGATGCAACTCCTCTTTCTGACACTAGCTCTCTGGTCTAGAGCAAATTATATAATCTCCATGAACCCCTGTTTCTTCACGTATAAAATGAATTAATAAATGCAGAGGCTTGCCTTCCTTGTCACCCCTTTATGCCCATTTTCTCCTATATGTTGCTCATTTATAAGGAACACATTTGTCTATACCATTGTGAAGCTAAGTTTAGCTTTTGGTAAGTTTGGCAACTCCACTAGCTAGGAAAGGAGAAAAGAGAGTTGATGTGGAAATTATCGAATTGTTTCATCCTTCTTGACATCGTCAAAAGATAAAGAGGCAACAAGACACTTAGACTTTCAATTTTTCACCCTCCATCCACATCAGGCGTCCATAATCCCCCACAATGCTTTCAATAAGCACATCACTTTTAAGTAAGAAAAAACACATGGTTATAGTCTTCTTTATTTATTTATTTTATTTAAAATATTATGTGTGCTCAGGTCTTGCTTACTAAGTAACAGTTTACACTAAAAGAAATTGGATCTCCTTGGCAAAATGGGGTAAAAAAAAATACAAGACATACAAGTCTAGAATAATTTGGCGGCCAGAAAGTAAGGAAGTGATTGAAATATAATGCAGACATGTCGCCAAAGATACAGGAGCTAGCCTGAAGGAGTTCCACATGGCCAAGTCTAGGACAATTTGAGCATCAAAATAATAATGAATAATATGAAATGAAATCTCTGAGAGTCTAGAGTTCATACTGATTTGAACAAATGAATGAATAAAAAGTAAATGAGGCAGAAGGGAAAGCTCATCTTTACAGTAGAATGCAAACTTATAAATGTAGGAAAATTGAGTTAAAAATCACCATTTGTAACCATCAGAGTAATAATAGGTCTGAGCAAGAATTATCAATAAATGCTAAAAGTAATGAGTGAAATTATGATGAAGCGTAAGATATTTCATCTCTAAGTATCCCTCTACAAACTATGTATAAATTACAAAGGGGAAATTAGCTATTGCACAAGGGGAAACTTGGTAGGCACCACCTGAACAAAAGTATTGAAGTTTACATCACTGATACTGGGTGAAATTGGCATCTTGTGATTCTTGGTATGATTTGCTAAGAAGGGCACAGTGTGACTTGAGTGGTATCCCTGCCAAAAACACATAATCTGAATCTAATTCAGGGCATATTAGATAAATCCAAATTTAGGAACATTCTGCAAAACAGCTGGCCTGTTCACTTCAAAACTCCAAGGCTGTGAAAAACAAAGCTGAGGCACTGCAGTGGATGAAAAAGAAACTAAGGTTAGAGGGCGCCCAGGTGGTTCAGTTGGTTAAGCGACTGCCTTCAGCTCAGGTCATGATCGCGGAGTCCCAAGATCAAGCCCCACATCAGGATCCCTGCTCAGCAGGGACTCTGCTTCTCCCTCTGACCCTCTCCTCTCTTGTGCTCTCTCTCTCTCACCCTCTCTCTCTCAAATTAAAAACAACAACAACAAGAAACTAAGGCTAGAAGAGGCAGCTAAATGCACTTGGTGACCCTGGTTTGGAACCCAGGGTAGGGTTTTCCCAAGAGGGAAACGGCAAAATTTCCATAGGACCATAAATTAGATAAGAGTGTTGCATTTGTTGTATTTAATGTTAAATTTGCTGCCGTTGGTAATTGGACTTTGGTTACATAAGGAAGGTCCTTGTTCTTAGGAAAGTTATGCCACATCTTGGGGATGGCACTCTTCCATATGCCCTCATACTCCAAACCTCCACGGACCCCACCACTGAGCTCTGTCTCCCACAAATAACCGCTAGAGACTTCACCATCATCTGAGTCTAGTTGCATCCTGTGGATTTTCAGATTCGTCCAAGCCAGATTTCACCTCCGTTTGGAAAAATGTTGGGAGTTGGGGAAAGGCTCACACACAGAGTGGCCAAAGGATCTCGCATGGAGATGCCTCGGGCTCTGTGTTAATCATGGTGAGCCTTCAACAAGCTGTTCGCTGAGCTCTGGCCGTGGCCACCATGCGTATTAACAGGACTTCATGGGAGGGGAAAGACTGAGGAGGGAGCTACTGTGATCCTACAGAGTGGGCCAAGATTCTCCTATCAAATGAGAATGTATACCATTGCTGTAACTCTAGGAGCTTCTGCAAAGTGGAATTCTGCCAAGGGAAACTGATCTCTTGGAGGAGCAGACAAATGGCATTATGGCTTCTTCCTGGTGTGCTGGTGATAGTGAGACGATGGTTCCGATCTGGAGATAGCACCTGCGTTAGTGGGTGAATTTATTTGTGCCGTGTGGTTCGTAGAGTGTCACGTGTTCATAAGACCGCTCTGAGGGGAGTAACCCCTTCCTCTTATTTGCTGGCAGGCAGATATTGGTGACCCCCTCACCCCCACTCACTTAACTCTCCCAGCTTTCCCAGGAAAGCTAGCCTTGCTAAAAATTCCCATCACTGGTTTGGCATGGAATTGAATACTGAAAGCACCTTAATGGAGAAAGAAATGGCAAGGGCGCCCGTGGACCAGCTATAGTCCACTGTTCAAACTGTAGATTGAAATCCAGACAAAACCAGATTTCTGACCCCTCACAGTGTTTTCTTATGGCTAAGCATGTTCCCACTCCTATCAGAGAGGAGTGCGTATCATAAATCCACCCGAAGCTGATCTGTGTCTGTATGATAGTACTCCTCTTTGACACCATGTCAAGAACTTGCCTCAAGGTTGGATAGATCCTGGAAACATCTTCCAGAAAAGAACACAAGCACTTCTCATTTTAAATTTTCTTTTAATGAATGGAAACTGTACAGGCATTAAAGGGAAACATAGCAACTTTAATTTGTAATGTCTTTTGCTTCTGTCAGTTTAAATTAAGCTCATGATATCTGAGCACAATTTCCTATATTTAATAATACATAAAGCAAGATAATTAAAAGGTAAGTACACATGCTGGGAGAGAAACACTGTTGAGTAAAACACCGACTTTAATCTCTGCCTCTGTTGATGAAATGTAGTGAAACCAAGCAACTAAAAGCAAATAAACACAAAGGACACCGGCAAGGACTACGCTCCACACTGGCTCTTTTTCCTGAGCCCCAGACTTCCATCTCCAACTATTTACTAGACATTTCCACTTGGAAGTCCTTCAAGTTGACTAGACAATCAACATTCAAGACCAATTCATCACTAACCTTCCCCCACCCCAGCCTAACGTGTTCCTTATATTAGGAATGGGAACATCTTCACCCCAGTAACCTGGGAGTCTTCCTTCCCTTTTTTCTCTTCTTCAACACAACCAATCACAAGTATGCACACACTCATGTACACGCACTTCCTATCCAATCAAGCTCCACCTCCCCGGCTACCACTTCACCCAAGCTGTGTAGACACTGCAATAAAATCCTGCCTGCTCCCTCTGGCCTCAGTTTTGCCCTTTTCCAATTCATTCTCTGGACAAATCTACAGTGTTCTTTTTCAAACACAAACTTGATCATGCTGTTCCCTGTTTTAAAACATCACTAGCGGGATTGTTCCCTGTTTTAAAACATCAATAGCAGAATGCCTGGGTGGCTCAGTTGGGTAAGTATCTGCCTTTGGCTCAGGTCATTATCCCAGGGTCGTGAGATCCAGTCCGGCATTGGGCTCCCTGCTCATTGGGGAATCTGCTGCTGCCTCTGCCACTCTCCCTGCTTGTGTGCTCACTCTCTCTCTCTCTCTGACAAATAAATCAATAAAATCTTTATAAAAAAACATCAGGGGCCCCTGGGTGGCGCAGTTGGTTGAGCGACTGCCTTCGGCTCAGGTCATGATCCCGGAGTCCCGGGATCGAGTCCCGCGTCGGACTCCCGGCTCCATGGGGAGTCCGCTTCTCACTCTGACCTTCTCCCTTCTCATGCTCTCTCTCACTCTCTCTCTCTTTCCTAATAAATAAATAAATAAAATCTTAAAAAAAAAAACATCAGTAGCTTACCTTGGGATACATCTCAAATTCTTAAATTCATTGCTATTTTTTACAAGCCTTCTCCGTATCAGACTTCATTGCTCACATATCCTTGCCTTCTCTAAATTAGTCATACCGAACTTTGCTGGGTTCCTTCAACAGGCCATACTGCACCCCCCACTCCCCATGCCCAAACTCCCACCATTGACCGCTAGTTTTCCCTTAAATCCCCGTCAATATGTCTTTTCAAGTGTGCGAGTCCTTCTGTGCTCTCATTGCATGCCAGAGGTTATTTCTACCAAAAAGTGATAGTGCCTGTCTACTTCTCTATATTCCCCACCAGGTTGCAAGTTCCATGCAGAATCACATATATCACGTTCATGTTCAAATCCCCAGGAGCTGGCTCATAGCAAACAAATATAGAAGGACGGAGGGAATGTATAGCCACGGATGCGTCTTAATTAGTCTTAGGCGAGAGTGTCCTACCTGTGAACTTGGGACAGGGATTCCGCTGGTACTGACGTAATCACACTCAGGTGGTAGGGCAAGTCCTCCGAGGTGTTCCAGTTACAGGATCAGAGGAGGACTGCCTAGATCCATCCAGAACCTCCCATTCTGCCCCCTGAGACCAGAGGCTAGCATTGATAGGATGATCGTTTCGTACTACACTGTGAGCTCTTTGATGGCGAAACCCATGTCTAACTCATCTTTGTGTTCCCACAACACCTTGTACAACGTTTTCTGCAAGGAGGGTATTTAATACATAGTTGCTGAATGAGAAGCTAGAACTCAGGGCCCTACATGTGGCTCCCCCAGGGCCCGCAGCCTGGGCCTTCTTCACATAACGTCGCTAATGAAGACGATTGCTTGCCAAGCCGGTGCATGTGCTGGTCACCCGCATTCTCACCATCCAGGCACTGCGGTGATCCCAATTATTGGCAGCCACGGGGTGGACAGAAAACTTTCTGGGCAAGGAAGGGAGTCAGGTCAGCAGCTACCAGAAGCTTCGACCTCTAAATTCTCAAATGATTCCTCCCTTATGCAGATCAAGCAAAATGTACAAATACTCTTTCCCTGTTTAGTGGAGTTCCTGGGGTGACGGAGACCGTGGGGTGGAAAAAGATTCGGGGCACACTGCGGCAGGCAGCTAGAGTCTATATGTTTAACTTAGCATTGCAGAACATTTTATTTTAAGCCAGTGTATAATTAGGGAGGTTTTGTTTATTTATTATGAAAATGAGCAGTTTTGTTTATTTATTATGTAAGTATGCCTTTTATTAAAACGACTTTGTGAAAATCTAATTGCCACTACAGTAATATAGCATGGCCGTCCCTTACATAAATACATGATTATTATGTACAGTCACTTATCTGTGAACGAGTTCTGCTACTACTTTCCTTAATTAAGGATACAAAAGGGCTTCTTCATCTTTGCATATTCCCTTGCTAGGACATTGATACTCATTATTTCCTAAGTCCAAACACTGAAACTGTGTCAAGAATGCATCCATCACTGCATGGGTACTTAGAGTCAGCGGAATTTTCAACCCCGTCAGCAATTTCTGCAATTTGCAATTTCGGTATGTCTGACATGTGTTTTTATTGGTGAAGATCACTTTCAAATACCAAGATCATGAGAATGATTCTTCGGGTAGTCTCTGCTGCAGCCTAATGTAATGACAGTAATTAACAGCCTGTGATTAGCAGCCACTCCAGAAAGTGTTTGAATGTTAATTTGCTTCAACTAATATGCAGCACTTCTGTGTAATGAGATCTAAGCTATAGGTTCATGGGGAAAGCAAATTATTTTCCAGCATTTAATCATACAAATGATTCTTAGTTAATCACTTGAACAGTAAACCTCTATGTTCTAATAAGTGACATTTGTTTTTCTGTCATTCAGTTTATTATGGGATAGGCCAGGGCAAAGATAGTATTTTTCTTAATGGTCAGGTTCCCACTTGCCAGCAACATCACTTTTAAATAAGGCTTCACAATGTAGGGAATGGAATGGGGTTGTGGGTAGGTACAAAATTCAGAGAGAACCTATGCCATTCCACATTTTGCCTTGCTCACTGTAAATCAGTGTCATCTTTGCCTCAGTTTACATATCTGTGGAATGGCATGAATGACCCTTTTCTCCTTAACACAAATATCCTGACACTTAATGTCTGCCAAGACATTGAGAAAGGGTGTAGCTCGTTAACTAAGCATTAATTGCTTGAATCCCTACAGTTGGAAGGTTGAGTAGGAAAGCAAAAGTCACCGGAACATGAACATATTCACTAATGAATTGACTTCTTCAAAAATAAGTGCCCTCTCCACATTAGCCTGGAACCGTTCAAGTCACAAAGCAAAGCCATTGAGAAGGGACGATTTGGCCAAGTTTGACCAGCTAAGAATTGACAATGCAGTAGGTGTTTCAAAAGACAATGAATGATTCAAGTATCCAAAAATAAAAAGAGGCCTTTGGAAAACTGTATGATACCCTAGACTATTTTTTTGTAAATGAACTGACTTCACATTTACACTGAAAAGGTCAAACTTGCCATAAAAGACACTGAGTCATGTTGTCACAGTGTCACCAGAAAAATTATACCAAAAATCAACTCCCGCTTGGTCCTCCACTTTTAGAATGGGCACGTAGTTTGCAAGTATGATCTGAAGATGGTCAGTCATGAGAGAAAATACGTTTGTTTTTATAATTTTGATTTCATTTTTAAGGGAGAATTTCCTGTATTTGACAACTACTATGAAATTTGAGTCTTCATTTTCTATAAATTTACCTCATGTAAACTTTTCCCATTAACAACTACCCTTGGTCCGTGTTAAAGCTCATTTTCAGGGGTCATGATAATTACCAAGAATAATTCTTCTGTAAACTCCTAAGAACCAGAATTAAATGAGATCCCTTTACCGTATGAGTGGAATATAGGTCTTATGAGCTCACATGGAGATAATCACTAAAGCCAAGCACCTAACAGATCCATAATCTCAAGGAGGCATGGCCTCCCCACCAGGAGTCAGTATCTGTTTGTGAGGTTTGATGTAACCCCACGCTTGGATGTTCATTCTTCTGATTTACCAAGACAGAGGTTTCATCCCTAAGGTAATTGTAAATAATGGCGTATCAGTCATTTAGATCTTAACTAATGGACTCACTGGATCCTTTCCTAGAATAAATTCCATAACTTTATAACTTAAATACACTGCTTTGGAAAAGGAGAAAGTGGGTTTTTGAAGAGAGGAAAGAAACCAAAAAAGGAGCTTGAAAGCAATAGGAGAAAAAAACCTTTACCTCCCACTTCATTATTTTGGCCAGAATTATCCCAGGCCTAGATGGCATTTTGGGGGGAAGGAACACCAGAAAATCCTGACATTTCCCAAATGTCTCTCCCATTATTTGCTGTTGCGCTTGAAGTTTGCCACGTAAGACTCATCCCATCCTTTGACTCACTTTTATATAAATTATTTTAAGGAAAGAATCATGGATGTGGCAAAGATTTAGCCCTCCCTCCAAAAAATGTTCCTGGTAACATAATCTATACCAAAATACTGAAAAAATCCGAAAGCTCAGCAACTATGGTTTATCTCTACAATGGAATGCTCTATAGAGCCACTAAAACATCACTGCAGAGGAACGTCTGATGTGTGAAAATACGCCTCTGATATTTCGTTAATTTGAAAAGAAAATCCATTTACATTACAGCAACTACCTGTGATCCCATTTTGTAGACAAGTAGAACTAGAGATACTGTAAAGGAAGCAAAAGATACATCACAGAACGACTAGCAAGATGAAAGTAGCTCACAACTCACAAAAGCCAAATGTGAGCTGGTGGTAAACCAAGAATGGGAGGAAGGGGTGCTGGGTCCTCTCTTCAGAGCCACAGAAGTGGGCAAAATGGCTCTCCTTCTGCTCCTATCAATCGATCTGAGACTCTGTTTGCTTCCCGAAACAATAGAGCACCTGTTTCCCCAAAGGCACACACGGAAGCACATAGGATCTCTGTGCAAGAGGATTCTTTTGATCGAGCTGTAACATTGTCAAAGTGCTCAAGAATGACTTTTCTAGAACCTCCTGTCATTTCATTTATCCATTGATTAACCCATTCTAGTGGCTATGAAGCACTAGTCTACATGAAATCCTGTACCAGGCACCCCATTCACCCACTCTCCCCACCTCCACTGTAGCCACCCTAGATAGAGTCCCCTCCCTTCCTTTCTTGCTTCCTTACTTCCATTTTTTAATCATTTGCCCGAAAAGCCTATGACAATAAACTGGTGGTGTTTAAAATGTTTCTGTGGCCCAGAAAAATGAAATGGTAGGGATTCCAATGCAATTACCCACATATTAGAGTATATCTTTTCACTTAATGTTGCCTGGCCATCAGTAAGCTAAAAAATATTCTCATCACTCACTGCATTTAGAGAAGACTTTACAGTTACCTATGATGCTAACAAACAAAGGCTCCAAGATCTACTTCTAAGAGCGTACTTACGTGTCCCAAAGCATAGAGAGAAGGAGCTTAAATCAGTATGAAAAAATGAACGGGATAAATCTGGAAAGATTTTTTAAGCAAACTGGGAATTTCTGGTGACATAGATCTCACCAGTGCTTCACACGTTATGATATAATCTTAAAGGGGAAGATATAAAAAAATGAAATTGAATATAAACCCTTACATATTGAAACTTCATGTTTCCTGATTGAAAATTTTCACCTTTATTCATCACTGTCCTTCTTGTAAATCATCCATTTAATAAACATTCTAAGAGTTCCCCGTCAAAAAAAATAAAAAAAAATAAAAAAAAAATTAAAAAAAGGGTGTATTTGGCTTCCTTAGGGCATTTGGCTCTCCAGTGGTGAATCGTTGTTGAGCTGATTTCAGCTGATTTGAAGTTGGCCGGAATTTCTAGCCAAATGGGTAGCATTTCTTGCGAACATCCTTGGGTCATTCTTTTCCATTACTCACAATGGGTTTTGATCTTACTCATTCATTTGATGTTCTAATCAAGGTTCCACTCCCTCGTCTGTTTTCTAAATCATCCCCAACTTTAAAAAGAAATAAACTACTTTAAAAAAAAAAAAACACAAAACCACTGAGGGACTCCCAAATTGCTGTCAAAGTTAAACAGCGAAATACGTGACCAGATGCCTATTCGATCTAATTATCCAGCCCGACAAAACTATCCCCTCCAAGCAAATCTCACTAAAGCCCTCTTTAGGTGGTGCTTTTTAACTTCCTGACTGCTGTCTGGTTCCCTCGCCCTCCTCCCCACATTGTTCTCCACACCCGCAGTCCCCTCCACTTGTGGCGGTTCTGACGCTATCCTGAGAATCACCAGTGATAGTCTGAAAATGCCAGCCAAAATCTATCTGCAAGAACATCTGCTCAACAGTGCAAAACTGATGTAATTACCAACCATCATCTTTTCTCCTCCTGCTGGGGTAACTGCTCCAAAGCATGACTTTTTGCCCTGAGCTAACAAGATCCAGAAACTCCCTGTTATGTACAAAACCTGCTGCTGAAAACCCATGTAGCTTCAACACAAATTGTAACCCAGTCTCGCAACTACAAGAGTCACTCACACCCCGTGCCACCGGGTCTCAGAGAGTCTTGCTCAAAACCTTGTGAGTCCCAGACCTCATCGCCTGCCCCCTGCCTGGTTTTGTCTAATATAAATCGTCATCCAAACAATATCACAGGGAGGAGAGGATGTATCTGCAGGTCCAATAATGTTGTTTTAAATGTACAACTACCGAAAAGAGTAAATGCCAAATGTCTGAACTGGAACTGGGGCAGAAAGAGGAATTAAAAAAAAAAATTTTTTTAAAGGAGTCTCCAAGCCCAACGTGGGGCTTGAATGCACGACCGTGAGATCAGGAGTCAGAGGCACTACTGATGGAGCCAGCCAGGCACCCCAAGGAGTAAAGAAATCTTTATCGAGCATCTACTATTTGCCAAACGTTGTCCTGCATGCTTTTCCTATGGGATCTCATTTAACTGAGGTTTAAAAAATTCTGATAAGAAATTCCCAGTTTGGATTCATTAAGATTAGGAGAGACACTTAGACTTCATCTCTGCTTCCTAATGATGTGGAAACATTTAACCAATAATGATGAAAAAAGTCCAAATTCTAGTATTTATTTCCATTTATGTTAAGGGAATGAGGGTGAAGAGATCAGGTGGTTCAGAGTATATCACCAACAAGCTTTGGAACTTCCAATAGTTTTCAGTTTCCACAATTACAAAATGATGGAGTTGGATTCGCCAACCGCTAGGGCCACTAGTAGTGCCAGAACGTCAAGATTCATTGATCCTACAAATCAAATTTCATTTGCAAAAGCTTTTGAAGTACACACTTATTCCTCTCATTTTTTATTTCTCTTATTTTTTTTAAAGATTTATATGAGACAGAGAAAGAGACAGCACAAGAGAGAGAGCATGGTGGAGGGGGAGGACCGAGGGATAGATAGAAGCAGGCTCCCCATGGGACTCGATCCCAGGACCTCGGGATCATGACCTGAGCCAGAGGCAGACGCATAACCAACTGAGCCACCCAGTTCCCCCATTTTTTTATTTGTCTTAAATTCATGATGAGACTGAGAACAAATGAGACCTGGTATCAGAATAACTAAGAATTAATAATGAGATTCTAATGAATTATTTTGTCAGATTGTTTGACATTTTGGTTTTTTAAGAAAAGATTGGCCATGTGACCTCCCCCAGTAACTGCACTCAAATCAGGAGGAACTGAGATAGGAAAGGGTACTCCCATCCCGGAGTGGAATTGTGTCTTCTGCGCATATAAAGTAATTATAGATGGTGAACAGAACTACTGAGAACACAGCCTCTACCTGATCTTTTGAGAGGAAATTTTATTTTTACTTTGCTAAATGAAAATAATATTGGGGCATGTGCATGTGCTAGGTAGATGAAGATAGTTGGTATCAATGGATGGAAAACGTTGCCTTTTTTAGCAGAAGTCATCATGAAAGAAATCTCGGTCACTCTGGCTTGGATATATGAGGCCACTCTCTAGCTCTTAGACCATGAAAGCCTCTAAAAGTCGATGAATAATTCATGAAATATTTGCCACGTTTACCTTTTGTGTCCACACACGGTGTCAGGCACTTGAGTGCCTGGCTGGACATCCCAAAGGAAGACAAATGGCTTGATCCATTAAGACAGAGATACAGCGGAGGGTGGAAATACAGAGTGGAAAAAACTAACTGCAGACAGAGGGAAGGAGAGGCACAGGGTGGATGGCAGGCCCAGCACCTCCACGATGGGCTCTTCTGAGGGTGACAGACAGACAGTTTCCTCCGCAATTCGTCAGAATCCCCAAGTACGCCAGGCCCCATAGATCTTCTGCCACATTAGCAAATGTTGTCTGAGCCATGAAATGAGGCGTGTGGCTTATTTAGCCAATTCCAACTTTCTATGATATGAATAGTTTGATCTCACTGGCCTCCATGAAGTTGTGCTTTTCTAAAATAATAATAAGCTTGGGATTTAAATTATTTACTAAATTCTAACGTATCCAATCACAGAAAGTCTCGCTACTCAAATACCAAGTCGCCCTCCGTACTAATGGTTCTAAATGCTTATCAGTAAAGGGAGAAGGGAGACCCACAAAGGAGCTTTCCCAGGTTCGGAAAGAAAGCTGGGTGGAAAATCCATGGCTGAGGACTGTGGGCTTTTTTCAGAGCTCTGGCCCTTAGGGGGCCAGTTCAGATGTTATCTTGTATATCCTATTTTAGATTTAAATGCTGAAATGATGATCTACAGAACAGATCTGGCGATCTTCTCCCAAACAGAATGTGTGATTGAAGAGCCCTCTTCTCAGTCACCCTGGGGATGGCCAGAATCACACAGAGAGGACACCAGAAGGACTTCCCAGTGTTTCATGAAGATATTCACTCAGTTGCAGGCCAAAGATTCAGAGATCCTGAGTATTCCCTAACACCTGAAGAGAAAGAAGAAATGCGGATCACCTCCTCTGTGGCAGGTAGTAGGCAAAGCACCTGCTGTGTGCCAAGGTTGGAGCCTGACTTTCTTTCTCACAGCATCCAAGTCTGAGGTTCACCGACGGAGAACAAGGGAAGCAAATTGGTTTGACTCCATGCCAAATCCTGTGCCCTGGTTGTAGTCTCTGGGAACAGGTACTGAGAAGGATTCGAGACCAGAGCAGGACTCGGTGGGCAAAAGTGTTGGCATACACTAGAGGTGTCTGCCCCGGAGCCAGGGAGAAAGCTGCAGCGCTCCTATCTTACATCCGCCGCTCCCGAGGGGGGCACATCCACATACAGCCGCCCGCAAAGCCGCGTCCTCAGAAATGAGTGGGATGTCGACGATGGTCACTAGACCTAAGGATTTATATCTAGCAGCATTTCTCAACGTAGAGACGGTGAACCAACAGCCTCGGAATCCTTGGGGGTGCATTTTTAATTAGCTCCCCAGATCATTTTTATGAACATAAATTTTTTTGAAAGATTGATTTATTTTGAGAGAGCGAGCGAGAATACCAGAACACAAGAATGAGGAGGTGCAGAGGGAGAGGAGAGGGAGAAGCTCCGGCAGATGCCCCTCTGAGTGCGGAGGCCCTCCCCGGGCTTGAACTCACAACCCTGAGATCATGACCTGAGCAGAAATCAACAGCCGGTTGCTTAACCCCAACTGCGCCACCCAGGTGCCCTGAACATACAGATTTAGAATGAGCATGGGGGTCCTTAAGGATCGCCTGACTTTGAGGTAGGTGGGCTTCCTGACAAAGAGTTTGCCTTGAGGGCAGCATTTTCAGGTTCAGTTTCCTAAATGTAATTCTCTAACTTCATCTAAAGTTGATCCATCTATCAGCCCTCAATTCCTGCTGGTGCTAACCTTCACCCTAGCCTTCTGAGGGCACGTACTGACTGGGAGTGAGTGGGACAGGCACAGTGAAGGTGTTTCCCCCACCCTGCAGTCAACCACCATGTAGCTCTAACCAAAAAAATCAATAAGTTGATGAAAATCAAAAAAATCCAAAAAAATAATAAAAAATCAATAAATAAAGCAAAGGGAACTGAATGTCCTTGTGGAATATTTCTACCTCGTACTAAAACACATATCCTATCCCAGGCTCTAGGTGAGAATGTATCAGACCAAACACACATACCAGTCACATCGAGCATCTGGAATAGAATCACGGACCATTTTTCATTTAATGCTTCTTTTCTACGTTACCAGTCTGTCACTATGTTTTTTCATGTATAACATTGATTCTTACTTTACTTTTATTCCGTTTTAGATTGAGGTATTTGGGGGAGCTACTCCCATCTTATCTGTCATATGTTTGCAATTCTCCTTACAAGGTGACTTGCTTCAGGGTGATTTCCAAAGGCCACTAAATACATTTCGTTATGTGACTTCTTTATTCTAGTTATCATGATTCCGCATGTTCTCACCTCCCAGTTCTGGAAGTGCATCTTTTTGGGGACCACAGAAAATCTATGGTGGCTAGAAATAATACCTATGAATTAATTTTGAAGATGATGACATACTTAAATACTTAATTTACCCAAGGCACAAAAAGGAGCTCTCTCAGAAAAATGGTGTAATAAAAATGATGTTTGAGGTTGAGGTTGGGGCAAACAGAGACCTGCAGTCCAGAAGGTCTGGAGAAGGTCCACCGACCAACTCAGTTACCACTGCAGTAATTTCTAGACAGGATAATTAGGGTGGGGAAAGTGAACAGATAGGGCCAAATCAAAGAAATGGAAGTTTCAGTAGGAATTGGAGGAATTGGAACTGAAATATAAAGAAAACAGAGTTGAAAAACGACTCAAAACTAGCTCATAGAGAATGGCGGCTTTGTCGAAGTCATCAGAGAAGGTAAAAAGCAGAGGCTTTCTCCACACTTAGGAAGACACTTTTTTAACAAGTCTCTTACGAACTTTCTTTGAATTTCCCACAACTTTTTTTTTTTTACTAAGAACTTAAAATTGAATTTAATACTTCCATAAGATCCCGTCTAGTACCAAAGTAAGGAAGAGGGGAAGGAAGGGAGGGAGGAAAGAAGATTAATTAATAATAAATGCATAAGAGTACCTTCCTCCCTCTCCCACTTCATATCCTAATGAGATGCTATACAAGTAAATAAGAGAGATTTAAATCACTGCCTGACTATACATATTCATCCTGTAATTCTTCCTGCCCTCCAGCTTCAGTTCTGCCAACTCTGTTCGCTCCCCTGTCCGGGTCATTCTATGGGGCAGCAGTCTTTGCATTTGTGCTTTGGAAGAAAGATAGACAAGGAAAGAAGTTGAACTCTGTTAGGGAGATAATACAGTAAGGTATGCTTCTGGAAGGGAAATTCCAAACCCCAGTGCTTCCTATGCATAATAATAGGACCTACTTAGCATTTGGGCTAATTTAGATCCGGCTCTGATTCCTGGAGTCAGCTCCTTGTATACTGCCCTGCTCTGCCAGCAGTCATTAGAAATAATCTGCTGGCTAACATCTTTGCAGTGCCTGGAAGGTCTACTTAAGGGCTTCAGGGTGAACACACAGAAAGGAAACCTTTTTTTTTTTTTTCTTGTTAAGTAAGACTTTTCAAAAGGAAAACTTCCTTCCTGGAGCTCTTAGTGGTTTGGCCTGAAACCTTTTCAAAAAGACAACATCTTCCCCTTACATTCGTCTTCGCTCTTCATCCTTGCAGTTTCAAAAAGCCATTTCTACAAATCAGCTTTTCTCACTTAGTGCAGTGAGGTGCGAGGGAGGAGCCTGGTGTTTTTCACCGTGGGGAGGGTTCTGGACTGCAGGGCAGCGGTGGAACAGGCTAAGGGAAGAGTTGAAGAGATGCTTGGCCAAAAACCAAAGATTACTTTGGAAGACGCTTTTTCTACTGAGACTCCTGACCTTTTATTAATGGTTACAGACTCTCTCTTTGTTCCAGAATCTTTTCCCATCACGACTTCAGCTTCTGCTTTATATTTTCTTTTCTTTTCTCTTCTTTTTTTTTTCCCTAACTTGAGCCTTGAATGTCTTCCTGACTGAAGGCGTGAACGCATGGGGCACACACATCAGGGTTCTTCATTAATACCAATCCACGTCTTTGTATCAATTCTAGATCACCACTGTCTAATTCATTCACCAGTTGCTGCATGACCTATGTGGGCAGAGTCACTCAAGGGCATTGGGGAGTGCTACCAAAATCATTTCCAATGACATAATAGTTCCTCGGGTGTTTTCCAGGGCACACTAAGTTTTTCCTCTAGAACGTAGTATCTGATTCTCTTGCAACTCTCCCCCACCTGACTGTTTATAAATCAGAGGGCTTGGGTTAACGGTGGAAGCAAAACAAAATATTTCAGAGATAATTAAATGGCTCTATTCGTGGCAGGAGAGTTTCAGGCGAAGGACTTTGGATTTTCAGAACTTTGGGGCAAGGCCATTTCTATCCCAAGTTTATGCGTCAAGTTATGTTAATCTGGCGTAATTAAATTTTTAATTCTTTGGACTTCCTTTGTTTTGATTCAACATTTACTAAGTCACCTTCTGACCACAATTTGATTGTCTAGAGGGAAAAAGTAAGTCTATCTTCCAGACTTGGAATAGATTCATTCCAGGAACAAGTACATTTCTGCTACCAATGAAATAGAAAATTAGAAGTTATGGTTTTATATGTCAGTCTCATGACCTTGATTACCATGACCTTAGTGCTGAGAGATGAATCCATTCTTGGGGTGCCAATAAAAATCAAGTTTTTATACTTATAAAACAGAATTAGTCTCTGGGCCATGTAAATCCACCAAGGTAACGAATGCCATTCCATGCCGTGGAGGGTGCCAACACATTAGCCATCTCCTGGGCAGACACATACTCCCTCTGTGCTAGGCTCCTTGCCCCTTCTAATTGCTTTTCTGAAACTCAGCTACGCAGACAGGAACTTGACACCATTTGATATTCGTAGCTCACTTGAATAAAATCTTCTTTCCAGAATTTACAGATCAATTGCCAGGTGAGCGTTCCTCAACCATTATCAATGCATCTTGGCTGTAGTAAGCATGTTTCACAACCCTAGACCAAAGACAATAGCTTTCCACTCCCCATTTGTTCTGTGACTCTCATAAATGAATGACTTCTGTCATATCTCCTCGTCCTCCAGTAAGCCACCATTAAATTCCTGATGCCACTCCTTCAGTTCATTGGCTAGGATAGGGTTGTCCATTTTTCAAAATAAATGATGCCATGTAGTTCTCAATACTGTGTATTTTTTGACATGATGGAGAAAAAAGACTATAAAATTACACCTAAGTACTGCTACTGACACATGATCAACCATTTGACCGGTAACCCAACATATCACATCTCATGTGGAAACATTACCTCTGGCTATCTCAAGGTCACACATGAAGCTGAAAGAATCCCTTCCACAAGAAAACATATTAGTCGAGATACTCAAACCTGGTCATAGTCAATTCTGTCTGCTTCAGATAAGTATCATTTTCCTTCAAGGAACTCAAGACAACAGGAAACAGTTAATTTCCTGTCTTTTGTTTCTAGATGCCCAGGCCCTAACAATGCCTGGCATTTAACCCAATAAAAATTGGTCGATTGAATTCATTGAATGATCAATTATTTTAAATTTTAGTTTTCTGTTCCCAATTCTGTTTTTCTATCCTATATTCCTACTTCTTTTTTTTCCCCTTTTCATCTTGAAAGTGTGCCTCATGTCACCGGCCTGTCATAATTTTATGCCTTCATCTTTCTCAGGGATAGATGATAGAAGTAGTAATAATTAGAAATGCATTAACCATCAAAACCATAAGAAGGCTGAAAAGTTCCCACGGAGCACTGAAGGAACTAAGTTAGATCCTAAATGACGTGTGAGTGGAACACACCTCGTACACATTAATTACAAAGTATTTCTTTCTTATTTTAAAATGCCATCGTAATATAAATATCACATATTTGTCTAATGCTTTATAATATATGAGCACTTCCGTAAACATTCTCTACTGATGTTTTTAAGGACCATATGGCTTTATCTGTATGCAGTGAATGTGTTTTTTGTAAAAATTCTGACGTTCTACAGCCTGTCGTTTTATTCTTGAACCCGTTTTGTTTGTCATCCCATTGTCTCCATTTCAAATAGCAAATTACAGTTTCATCATTGCTTGTTCAGGTGTTACCCCCCTTTTTTTTCTTGGCTTTGAGGTCTGCATCTCTGTAAAGCCTCTCTATTTACGATTGTGTCATTGGTTTATATTTCCTGAATAAAGAACAAATGGCTTAGCAAAGAGTGAAAATAGAACTCATCATGGTTGCATGTTATGAATAAATTTCAGAAGATATGTACATCGATGCTTCATTACACTTATGTATTTGCTTAAATATTAAACATATGTTTTCCAACCCAACAGTACACTAAGATAGAACTCCACTGTATACAAAAGTTATAAAATTCAGGGGAAATCCCAGCATGTTGTAATTTTCTTTGTTCTTTTTTTTTTTTTTTAAGATTTTATTCATTTATTTGACAGAGAGATCACAAGTAGGCAGAGAGGCAGGCAGAGAGGGTGGGGGGAGGCGGGCTCCCTGCTGAGCAGAGAGCCCGATTCGGGGCTTGATCCCAGGACCCTGAGATCATGACCTGAGCCAAAGGCAGAGGCTTTAACCCACTGAGCCACCCAGGCGCCCCTCTTTGTTCTTATTGGTATTCTGGGTGACCTTATAAACTTAAACATACAAAAAGCATCTTAATTTCAAATTCATTGTCTCTGGAGCAGGACAGAAAATGTTCCCGATGTGGAATCCAGGGTTCCTTGGATAAGTGAGCAAACCCAGGGTCACCTTTGCGAACCAGCTGCATTAATGTTCTTCCTTTCCCATCTTGGTGGAATAAAACTCCACTCACCGTTGAGACCTGCCCAGATTCTATAGGTTAACTCCTCACGTTGCAGGGATCTCCACATTTTAGACAACAAATTCTCTTCTCTGATGAGAATTGGAAATGGAGTGTGGGAATGTTGGAGGGTAAAAGATTTCTACCATTGAAACAAGGTTAAAATTGCAAGGCAAGAGTAACGACAGCCTCTCCTTCCAGCCAGGCTCTGTGGCTACACCAGGCGCCATGCTGCATGGCAGGACAAGAGTAGCCCAGGTGCCACGATTATGCTTACAGCAAGGGTGAAGTGTTAGGAAAGGCCTGTCTATGCTCCATGGGCTCTTTATCCAGGTACTTTTTTACAATGCAAGATTTTTTCAATAGCTGCACTTGTACTACCTCACAGTGAGAAGGAATGAGAGAAAGTTTAATTCCCAAACACTTTAGTATTATCAAACTTAATCACAGATGAATGGGAGAAGACAGAGACTTGTCCACAGTAACTTTGGTGGCTTCTTGGCCATGCAGACAGCTGTCTGAGGCTGTCTGGCCCAGAGTTCCCCTCCACCCGCGCTGTGACCGTGACTTTGACAAGGTTTGCTAGGAAACTTTTTGTAGATTCTACAAATGTGTTCAAGCTTCTGAATCCGCTGCTGTCGCTCAGCGATACCCTGTGCCCAGTGATACCCTGTGCTCCCCCCACATTGGACTGTTCCAACGTCCCTGCATCTATGCTGTTGGGTATGCCGCCGTCTCTGCCTGATCTCCACCTGATCTCCACCTGATCTCCACCTGATCTCCACCTGATCTCTACCGTTTCCTTCCCTTTAAGAGGAACATTTTTGCATTTCTGAGGAAGGAGAGAGTCTTAAGAAAACTGCTTCTAGGCAAGTAGTTTTATTCCATGGGTGTATGTGAAATCAGGCTTGCTTAGGAAGTATTCGAGTATCTGATTATCATCTCAATTAAGTGATTTACACTGATAGCACCACATTGGATGAATTCTATCCAAATGAGGATCTTGAACTGTCCTGAAAATATCTTTTTTTTTTTAAGATTTTATTTATTTATTTGACAGAGTGAGAGAGAGAGATCACAAGTAGGCAGAGAGGCAGGCAGAGAGAGAGGGGGAAGCAGACTCCCCACTGAGCAGAGAGACCAATGTGGGGCTCAGTCCCAGGACCCTGAGATCATGACCTGAGCCGAAGGCAGAGGCTTTAACCCACTGAGCCACCCAGGTGCCTCTGAAAATATCTTTTAAAAAGATTACATTGTGAAGTAGCGGTGAAAGGAGAAGTTATTGGGAACACAGAAGAATGTTTGTCTTGTGCTCGGCCATAATGACTAAAGGTGATCAAACTCGCCAAATTGCGCCAAATTGTGCCATGACACTCAAGAATGATCAAAACTAAGAGAGCTTGGTGGGACTGACTCAAGCATCATAAGGGTGTCGGTGTCTCAAGAACCAGGTATCTGTCTGTCAGGGGATTCCATCTGACTCTCAAGAAAAGCTACTTAAAATTTCTTTCAGCCAAGCAGAAAACGCTGCATGTTTAACCAAACAAGACATGCATATGAAAACATGGTTTTCTTCCAGAACCCTCAAATATTAGATTACTAGCCTGAAAGGCGCTAACAAGACCCAGGTCACAAGTGTCAGCTATGGAAAGGCACCTGCCACCGTCTAGCCTCATACACAGAAGCACTGACTACCAAAAGTGATTTAAAAGGTGATTTTTCTCAATATGGAGAACGCCAAGTTGCGAGCTTAGAGTATGATAGGAAGGAAGTACCTAAATACATGCCATTAACCGGTTTCGTCTTAATGTTTGTATTTAATTGAATGTTTCTCCTCTTGTCTCCAAAGCTATTATTCAACCAAAGGTACATTGTCCAACTGCTAACAACTTAGATGCAAGGAAATTCAATATTTATGTCCTAGGCATTCTCATGCACCATTCCTTTTATCCTTACGGTGACACTATGAGCTAGATGCCTCATCCTACAGATGGGAAAACTGTGGCTCGGGGTGTTTAGGTCACTTGCACAAGGCATATAACTAGGAGAGTAGTGAAGCACTTGAACTTGTTTATAGTCTAACTCCAGTGCCAAAGTCCTTGACCATTAGGCTCTATGCCTCCCCTCTCCTTCCTAGCACTAAAATCACAGTGACTCTGTTGAGGGTGTGTCAGCTATGTCTTCTGAATGCCGAACTGTCTGAGCTCGTTGGCTTAATGATCGGAGGGGGCGATGAACCATGAGAGACTGTGGACTCTGAGCAACAAACTGAAGGTTTTGGAAGGGAGGGAGTGGGGGGTTGGGCAAGCCTGGTGGTGGGTATTGAGGAGGGCACATATTACATGGAGCACTGGGTGTGGTGCATGAACAATGAACCTTGGAACACTGAAAAAATAAAATAAATGTATTTGGGGGGAAAAAAACAATCATTGGCTTAATGATCAACAGAATGGGCCCAAGTGGCCTAAGAACACATAGACATCACTAGCTGAATGAGTTCCTATGAGATGACCAGCTTTAAAAGAAGGCTGCCATCTTTTGGTCTCATTTTCCCCTGTGCTGTAAGGTCTCCAAATAGATGAAGACTCCTTTTATGCAGAAAACTCTGGCTTGTATCCCCTTGTCTCACCTGCACATACTGGGCATATAAATAAGCAATCTGTATATACTAATTAACGAACTAATCATCACCCTAAAGAAACCAAATTATAATTTGTTTCTGAAAAAAAAAATCTGGGCTTATTCACCTGCTCTTACTATCGTTCAGTATATTGGGGGTTTGGAGTCAACAGTTAAGAATTCATCTTTGGGGGATACCTGGGTGGCTCAATCAGTTAAGCATCTACCTTAGGCTCAGTTCATGATCCCAGAGTCCTGGGATCAAGTCCCACATCAAGCTCTTTGCTCAGTGGGGAGCCTGCTTCTCCCTCTGCTGCTCTGCCTGGCATTCCCCCTGCTTGTGCGCTCTCTCTCTCTCTCTCTCTCTCTCTCTCTCTCTCTCTCGGTCTGACAAATAAATAAATAAATAATCTAAAAAAAAAGGAAAGAATTCATCTTTGGGTTTGCCTAAAACTTGTTCTTTTAACTTCTTTCTCTCTCCTTCAATGATAAAAGTCATCATGATTTAAACTCAATAATGACAATATCCTTATTTTACACTTGGGACATTTGTGATAACCACTGATCTTCTAGGACCTAGTAGCTGGGACTAGGAGCTCCAAGAAAAGTGTCCCATCCTCTACCCCCAGCATATTAGCCCTCATACCTCAGTCACCCCCAAAGAGGCCTGGTGGGCAGCTGTCACTGATCTCTGGAGGAGCTCAGAGCCCATTCCTGAAAGGCAGGAAGTGATACAGACAAAAACTATTTTAATAGACTGAGCCTTTAGAGTTGAGCTCTTTGGAACCAAAATACCATTTAACTCTGGTGTGTTTTCACATTCTAAGGAGCAGTTGTAACAGCTTTTGTTGTTAAATCCAATGAGATTCTTCCTTCTTGGGTTGAGACTGGCAAACTTATCTGTGAAATTTCATATCTGTTTGGATGTTAAAAAGAAGGAACACAGTAAATAACTCATTTTTGTGTCCAGAGAGCTCTGACCTTTATTGACTTCTGAAATTAAAAACTACTTAACATTCCCGTCTTTGTTTTTCTGTGGGTTAGTATTTCTATTCAAAGTGGAAACTGGAATAAAGCATTCCTTTAGAAATCACTCAAATTAGCCTGTCATAAAAATCCTAAAGGACCTAGAACATGTTCTAAAATTATATTTCAGAATTTGATTTATCTAAATTTTAAACACCTAGATTTAATCTTGTACTCCCTCATTTAGAGCTTTAACCACTATTTGGTATTTATGGAAAACAGCTCTAAGTTAATGAAAGAGAATATATACCATTAAAAATCTATATGCCGATTAGATTTATAGAGCATAATTCAATAATTTTTTATAAAGCAATAAAAGCACTTGCCAACTCTCATGAAAAACAACCATATGTTTTGGTTTTAATAATGAAAATGTTTTATAAATAAGCTCCAATTATGGTACATATTATTTAAAAAGCATTGAATCTTTTCCTCTTCCAAGTATATTTTTTCTCTATTTTTTGAGGCACCAGTAATAATTTACATGTAAATTTATAGTATTTCCAGATTTATTCATATTTTTGACCACAAAAGTAACAGTCAATTTTTTGCCTTTTAGTTTCCAGTGTGCCTTATAAGGATTTATCCAGTTAGATAACCAATGTATCAATTAAGAAAACATTTTATTCTTATAAGAACTACTTTTATTCATGGATTTCAAAGTAAATAAAATCATAAGCAGAGATTCTTCTATTAAATTCAGGGACAGATTCATTCTGTGATTAATATGTACACTTAGATTATATGAAAATAAACCTTTTAATGTCTTTTATATATCCCCATATCACTTATGTGTAAGGGTAAAATACTGTCTGATTCTTTCTGGGAAGCAATTTGGCAATATGTATTAAGAGCTTAGAAAATTCTTATCCTTGGACCCAAAGTCTATCATGAGGACATAATCACCAGGGCACACCACAATTTCTATATGAGCGTGTTTATTACACTGCTATTTAGGATAGTGACAAATTGGAAATATCATCAGTGTCCAACAATATAGGCCTGGTTAAACAACTCATAGTCAATCTATTTGATGGAAACTGAATAACCATTAAAGTTTAAGTTTTCAAAGACTATTGATTCGGAGAAATACTTATGAGAAAATATTAAGTTTAAAAAAATGCCAACCTGTGCATGCTAGTTTTTAACAACCTTTCCAAAATTAGACTTATAGTTTGTATACTCTTAAGTGTATAAACACACAAGAATGGAAAAAAACACACACAAAAATATTAGTCTTGATTTTCTTTGAGCGGTGGGATTTTGAGCGATTTAAAATTTCCTCTTTCTAGTTTTTATATTTTCTACAGTGAATACGTATTATTTTTACAATCAGAAAGAAATATGTTGGGCACCCGGGTGGCTCAGTTGGTTAAGCGACTGCCTTTGGTTCAGGTCTGATCCCGGAGTCCCGGGATCGACTCCCACATTGGGTTCCCAGCTCTACGGGGAGTCTGCTTCTCCCTCTGACCCTCTCCCCTCTCATGCTCTCTCTCACTCTCTCTCTCTCCCTCAAATAAATAAATAAAATATTTTTTAAAAATACTTATTAAAAAAAGGAAACATATTACTGAAAATATTATAAAAAGTCTAACAAAAAAGGGTAATTGTTAAATGATATTGAAGAAAATGATTTGCTAATCTAAAAAGTTGTTTACATGTAAGTAAAAAAGACATCTCAAAAACATTTTGTGTGATATGATTGTATATTATGGCATAATATGATTGCCTAAATATTAATACTATTTGTGTTTTACTACACTAATAACCTATGTACCTTGTAAATTATACATAAAATGAAAATATTAAGGGGATGAGACTGAAAATACAAATAGAAATTCTTATGGAACTTATAAAACTATATATATTTAACTATTCTCCCTGTTTGCTCCCCAGAGGAACCACTATCTGAAAGATGTAATGTAGCCTTCATAACTTTGTCATTTTATTTTGCAACATATCCATATACCTATACCAAAACAGAAGTGCTTAGTGAATTTTAAAAATTGTCATTAATGGGGCGCCTAGGTGGTGCAGTTGGTTGAGCGGCTGCCTTCGGCTCGGGTCGTGATCCCGGGGTCCCGGGATCGAGTCCCACATCGGGCTCCCAGCTCCATGGGGAGTCCGCTTCTCACTCTGACCTTCTCCCTTCTCATGTTCTCTCTCACTCTCTCTTTCCTAATAAATAAATAAAATCTTTAAAAAAAAATTGTCATTAATAGTTTCAAAGTGTATATATAGTATATATTCTTTGCAAATTGCTTTTATTAGTTAACTATGTGTTTTTGAGATGTAGCCATGGAGATAGGTCTACGGTAATTCATTCACTTTAACTACACTGTTATTCCATTTTATGATTTTACAATTTCGTTTTCTCTTTCATCACTGATAGACATTTCTGGTGTTTCCGATTCTTTACGATTTCATTCTGCACTGAATAGTCTTGCACGAGACTCCTTATATACACAAACAAAAGTTCCGTACTATAGATAGTTAGACTAGGGATTGCTGGGTTGTGGAATATGCTCGACTTGAACTGTAATAGATATTGCCAGATTCTCTCCAGAGGGAGAGATTTACAGGGCCAGCACTTAAAATGTAAACACACACACACAGAGTCTAACCTTTTTTTAGTTAGATATATTGCATATCTCTAGTCCACATCTCATTTCTAAGTTTACATATTTAATTTAGTCTAATTTCTCAGTCTCGTCCATCATAGTTTGCCCTTTGTATTTAACAAATCCTTCTCTATCCCATTTTATGTAGATATTTTCCATTTTTAATCCTAAGAGTTTGATTTTTTTCCTTATCACACATTTTACATGTATTTTTGTATATGGTATAAGATAAGAAATCTACATCTCTACCAGTATTTCTATTTCTCCAAGCAGCATTTTTTAAGTTGTTATGCCACTGAGATTTCATGCTATCTTTGCCAACTGCTCAATGCCCATATGTCTATTTTGGGGCTTTCTGCTCTATTTCATTGGTCCATTTATCTGTCTTTTAATCAAAACCCCCAAATGTCTTAATCACCATAACTTTATAAGAAGCTTTGATGTCTTCTAGGATGAATTCTCCCTTCTAATCTTCTTCAAATGTGCCTTGACTATTTTTGATTCTGTATCTTCTGTGCAAACTATAAGAAAATCAGCCTGTCAAGTTCTGTCCGCCATCTTTGTGAGTAAACTATTTCCCCTGCAGTTGAATGAGTTCACTGGCATGCCATTGCTCCAGTGCCTTTCTCAGTATTCCATTGCAAGTCCAATCAGCTAAGTCCTAGAGAGTTGACTAGTCTTGTTATCATTTATTTCACTCAAAGATTTCTTCTTTAGAATGCCCTTTCAATCAGGCAAAATATAGTTGCATAAATAATTGCAAGGGCTTGCTTTGAGTTTATCTCTCCAATGTTCCAACACCCCTATGCCCCAGAGACAATCATCTACTTTTTGAACAGCTTGTTGGACTGTGAGCAGAATGATCATATATTTTCCAAACCCCAAAGCAGTGTACATGGTCTAACCCATGGTCTAACACTTAGCAAAATGTTTGTAATAAAAATGGACCTGGCAAAATCCAAGATGAAGAGTTTGCCAAATTATATTCTCCAAAATCTTAGTAAGACTTATCATTGGGTCGTACTAGAAGTAGCTCTCCCACCGAAGAAAAGAAAGAGAGAAAAAGGCAACTTCATTTTTTGCTGATCAAATTTAAGACTCTTCTCTGCAAGATTTTTCTCCTGTGAGATATTGTGTTTATAAATGTGCATAAGTACTACATAATTTATTTTTGTTATAGATTTATAATTAACACATAATTTATTTTTAAAATCGTATTGAAACTCATGTTAGCTGAATGTAAACATCCTAACTCCTTCACCTAAACAAAAAAGAGAAAAAAAAAGATTGTGTTTGCCATTGCTTTTAGGATTTTTTTTTTTAAGATTTTATTTATTTATTTGACAGAGAGAGAGATCACAAGCAGGCAGAGAGGCAGGCAGAGAGAGAGAGGGGGGAGCAGGCTCCCTGCTGAGCAGAGAGCCCAATGCGGGGCTCGATCCCAGGAGCCTGAGATCATGAGGTTTTAACCCACTGAGCACCCCACTTTTAGGATTATGTTAAGGAAGTAATTTCCATCACAAGTATTTGCTGTCATCTTATACTCTATGCCCTGAAAATGGCTAGGGAGTAATTTCTGGATCAAAAGTACTATGCCAAGGGATGGAATACTAGGAGAAAGACACGGTGGTTGTCCCAGTTTCAATAGAGGTTCTCTAAGTTTTCCGTGCGACCAATGCTATGCCTAGAGCCTTCAGCCAAAAAGCACCTGGGCTGCAGTTCAGGATGATACTTCTGAGAACTTCTAGTCTTTCAGACATGTTGTTATCATAGTCTTTTACTTTGGGGACATCACCTCTTGGGCAATCACCGGTAGCTGTAGGAGCCGTGGTCAGTGTGTTTCCCCTAACCTCTTGAATGTGGGCAGAACACGTCAGGAGATCGAAACCCATGGTGGGAGGAACCCAACCAACCAAAAGATGAAGGAGAAAGAAGAAGGAAATCAAGATCACAGTGGAAGAAGGGGGAAGGCTCTTTCACAAGCAGTGGGCCTGGCTAATGTACAGTCCCCTTGTTTGCTGAAGCTAGTGCTCTTATTTTTTCTGAGGAGGGAGAGCTTGCCTGGCTTGAGACCAGGCCCGAGCACCCTGGCTGAGGAATCTTTTTGAGAAACTCTGCGACAGCAAGAGAAATCAGTTTTATCAGACCTGTACCCCTCAGGTAGGAGCGTGTGTCATCATTCCAGGCCAACAGAGGGCCCCAACAAGGCCAGTCCGGGCAGGGGCAGGGGACAGAGGGTGACAGGCCAAAATGGGGAGTGTGTGTGTGTGTGTGTGTGTGTGTGTGTGTGTGTGTAAGTCGAAGTGTCCTGTTCTCTCCCCTCCGTGCCCCGGCCGGATGTTTCTCTGTCAACATTAGCGCCAAACGCTTGAGCACAAATAAAAGTTGGCTTTATGGAAGGTGTTTAAATAAGTGCTAAAACGAATCCCTAGAAATCCAACCGTCCAGACCTGGGTAGGAGCTCACTGTCTACAAAGTAGGCTAGGCTTGCTGGGGACTCCTTGGTTATCAAAAAATATCCAAACAGCCCTATTTAACATTTAAATAAGTAAGAAGACCAATAAAGATTTCTCTTGCTTACAAGTGCTGGCATTTTACAACTGTAAAAGGCTCCACCATAGTCTATATGAAGCCCCGATTGCACATGAAATGCCCAGTTAAGCTTGGGGGTTTGGCCCACACCATCATCTCGCCACAGTCCAGGCCACATATTATGGAATTCAGCTCTCAGGATTTCAGACTAATTAGAGAGGCACCCAGTAGCACTATGCGGGTTCTGTCAGCGTTTCCACTATAAAACCCCTTTTCTGGGGTTTATAACTTGGCCAATAAAAGATAGCCCCAGGCTGGAATGCGCCACGCAGAAAAAGGTTCAACACAGGAACAAGATTTTTTGTTTTAAACTAAATTTCATTAAAAATCAGTTCTTGTAAGAACAGAGCAATAAAAATATGCTGCTTTCATTATTTCTGATGTTTTGAGCTCCTTGCTTTGTTCAAAAATAAAAAGGAAAAAAATAAATGCACTTTCCAGGCATCAAGTAAGTCTAGGGTGCTATGTATTTTAATGAAAATTTTTGAGTTATTGGAGCTTAGGAAAAACTAGTGCTTGCCACACATTACTTTTGTTTCACAATGTGGGTCTAGGATTGAGCGTGGCTCAAATCAATTTGGAAGTGAAGAGTGTACAATGCTTTCAATCATAGGGGTATTAATGGTTTTTCATGATTAGCGCATGTTAGCCACCGTCATGTTATGGAGTAAAACCTAAACATGAGCAGGGCTTACTGAGAGCAAAGCTTTGCAATGATAACCATGTTTTCCATTACCCATCAATGCTCACAAATGACAATTGCGTTTTCTGTATCTTGGCAAGAAATGGGGAATGAGCAAACTCCCTGGACTGACCATAGCATGCCCTACATACAGATAAAATTCAACTGTATGTCCATAGCTTTGGTTTCATTTTACCCATGCTGATTATAGTTTTGTCTTCTTTGTAGACATGGCATCTTAAAAGGTTAAAGCAGCCTGAATGTTTAAGTTTCGCGGAAAACCAAAAAGAAAGTAAAAGGATGGGGAAATCGATATGTCTAGAGCAGCGATTCTTGTGCCCGTTCCTGTTTTAGGTGCTTTATATATGCGTTTTCAATAAAATTTCACAGCAATCTCATGAAAATAAGGCTCCAGGAGGTTAAATAGGTTTACCCAGAGTCACAAAGTTAAATGGCAAAGCAGATACTCAAACACAGCATGTCAGGCCTCAAAGACTATACTCTGCTTGCTGTCATTTACTGTACGGTTGACTTTCTTTCCTCTCCTTAACTCGTTTTACTGTGGAAACTATGGCTTGGTCACTTCTTTGGTTTCTACCCAAATAATTCTCAAGTTTGCCAGGCTTATTGTCAGCAGAAGTGTCTAATCCTCACAAAAATGGGGAGAGTAGGGTTTGTCTTCCGAAGCAGACATTCCCCCATATGCCCTCCTCCCGTGGGAACCCGAACTGGTGAAGAGTCAGATGGCCTCCAGCAGAGAAAAGCAAAGGGCCCTTTCCAAGGGAACTGTCAAGACGGGTTTACACAATGGAGAATGAAACGCGAGTTTCTGAATTGTCTGCAGAAGAGGTTCATCCAAAAAGTCATGTGGGAAGTCTTACAGAGATCGGACATTGAGTCTCAGTTCTGTACACTATGGAGGTACTGTCTGTTTAGCTTCAGAGGATCTGCCTTGAGAAAGATTACTTTTACGCTTCTTTGCAATTTACCACTTAGCCATACCTATCTGTTACACATGCCGCGTTTGCTTCTTGGGAGACCGTGTCCCGTGAGAAATCCTTCTGTCCATTCATATTTTGTATACTGGGAAGAATGACTAGGGAGCCGCCAACCCACCTGAGGACTTGACTCTTGGTCCTATTGAGTGCTGCCCCGGGGCAGGGGTGAGGGGTGAGAGTTGAGGAAGTGGGGTAGACAGTGGGGAAGGGTCAAGGGACCGAGGAAGCTCCTGCCTTGCAACCAACCTTCCTTTCCATTTCAACGTCACCAGTCCTCTATCCAGCTGCACCCCTCACCACGGGAATGAAAATCTGTGCCATCCCTATAGAAATGAAAGAAGTCAGAAGCACCTCCATTAGGAACATCCTTGCTTCTATCTATTTAAATTAGAGCCTTGAGGGAAAAACCACATGCATTTAATGGCCTTTAATTGGTCAAAGGGAACAACAAGTTCCCTCCCAGAAGCTTGAAACAGAGCCTCCTTCCTTCCGGATTTGTTTCTTGGTTAACCAGACTAGGGAACAAAAGAGTTGTAAAAATATTTGTTAGGCTGCAAAGCTTAACAAAGAAATGTTAAACAACACTGATGATGATATTGATTTCCTTCTCTCCATTTCTGCTTACTGCCTGCCGCTAACTCAAACTGACTGTCCTTGGCTTGTGGCTGTTGGGTCGCATGGGGAATAAGCAAGCTCTGGGAGAAAGTGACCCTCACTGACCACCGACTGCAGAATCAGTTCTGCCTAAAAATTCCTTGGCAGGCTCAATTTGCATTTCCTGCCTCTTTGGTCACTCAGACTCACTAAGAGACTCTGTACACTCGCGGACACACATCTGTCCATTCAGCCCTTTTTAGGAGACCCCAACTGACCAAAGTTCAGACTTAGAGGACGGGAAATTTGCAACAATTTATCCACACTAAAAAGATCCTCCTCTTCTTGCTAAAAGGAATCACAGCAGGATTCCTTTAAATCGTGCATTTCAAACGATTCTACTTACAACCAACGGTTCAGCAAAACATGTATAACGTAAAATGAGGAAATGAGGTCTGTGTATATTTTATGTATATTGCATCGCTTTAATTGATTACAAATTTTCGGACACATACCTTCCACCTTACATTCTCGAGGGAGAAAGATAGAATTATAAAGTTTGAGAGCTGATTATCTTTAACATTCTTGACAATTATCCACAGTTTCTGACACGGTGCTTTTTACAGAATGAGAGCTCAGAAAGACACCATTAACTTAGGCTTGCAGCGTGTGACTCAATGTCTATTAGGGTCATAAATTACTTGAGTAATGCTAATTATTCTCTGCCTTCAGTGCTTCTGATCAATATATTTCTGTTGGATTTTGTTGGGTTTTTTTTTTTTTACTTTAAATGTATTTCTTTGCATATGTTAGATTTCCCAACAATGAGCATAGGACCAAGAGCTGAGACCATGCCTGTCTTACTTTTCCCTGTTTCTTCTGTACCTGGCGTAGTAAGGAGTACATAGTAAACACTCAATAAATATTTCTTGACTGAGTAATTGAATAATTGAAAGGGCCTGCCTTTATTAAGGCAGGGTTAATATATCTGTGTATATTCTGTAGCATTGCTTTGAAACTCTTCTCTGAAAAACCAATGAATCGCGGAGGAATCACTGAGGGTTCTCCTAAAACAAATAAGTTCATAAAAACATGATTCATTCCTGCCTGCTTCTAAGCTATTAGATCTTATCCAAGTGTTTGTATTCCAGGATGAAGACCTACATAAAAGAGCCCTTCAGCTTCAGAAAGTTCAAAAAACATAATCAGATTGAGACGCTGGTGAGTACTAATTCACTTCATCTTAAAAGATCACAAATTGCTAGAATGCTGAATTAAACACCAAACAACAGATCTACAAAACCCAGGTTAAGGGCAAGTTCAATTCGTCACCTCCCTGTTTGGATTTCCACAACCTTGGTTTGTTTGATGTATCATTTTCCAGTACTGCCCCACTAGACCGGTGACTCCTAGAAAACTTTGTGTTCTCACCCACTCGCTCTCTTCTGCATCACCTTTCCCCACAACTTTGAATCCTCCAATCAGGAGCACAGGCTAAATTATATAAAGTAAAATGGACTCCATGCATGCTGTGTGGAATGCAAGCTTCTACTTGGAGGAAAGAAATAAACAAATGTCACTAACTCTCCCAGCAAGCGCGTGCTCCTGGATCCAACAGAAGACATTCACATTTTCAGGGCACTCGCTTTCATTCACCCCCCAGTCTGTATTTGCTACTTTCCTCCCTGGCTGTCAGCCTTCACTCCTCTCTCCCATGCAAAAGAATAATAATAAAACAATGGGGAAGGTATCTGGAATTTTGAACACAGTTAAATAGGGAGTATTATGTAGTTTTGAGGGTTTTTGGTTTTTGTTTTTTAATTGTCCAATGTTTTCTTCTTCCTTCCTTCCTCCCCTCTTCTTTATCTCCCCCACCCCGCCCTGGAAATTATTTTGAAGTTTCATTTTGCTGGCTGGGTCTCCCCTGAGCTCTCACTTCCTAGCGCTGATGTGACGATTACAATCCACATTCACTGCAAGAAAAGCAAATAAGGAAAAGGGCTTCCTACACCATGCCAACCTGGGAGCGAGAGAGACCATAATAAATGTCTCAGCAACACCACAAAGCACACCCTCCTTTTTGCATATGTATTTAGCCCGTTTCTTCCGGAGGTCTCATGTGTTTCAGTTGCTCATTTATTCTTCAACCTTGGATAAAGAGACGGGGAGATGAGGTGGGGGGGGGGAGGGGGAGAGGGGGCCGGGGGGCGGGGACAGACAGACCTATAGATGACAGATCTGTAGACAATGTTGTTAGCATGCCAGATCTTATTACAGAACCGTGGGAGGTCATGTACGCCACATCCCGACTCCACGGGGACCACCACATTTAAAACAAGATGAAAAAAAAATGTGATGTGGGAGGAAAAAAAAAACCCTCACGGGCAGCCTTCAAAGGCAGAGACAGGTTGTGACTGGATTAACATTTATTGACTGTTTAAGCCTGCTTTTTTGCTTCGGGACAGAGATACACGAGTTTAATTGCTGGGGCTGTTCTGCTAACTGATCACCAGAGTGGCAACCAAAGCTTAACTAATCGGTCCTTCATTAGTGAAAAGTCTCTATTACAAAACAAATTAAGCATGCTCTGATCCTAACCTACAGGTCCAATAGCATCACGGCGAAGTTGAAGCTGTTAGAGCGCCGAAAAACTTATTAAGGGTTAGCGCTGAGATAGCACTTTGCTATTGATTTTACAATACACAGGTATGATGATTTATGGAGTGCTGGTGTCACTCTAACGAGCTGAAGGACACACAATATCATCTCCAGCATCATTAAAATTCAGAAGCCTCTAGAACTAACTCATCAACCACTGTACATTGTCACGGACTCTGGGGCTGGGCTCCAGTTTAAAACATCCTCCGCTTTTGGGACAGGGGTATCTCTGCTTGGTGAGCAGTCGGAAACGTACAGCTGCCCATCGCGTGCATCGCACGCCTTCAATTCATTATCAGAACCCCTTTCCGTTGCTGAGTTGACAAAGGCATTTTGTTATTTAGTCTTGCCTTATAACATCTAGAAGTATGTTGTGCACACCTACCGCCTGACTGTTTAAGAAAGGACAACTGTTACCAAGACAGTATATAATTCCAGCAAGGCTCTAAGCCATACCAAAAAAAAAAAAAAGATTGCCTTAGTTTTTTAAAATACTGGCAACCCTAGCTGTGCGTAATCCATCAATAGATATTCAATGAACACACCAATTATGCTCGAGTAATAGTAATAGGAGCTAATTGTTATTGAGCATTTATTATGCTTTGGAATTGTTGAGTCCTGCCGTTTTGCTAATACACTGAATCCTTACAATATCCTTTGAGATAAGAACTGTTCTTTCTCTCTATCTCACTGATAAAAATATGGAGGGCCTGAGAAGTTAGGTCACTTTGCTCGGAGAAGTTAAGTAAATAGCTCCTGAGTGGAAGAGCAAGAATTCAGTGAATTAGTCTGACATCCCAGAATTGTCCTGGGCCAATTCTTGTACTTAATAATCATTTCTACTAACAAAATCAGCATTCTTTCAACTAACTTCAGTGTCTGTAATTCTGTAATTTGAGGATGTTGCAAGTTAAATCTAATCAGGTGAAGAGCTAAAATCAATTGCTAGTTTTATTAAAATCCCTTCTAGAGAGTGTAACTGAGACAGACGTTTGTTCTCCTTTCTCCAAGCTATATAATCCCAATGAGTATAATATTCTTTCAGGGGGCCTATTTTCTATGCCTTTAATCATTTTTGATACTTTCATTTATTTATACCTTCCTGCTTTGCATAAACTGAAAGATAACCTAATGCATAGTATCTATTTCTTTCTCATTTTATACCATTCCCTAATCTCACCCCCATTCCAGACTAAACACTGTGTTGAATTTTATTAGAGCTATGGTATTTACAATCAATGTTGGCTTAAACATGGTGAATTGCAAACTTATAACAGCTTTAGATCCATATTTCTCCATAACAATGGTTACCAAAGAGTAGAAATTGGTAAGTGCCATGTCTATCTTATACCTCAAACTCAAGAATTTGGGATGGCAGGGCAAAAGAATCTTCTTTCAAAGCTCCCTTACCTTTTAGGAGACCCCAATGCATGGCCCCCAGAATATATCCAACTATACTATTGATTTATGTTTAACTTTATAACCCCAGATCATTTCCTGTCTGATGTACATGAATCATTTTCTAAATTTCATTTGAGGTTTCTTTTCTTTTCCCACGCACATTACATATATATACATATTCCTGTTAAGGGTTGTCCCAAATATTCCTAGCCATTTTTCAACTTGAAAGGTTATTAGACAGCAAATTCTGTTTCTCATTTTATCTTGGTGCCGTTCTATCATTTAAGACCCCAAGAATTTCAGAGATGTTACAGAATGGTAATTGGCTCCTAAGGAAGACCATTTGCTTAGCCAATATTGGGTTAGAAGAATCTTCTCCTTTGTTATCTATCCAGCCAAGTAGGTTTCCTCTGCTTCTGAACGTAACTTGTCAACCCCAAGAAGTCTCCACGGTTCCGATTGTTTTCTGGTCCTGCTGGTCCTTTCGCTCAAAGTGCCCTTTCCACCTATGGAACCACAGTTCGTAGCTAGTGGGGGGACCCAAGAGTTCTCTCTTCTGGGAAGCCTTCTGTAACCCCCGGGTTAGAATTAATCACTCCACCCTCATTCATTTCCCTACATTAGCAACTTAATTTTGACTGAATCAGAAGGCTCACTGACCGGAGGTTATATCAGCAATCAGTTTTGCCCAAGTACAGTTTTGCTGCAGTTACTCAGATGATCTCAGGGAGCTTAGAATCCTCCACAGCTTTCATTTCTAATGTCTGCGTCTCGTTTTCACATCTTGCAGTATTGTTTTCTGAACTGGGGCTCTTTGGTCATGCTATTCCTCAGTGGCTTCTCTCTCTCTCTAAGAAACGAGAGTGTTTCTTAAGTATCCTTAGTGGTATTTCCCTTAAAATATGCAGCTCTTCTGAACTCCTTTCTCTTGTGGGATATGCCTAACTGTGTGTTCAGACTTATTTTCATCCACAAGATCCTTAAGAGCTGGTGGGGACCTCAGTTCAGGTGGGTTTCTCCTGGAACTTGGTATTCTCTATTTATCTGGATTCCTTTCCTCCCCCTCACAACCTTGAACTCTAGATTCAATTCATCTTCACCTAGGTTGTCTTTATCCTTTAGAGCTTCACCTCTTCTCCCTTCTCAGGAAGAATAAGCCAACACATTTCATAAAGTTTACTTTCATTTCGGCCCATGACTTGTCATCCCATGAATCACCTCCAAGTCTTTGCACGTGGAATCTTCTTTTCCCCAACACTGACCATCACGATCCTAAACTTCATTCAAACTCATCTGGAAGGCCAGCTCATCTTTTGAGCACACTCAACTCCTTCCCTCAGAATTAATTGCTTAGTCTTCTTTCCTCTCACAATACCATACTTTTGCCTCAATACTAGCTCCTTCCTTTTCTATTAAGATTATTTCTTCTTTATCATTTACTAGACTGCACTCCCTGAAGAGGGACATTTTCCTTTAGGTGTTCTGTAACTTCACAAAGCAAGACCTGGGTAAATGTTTGTTAAATGAATAAGTGATTGATCAGAAAGGCATTTTGGTTCTCTGTTGACTTCTACACAAATGGAGCTAACACCCAAATTCCAGAAATGCCTTAATTTGTTAGTCAAGGGTTTTAAAAAACTAATTTTTCACAGAATAGATGGCACAAAGGAATTCTGTGATGCATAAAAAGAACATATGTTATGACATGCTTTGTATATCATGAACCAGTATTGTTATTTCCAAATATGGCCCAAACTTTATATTCAATTACGGTTAAATTGTAATTATGCTTCCTGGATTTCCTTACCCTAATTATCTATTTTTAAAAGTGAGGAAAGACAAGTTTAAACATCTTCAATCTCACTAAATACAAACAACTTTATAAAACATTGTTATGAACCACTTTCAGAGCTGATATTGAGACAGCGTTAGCTCATTTCCAAAAGGGTCCAGTGAGAATCGAGAAATTACTCGCTCTTTTGGGTGCTTCATCTGAACAAAGACCCGTATTTAAATATTTGGAAACACCAATGTAGCTGCCTGAATGTTCTCTCCTCTACTGAAGGAACAATCAGCCTGGTTCTACACAGTTAGGTTAAAGGTGTTCTCACACCAAACCTCGACGTGCTTCTCCTTGCTTAGAACTTGTGACGTCACCCTTTCACTCCTTGAATAAATCCAGTATCAGCCCCAGCCCATATAAATCTGTTCTGCCCCTTTGCTTCTGTCTTCCTGTACACATACTGTAAATAATCATAATGGAGTGGTTGTAAATAGTTCTGTGGTACACTGGAGACCCCTATTGGTGAGATGCGGGCAGTGAACGAACAGAAACTGGGTCGGCTTCTGCTCTGCTCCTTTGGGTTCTAGCAGAGCTGCGGAAAGCCGCGATACTGACAATTTTTGCATACTTATGAATCAGTTTGTGAAAGCCAACGTGTGTGTTTACCGTACTTTCTGTTTGTATGACGACATCCCTAAATAAGGCGGTACGGATGACAAGAAAAACAATATGTGATCTCTTATAATTTTAGGACAGTTCATTTTCAGTAGAGAATAGACACGCAGGATAAATGCAACATTGCCATCATAGAAGTACCTATTGATCCAATACGGCGAAGCAGGCACAACGTCCCAATCTCTCTGAGAGTTAGGCAGCAAGTTATACACTTCATATGTCCCACTTGAAAAACAATATTGTATTGCTTTTAAATATTTCTGTGATAGAATTTAATAAATAACTAGGCTTTTGCAGGACCCTCAAAAAAGGAACTTGCTTAATTGAAATTAAAAGGTACTAGTTTGGAACCCCTCAATGCTTAAAGTAAAATTTTTGTTTCAAATCGTAAAGGACAACTTTATTTAGAATGAAAAAATGATTACCTCTCGAGCATCTTAGGTACATTTTTCAATGTGTATATTATAATTAGTTTGACAGATTAAAAGATGAAATAGTTAGAGTTTCTATTATAACTACAATACAAAAGGTGTTATATGATGTTAAAGGTTCCATAAATCTTCATTCATTTGGGATGAAGGGGTTATCTGAGAACGCTGTTTTGTAAACGTTGCCTGGCATTTTTCCTCTTTATTTTCTATCTACTTTTAAAGCAAATTTTTTTAAAGAATCATGGCAAGATGAATGTGATAGCTATTTATTTGAAATATTTGCTCTAAAAATATTCAAAACTTCTATCCTGTCCACACTGTCCTGAAAAAGCAAAGCTCATTTCTTGCCAGATGAAAAAAGTCTTTGAGCTGAGACCTGAACTATCCACATCCTTTAACTGGCATATTAACATAATACATCTTATTAAACAAAAATACTGCTAATAGGACAAAATACTTCAATTTACACAGTAAGTTCTTGATTACTTCGTTAGTAGTCTTACTAACATTTTCGTACTTGTCTTCTCCATCCTTTTTCTTTGCAAACTAAATTGCTAATTCTCCCGCCCTCCCTCTGCGCGTGCACATACTCAGACCCTCCACTTCAGAACACAAGCCTTGCCTCACCTTTAGCTGATGCACCTGGCACAAGAGAGAGCCTGGGTGCAGAGCCTAAAAATCTGGAATCTGTGAGCTCAATGTACAATACAAATTCCTATTCGCACTTTGAAATCATTGAAGCTCATTCCTTTCCTTGCCACGTGGAACAACCTCTCCCATACGCGGGTGTAATTTATTTGTGACGAGTTCCTAATCCTATTGGAAATGGAAGAAAATCTTTTTACATTGCCACGCGCAACTGCAGCTAAACTGCTCAGGATGGCTTATTTACACGCTCAGACAGAGCCCCTCAGATTGAAGCTTGGGAGGGGGGATGTTTGAGGAGGGAGCTTTCTTTTTAGGAAACACGCTTATCTCCCTCCCCCTGAAGTTCCCAAACAAAGGTGGACTCCAGCACTGAAGAAAGCATCCATGGCATAGAGTTCTGAGTTTGGGACTGCAGTGGGGTGGCAGGCTGGAATTTTTAAAAGGTCGGAAAGCTTCGGAGCCCGGTAATGTAAGCATCGGAGAAGGGAAACCCCTGAGTTCTAATTCCAACACCGTTGTCTCTGTCACCACCTTCCCTGAATGGGTTAAAAAAAAAGTGATTTTCTTGAAATGAATGCACTACCTGAAGTGCTGGAATTAATAACCAATGGACGGTTTGTAATACGGAGTAGGTGAGGCGACACTCGGTGGCACCGTCGTCGGCTATCGGGCAATGCCCCACCAACTACAGTTCTAGAATGCGTACCTGTGGTTAGATAACCATCCCACAAAGAACAGACTTGAAGTTAAACATCTCTACCCACTCTCTGGGCCCTTGACAGCTGTTTTATCAAACTCTGAGAGATGTGGGATGAATGCCCTGTGGAGGCAGCACTTCTGCAAACTTTAATAATAAAAAAGAAATATGATTATAAAGAATGCCAACTTCTTTATTCAGAGAAAAGAACCGAGCGCAGAACTCAGAAAGTTCAGAGAATAAAACGTTCCCAGCTCTGCCATAAGCTAGTTCTGTAGCCTCCTTCCTTGTTTTCTTGCTCCCCATTTTACAGAGGGCATTTGCATTTGCAGAGAATCCCCCCTCTGCCTGTATCAGACACAAGAACCAAGGGGCGTGATATGTGTAGAAGGGCTTTGAAAAGCTGTAAGTCCTGTGTCTGTGGGTGGGGTCATTATCATCCTTACTACTGTCAAAAAATGCCAGTGCTGCTCATTGCTATTAGCAAAATCCAATTCCTTTTGTTTGAGTTTTGCCTATAGAAAGCAATAAAGTGGAATAAATATCCATTAGTCAGTAGTCAACATCTATTGGAACAGCTGAAACACCAAATCTTTTTCCTCTAGAAGCAGAATGTGAAACTAATGTTATCTCAGGAGTTGTGGAGGGCGAGAGGGGGAGACATGGCGGAATCAAGCTTGGGGGTAGTTTGGGGGAGACGCAGCTGGCATGGCCAAAAAAAAAAAAAAAACCCTCTTCCTCGTCCCAAGAAAACGTCTCCCCTAAATGCCACTCGATCTAATCACACCTAAGATAAAAGTCAGCTTGAATGGAGGCCTGTTATTGGTCAGCATTAAGATGATATTGATAGAAAATGTAACGCAATACATTTTCCCCTGCCTCACATTTCTGAATAATAGCAATTTGCCAACTAGCTAACCACCTCAGCATAAACGCTGAAACACTCCTGCTGAGTTTCAGAAAGCCTGCTTGTCTGCAAGTGCACAATATACAAGGGAAATCACCAGAAAGCTCTGGGCCACCATTGAATGCAAACAGTCCTCAGGTCCTGCTGTGACTTGGCACATCCCGCTGGACAGCTGGAGACTGGAGGAGAGGGGCCGCTGCCAATAACATGTTTCAAGGGATTTTTCGAGCAATTTTCTGGAAACCAACAGTCCTGTGCTTTATTATTTCATGGGCAGATATTGCTATGAGCTACATATAGATCTATTATGGTGCAGTATACTGTCTATTTATACCTGATATGATATACAATAAAACACTCCAACACTTTTCAATCCCATTTGTGAGCTCGAGCAAGGAAAAAAAAATAGGGAGACAATTTGCCACAGCCTTATGTTATGCCTAATATAATTTTGGAAATCAGCTACGGCCCCAAACAACATTTTATTACACGCATCAAAAAGATTTAACTTGCGAAGGGTCATGTAAGTGTGCTCGGAATATGCTTCAAAGGCAAGAAACACGACGGATAGACGGTTTATTGTACGTCTCCTTCCTTCCCCCATCCCCCCCGCCAAGATCGTTGGCAATGAAGTGCTACCAGAGATCATTAAAAAAAGATTGCTCATTTTATGTGGCTTGAATGTATAAAATGATAGTTATCTACATTCCAGTGGCAAGAATGTTTGGGAAGACAATGCCAAGAGATAAAAGAAAGTGAGTTAAATCAGGAAGACAGGCTCTGTGGCAATTAGTCTAATGTAATATCATTTTTAATGTAAAGAAGCTACATTTTCTAATTTTCACTAAAAGCCCTAGGTGCTGAATGGGTTATAATAAATGCATGCAATAAAAAACAGGTACTCTCATCTTATAAAGCAGCCTATTAAGCAGACTGCTAGGGCTGCAAAATCCAGTACCCAGTAAACAATACTTTTTCTGTTAGAATAATGATGCATAGTTTACTCTTTTATACCATGCAGCACTTGGGGACCACATCCATTTACCAAAATAATACCAAATTAGTACTGTAAATATTGAAATCAGACCTTTCAGGCTAACCGGTGGCCTAATTTTCTCTTCAATCTGCTCTTAATCTCAATTCATCAATAACACTACCTTATTATCGGACTTTGACAGCAAGCTAAGGCTTTTGATAAATTATACATCTCAAGCCAGATTTAAAATTTGAAGCTCAAGTGCTAATTATCTGTACAGGCCTAGTTAATAACGAGATTTCTTGTTAAGTATCTGATCACAGCGTGGGCATCATTTGTCAAGATCCTCAAGTCTACCTTAGAGACCCGCTCTTCGAATCCTCCCTTGCCTACCATATGTAAAATTGGGATCTTTGTTTCTATAATAACCTTTTATTAGGAAGCTGACATAATGATTAAGTTCACTGTAGACACACACAATGAATTAGACAATTACCCTTGTTGCTTTAAACCACTCAGACTCCTAGCAAGACAAAATAATTAATATTGAATTTTAATTTGATGTGTTCCACATTTAAACCCCAATTTGCAAAGTACACCTGGAAAGCTGCTGCTGCTTCTTTGCAGTGTGTGCTGAGGAACCAAAGGCCCCCGCAGTTCGAATGTGAAAGCACAGAAGGCACGATGCACCACGATCACTTCTCAGTGGAGCACAGAATTTTCTAGCATTAATGGGAAAGGTAATTACCTAGGTCTAACTTTATAGCCTTTTCTCTAATGAAACTATAATCTCCCAGGCCTATACCCTTTAAGCATTTGCATGATTTTAATGATTTCGGTGCCATAATTGTTGGTATACCCAGTCATTTTGAAATGAAATGTCTTAAACACAAAGCCGTTAATTATATTTCCAAGCTATTCTTATTGGCACAGAGTAAGGCTGAGTCAGAGACAAGCACTATTGTAAAAACAACCATGGGCAGCAGTTCTCACATGGCCCCCAGAAAGATGAGCCCCAGGTATATGGATCCGTTTCGACCAGTTCATCCTTGCCCCCCAGGCTTCTCCTGGAATGGTAATAGGGCATAAAAGCGTTAAGTCCTTTTGACTTGGCTCCCATCCCTAATACTTCCACAGAGGGTGCAGAATGGGTGTAACATGGTAAGACCATGAAATATTTTCACCCTCTAATCAAATTTCCTCTTAGAAAATGATCATCCTTCCTGGCTGGGGGCATTTTGGTCTCATGGGAGGGGCTGGGAATTCGTGGGGTTTTTCTTTCACGGAAAGGCTGGAGCTTGGGAGAGGAAAGGTGACTTGCTCTTCATTGCGTCGCACAGTGCCAAGACTGAGATGACAGACTAAACTGAATTCTCTCTCTTAAGCCCAGTTAAGGCAACTTACATAATTATAGAAAGGAATAAAGATTCACAGTCCATTTATTGAGAACTCTAAAAGCCTTTATTCGTCCAAATGGAGCAGCTTAGATGTTCCGGAGTGGGGTAGCCTGATGCAGAAACAATGGCTTCTCTGCTTCTCTTCTCTCCTCTTATTACCCTTTTACCTGCCTTCTTGTCCATGGATTCACTGGCCCTCAGGTCCCTCCCCAAGCTGAGCAGCAGCCAGAGGAGGATCCAGTACTGATGATTATAGAGAAGTATCAGGAGAAGTTTGCAACTCTTTGGCTTCCTGGTCTACCCGGGGCAGGAACCAATCCCTACATCTCTCACTCAATGGTGCAATGTATCTAAGATCCTCATACTTTGTTCTGCCATCCTCCCACCAGTTCCCTGCAATACCAAGTCTTGGGATCACAAAGTCGTGGGAAACGGCTCCTCGGCTTAAGTTTGACTCTTTATTAAGTTAGAAACTAGCACAGTTGTACTGATAGTTTACCATATAGATGAAACAGTCATGGATACACAAACCTGCAGAAATCCCATGCTGGATCCCGAAATGTAAGCCAGGTCTATGCAAAGAGAATGAAAGGATAATCACTTTCTGATTCTGATACATATTCTGGGAAAGAGGCAAACATCCAAGGCTCTCGAATCTGTCGATGAAATTAGCAACACTCTATGTCTTCTTAGAAGTTTCTTCTTTTGATTATTCCCATTAACCTATTAGGCCAAAGTATTTAATAATACTTCCTTCCTAGATCATCTCTTATTTTAAAATTAGATATTAGTGACAACTTTTGTATCGACATGGACGGGACTGGAGGAGATTGTGCTGAATGAAATAAGTCAAGCAAAGAAAGTCAATTATCATACGGTTTCACTTACTTGTGGAGCATAAGGAATAACATGAAGGACATTAGGAGGAGGAAAGGAGAAGTGAATTGGGAGAAATCGGAGTGGGAGACAAAGCATGAGAGACTGTGAACTCTGAGCAACAACCTGAGGGTTTTGGAAGGGAGAGGGGCAGGGCAGTGGGTGAGCCTGGTGCTGGGTATTGAGGAGGGCACGTACTGCATGGAGCACTGGGTGTGGTGCATGAACAATGAATCTTGGAACACTGAAAAAAATAAAATGAAGATTTAAAAAAAAAAGGTGCAAACAGATAATCAGCCATAAAAACATTAAATAAATAAATAAATAAATAAAAAGAAAACTGGGTATCAGTGAATCTGGCCTCTGCAAGTTACAAACTACATAACCTTGGGTGAGTTGGGTAACCTCTTTGGGCCTCAGTCTTATCAGGAATAAAATTAGAATAAAAAAGGCCTGTTTCCCAGAGTTGTTATGGAAATCAAACAAGATTGTATATATCAGGCTCTCAGGACAGCTGCTGATACTTAATAAATATTGAGCGCTACTAATCGCGTTGTTAGTTGTTATTTAGAAAGATGTTGCAGACTATTATTTAGGAACTCTTAAATGAATCGTTTCCTCTTGGAGGTCTGGCTACCACACAATTTAAAGAGGATCACAAGACCTCATTTCTAGGAATAATAGATCGACAATCAAAAGTATTTGTCTTCCTCGGGCAGGATTTGCAAACAAAGCCACAAGTCCAAGTAAATATAATTGATGGTTATTAAAATAAAGACTATATGCTAAAAAAAAAAAGGCTAAAAGAACATGTCTTTTATATAGTGGTAAAAAACACAAAACATACAATTTACCACCTTAGATAGTTTTAAGTGCACAGTACAGTAGTATTAACTAAACACACATTGTTGTGCAAGATCTCCAGGAATTTTTTTTTAATTTAATTTAATTTAATTTTTTTAGTGTTCCAAGGTTAGTCCCCAACCTCCTCCCCTCCAAAACCCTCAATTTGTTTCTCAGAGTCCGTAATCTCTCATGTTTCATCTCCTCCTCCAATTTCCCCCAATTCACTTTTCCTTTCCTTCTCCTAATATCCAGGAATTTTTCATCTTGCAAAACTGAAACTCTATACTCATTGAACGACTCCCTTCCCCCTTCCCCCCAGCCCCTAGCAATCACTATTCTACTTTCTGAGAGTCTAATTTAGACATCTCATATAAGTGGAATTATTTGTCCTTCTATGACTGGCTTATTTCACTTAGCATGATATCCTCAGAGTTCATCCATGTTGTAGCGTATGACAGAATTTCCTTCTTTGGAAAGGCAGAATAATATTCCATTTTGGGTATATACCACGTTTCTTAAAAATACTTGTTATTTTTAGTGGAACTACAAGTGCCCTACCTGAATTTCGCAGGTCGTATTTCATAAAGCAAACATTACAAATGGATATAAGTTAGTATAACTAGGGATGAGGAGGAAACATCCTTTATTTCATAACTGTATAATCTGGATTCCAAGTCTCTATTTCTGCTAATTGTGGAAAACTTAACCCCGCTAATTTCAGATACAGCTGGTGCAATAAAATGATTTTTCAGCTAAAAATGATGTTATCAGCCCAGTTTCAGGACAGTACCTGACATCATCTCCAGTCAGTCTCTCCTCCCCACCTCTCCTCTGGCCAACAGATGATGGCAGTGAGGAGAGGTGGTAGGTGGCAGAGAGACCTGAAAGATCTCTTAGCCGACGGTGTCACTAGACAGTCTCTAAGCTCCACCCATGGGGCTGGTCCCTGCAAGGTAATACCTGATATTTGCTCTAACTGGTGGCAATTGGCTGGTCCACTGGAATCTTCTGGCTTCCAACCCAGCTTTTGCGGTGCATATAATCCCCGAGATGTAGGCAATTTCCCATCCCAACTCTGGTAAAAAGTCCTTATGTAGGGGCGCCTGGGTGGCTCAGTGGGTTAAAGCCTCTGCCTTCAGCTCAGGTCATGATCTCAGGGTCCTGAGATCGAGCCCCACGTGGGGCTCTCTGCTCAGCAGGGAGCCTGCTTCCTCTCTCTGCCTGCCTCTCTGCCTACTTGTGATCTCTCTTCTCTCTGTCAAATAAATAAATAAAATCTTTAAAAAAAAAAAAAA
>CM052810.1:123226259-123259294 GCA_028533885.1 Nasua narica | reverse complement strand
AAAAAAAAAAAAAAGTCCTTATGTATATTTTGAATGCCATCCTTTGGCTTTGCCAGGCAGCCTCGGGGACCGTCATATCAGCACAGGCTCCAGAGTATAAGATTCAATACACACTGGGCTCACGGTACCAAACAAGGCAGAATACCCTCCAAAAACTGGGAGGGGGAGACCAGCTTTGGGTTGTTGTTTTTTTAATTATTATTTAATTTTATTTTAAATTCCAGTATAGTTAACATACAGTGTTATCTTAATTTCAGATATATAATACAGAGATTCAACAGTTCCCTGCGTCACCCAGTGCTCATCACAGGTGTCCTCCATAATCCCCATCACCTACTTCGCCCATCCCGCCCCCACCTTACCCCTGGTCACCGTCAGTGTGTTCTCTATAATTAAGAGTCTGTTTCTTGGTTTGTCTCTCTCTCTCTTTTTTTTTTTTTCTTTGCTCATTTTTGTTGTTGTCTCTTAAATTCCACGTATGAGTGAAATCATGTGGTATTTATCTTTCTCTGACTTATTTCACTTAGCATAATACTCTCTTGCTCCATCCATGTCATTGTAAGTGGCTAGAGTTTGTTCTTTTTTATAGCTGAAAAATATTCTGTTGTATATACATACCACTTCTTTATCCATTTATCTATCGATGGCTACTTGAGCTGCTTCCATAATTTGGCTATAAATAATGCTACTATAAGCATAAGGGTTCACATATCCCTTTGGATTAGCATTTTTATTATTTTTGGATAAATACCTAGTAGTGCCATTACTGGATCGTAGGGTAGATCTATTTTTAACTTTCTGAGGAAACTCCATACTGTTTTCTACAGTGGCTGCACCGGTTTGCATTCCCATTAACAGTGCACAAGGGTTCCTTTTTCTCCACATCCTCGCCAACACTTGTTTCTTGTGGTTTGGTTTTAGATATTCTGACAGATGTGAGATGATATCTCACTGTAATTTTGATTTGCACTTCCCTGAAGACCAGTGATGTTGAGCATTTTTTCACGTGTCTGTTAGCCATGTCTTCTTTGGAAAAATGTCTGCCCATTTCTTCTGGCCATTTTTAAATAGATTATTTGTTTTGGGGGGTTGTTGAGTTGTATCAGTTCTTTATATATTTTGGATACTAAGCCTTTATCAGATATGTGATTACAAATATCTTCTTCTTGTCTTTTAGTTCTGTTGATAGTTTCCTTTGCTGTGCAAAAGCTTTTTATTTTGATGTAGTCCCAATAGTTTACTTTTGCTTTTGTTTCCTTTGCCTCGGGAGACGTATCTAGAAAAATGTTGCTATGGCCCATGTCAAAGAAGCTACTGCCTGTTTTTGCTTCTAAGAATTTTATAGTTTCAGGTCTCACATTTAGGTCTTTAATCCATTTTGAATTTATTTTTGTGTATGGTATAAGAAAGTCATCCAGTTTCATTCTTTCCCATGCTTATTTGAATCCTTTCTCCTCTCTCTCTCTCTCTCTCAATGCATCTGGCTAGAGATTTATCGATTTTGTTGATCTTTTCAAAGAAACAGCTCCTGGTTTCATTGATCTGTTCTATTGGGTTTGTTGTTGTTTTTTTTTTTTTTTTAGTTTCTGTATCATTTATTTCTGTTCTAATCTTTATTATTTCCTTCTTTCTACTAGGTTTGGGTTTTGTTTTCTTTTTCCTAGCTCCTTTAGGCGTAAGTTTAGGTTTTTGAGATTTTTCTTGCTTCTCTCTCTTTTTTTTTTTAAGACTTATTTATTTTAGAGAGAGAGCAGGGGGAGGTGCACAGGGAAAGGGAGAGCAAAATTTAGCAGACTCTGCACTGTGTGCACAGCCCCATACAGGGCTCGATCTTGCAAGATCATGACCTGAGCTGCAACCAAGAGTCACACGCTTAAATGACTATACCACCCAGGCACTTCAAGATTTTTCTTGCTTCTTACAGTACTACTATAAACTTCCCTTTTAGAACTGTTTTTGCTTCATCCCAAAGATTTTGGACGATTGTATTTTCATTTTTGTTTGTTTCCATATGCTTCTTTATTTCTTCTTTGATTTCTTAGTTGACCCATTCGTTGTTTAGTAGCATGTGATTTAACCTCCATGTATTTGTGGACTTTCCAGGTTTCTTCTTATGGTTGATTTCTATTTCATGGTCTTGTGGCTAGAAAAGATGCATGGTATGACTTCAGTCTTTTTTAATTTATTGAGGCTTATTTTGTGGCCTAATATGTTTTCTCTTCTAGAGAATGTCCTATGTGTACTTGAAAAGAATATGTATCCTGCTGTATTATGATGGAATGTTCTGAATATATCTGTTAAATCCATCTGGTCCAATATGTCCCTCCAAGTCATTGTTTTCTTGTTTATTTTATATTTGGATGATCTGTCCATCTATGTAGGTGAGGTGTTAAAGTCCCCTACTATTACTGTATGGCTATGGATTAGTTCTTTATGTTTGTTATTAACTGTTTTATGTATTTGGGTGCTCCCATGCTGGGTGGATATATATTTACAATTACTATATCTTCTTGTTGGATTATCCCCTTTATTATTATATAATGTCCTTCTTTGTCTTTTTCTACAGACTTTGTTTTAAGGTCCATTTTGTCCCATAAAAGTATTGATGTTCTGGCTTTCTTTTGGTATCCATTTGCACGATAAATGTTTTTCCATCTCCTCACTTTTAATCTGCAAATGTCTTTTGTCTGAAATGAGTCTTTTATAGGTAGCATATAAATGAGTGTTGTTTTCTTTTTTTCTTTTTTTCTTTTTTAATTTATTTGACAGTGAGAGATCACAAGCAGGCAGAGAGGCAGGCAGAGAGAGAGGGGGAAGCAGGCTCCCCACCAAGCAGAGAGCCCGATGCGGGGCTCGATCCCAGGACCCCGAGATCATGACCCGAGCCGAAGGCAGAGGCCCTAACCCACTGCGCCACCCAGGCGCCCCATGAGTGTTGTTTTCTTATCTACTTTGTCACGCTATGTCTTTTGATTGGAACATTTAGTCCATATGTATTCAAAGTATAGATATGTGTTTATAGCCATTTTGTTACTTGTTCTGTAGTGGCTTTTGCAGTTTTTTTCTGATCCTTTCTTCTCTTTCTCTTTTTCATTGTTTGCTCATTTTATTTAGTAATATGTTTAGATTTCTTACTCTTTATTTTTTGCATATCTATTACTATGTTTTGATTTGTGGTTACCATTACATTTATATAGAACATCTTCTGCATATAATAATCTGTATTAAACTGATGGTCACTTAATTTTGAACTCATTCTTTACTCCTTTCCCTTCCACATTTCAGATAGTTAGTATCATATTTTACATTCTTTCATTTTGCTCTTTTCTTGACTGGTTAATACAGATATAGTTTTTGTTGCTGTTGTTGTTGTTGTTTTGCTCTTGTGCTTCTTATTTTTCTTACTCTTACTTATGGTTTTTGTTTTCCATGCACAGAGTCCCCCTTAATGTCTCTGGTAGGACTGGTTGAAGGGTCATGAATTCTTTCAGCTTTTATCTGGGAAACTCTTTATCTCTCCTTCTATTCTGAATGATTACCTTGCTGCATAGAGCATTCTTGGCTGCAGTTTTTCCCCTTTCAACACTTTGAATACACCATGCCACTCCCATCTGGCCTGCAAAGTTTCCACTAAAAAAAAAAAAAAAAAAAAAAAAAAATCAGCTATGTAACTGTCTTCTTTTCTCTTGCAACCTTTAAAACTCTTTCTTTAACTCTATTTTTTGCCATTTTAATTACTATGTGTCATGGTGTGGACCTCCTTGGGTTGAATTTGTTGGGGAATCTCTGTGCCTCCTGAATCTTGATCTCTGTTTCCCTTCCCAGATTTGGGAAGTTTTCAGTTTTTCATCAAACACATGTTCTGCTCCCCTTTCTCTTTCTTCTCCTTCTGGGATTCTTACAATGCGAATGTTACTATGCTTGATGGAGTCACTGATTTCTCTAAGTCTCTTCTCATTATGTAGTATTTGTTTGTCTCTCACCTGTTCAGCTTGGTTGCTTTCCATTACTCTATCCCCCAGATCACCAATACGTGCCTCTGCTTCCTGTAGCCTGCCATTTACTCAATCTATGGTATATTTAATATCATTTTTTGAGTTCTCATCTCTGATATGTTATTATTTTATCTCTGTCAAGAGTCTCACTGATATCTTCCACCCTTTACTGAAGTCCAGTACTTTTAAAGTCGATTACTTTACATTCCGTATCAGGCATATTACCTATTTCTCTTTTGCTTGGATCTCTCTTCTGCTATAATTTTGTCTTGTTCTTTCATTTGAGACATATTTCTCTGTCTCCTCTCTGTGTTTGTTCCTGTGTCTTAGGAAAGTCAGCTACCTCTGTTGCTCTTAAATGTAGTGGCTTTATGAAGCAGAGGTCCTGTGGTGTCCTGCAGTACTGTGGTTCCTGTTCCCCAGAACCTGGCACTTCAAGGGAGTCTCCTACATGTGTTGCTTGTAACCTGCTATTGTGTTTGATTTGCTTTCCCTTTCTGTATCGACGTCTGCACTGACTGTTTGCCTGTCGTGGGCTGGGCTTGCTCTCCGTGATGTTATTGCAACCCAGAGAGGCTGGCTCTGAGGAGAGGTGACTGCAGAAGAGCTTGGGGGGCCAAGGGGTGGTGGGAGAAAAATCTGTGCTGAACCACTAGTCCTAGGCCAGATCCCCTAAAGGGCAGTGGCCATTGAGGCAATGCTTCCAGAGGCAGGGGCTAGGTGGGGCATGCACAGTGTTAACACAATTTGCACTGAGCCCGGGGCCGAGGCCAGCAGGCTTGGAATAGGCAAGTCCTCAGGAGACCTTATGGGTGGGACACATTGCTAGCAGGTTAGGTAGCAACTGTCTGTGTGGCACAGTCTCCTGCGGGTGGCTCTGTGTTGATGCTGGGGAGCAGGAGAGGAAAATGGTACCTGCAAGTTCCTCTGTTTATGGAGAAGTCCCCCAACACACTCCAAAATCAGTAGAAACAGATTTCCTTCCCATTGTGCAAGCTATCATTTCTATGTTGCCTCTCCCTGGGTTGTTGTCTTTTAAAGGCCCTGGACAGAGCTATCACTAGCCCTCCAGAGTCAGCTGACTTTTAAAGCTCCAGGCTGGGGGAAGCCAACCTTTGATCCCCTGCCATCTCTCCCTTGTCCCATTTGGCAACAGATAACATCTATATGAGCTGATACTCAAAAACAAATCCCTCTGGAGAGGAAAACCCACACTTACACCATCACTACTCCCTGCTCCCTGTTGCAGATATTCCAACTTCAAGAGGAATGTGATGGATTGAGCTGTGAGGGGAGGTTGGCGGCAGGGAAGAAAATTAGAATATAAAATTTAATATTTCTAGCTATTACTCGACAACAAAGAAAGAAGTCATTTATCATCCTGGTAAGACTAAAAGAAAAACAATGACTTTTAAGATTTCACTAGAGGGGTGCCTGGGTGGCTCAGTCAGTTAAGGGGACAGCTCTTCACTTTGGCTCAGGTCACAATCTCAGGGTTGTGCAGAGTCTGCTTGAGATTCTTTCTCCCTCTCCCTTTGCCCCTCCCCTCTCTAAAATAAATGTTTTATTTTTTTTTTAATTTTTTCCCCAAATACTTTTATTTTTTCAGTGTTACAAGATGAATTGTTCATGCACCACACCCAGTGCTCCATGCAATACGTGCCCTCCTCAGTACCCACCAATGGACCTCTCTTCTGAGCAAAATGAGCTGCACCCCATTCTTACAGCTAGTCTTGGGGCCACAGCTGATCTTCATCATTTCCCTCCTTCGTTACCCATTCTAAATTTGCTTTACTCTCACCCCCAATGTGTAAATGCAGCCTGCCACCACCTGATGGTTAGGACCAATGACCCCTCTCCCCCTTCTTTTTCCTGGACATCAGAAGGCCAAAGAGCTCAAGTAGTAGCCATAGTTTGTAGTTCAGTGAGACTCTTCCTTGTAGACCCTTCCGAGTAGAATTGTTCCCCCTTTGGGGACCACAATCTCTAACCCTGCAGAGTCCAGATTTGTGGAGATGAGAAGCACAAATTCCCCAAGTAATTCATTGAAAATGAAGGAAGTGGGGTCTGCTGCCATTCTATAGTTCTCAGTCCAATGTATTCTTCCTATTGAGGATACAGCCACTTGAGGAGCAAGTTCTTTGATTCCAAAGAATACATCTAGTGTTCTGTGATACATTGTGTCCTGGAGGATGAAACCACCCTCTAAAGTATTACCTCCAAGCTGGCACTTTAGCAGTGCCTTTAGCAGTTCAACGCAATGTTCTATCAGGCCACCAGAGTAGTGCAATATGTAATAGGATCAATGAATCTTACGGTTATGGATCCTCTCCCATAACTTCTTTGCTGAAAAGTGGGTCCCTTGATACCTTAATATGTATGACCCCATACCAGTGAATCAAACTCTTAATAAGCCCCCAAATAGCAATGCTAGAAGAGGTCCTGGAGGCAAGAAAAGCAAATCCATACCCAGAAAATGTGTCTATTCCTGTCTGACTGAATCACTGTTTTAAGTACAGAAGAGATCCAGTGTAGTCAACTTCCCAGCAAATGGTTTATTGGTCTCCAAATGGCACTATGTGGAGACAGTTAGCCAAAGATTCCATACAGGGTCACAACCAAGTACGCCTTTCCCAATTATACATTCAGGGACCAGGAAAATGACCACCAGATAGATCTGCAGACCCAATTTGTCCACTGCCTACCAGACCCAACCTACCCACCATGGCAAGAATTTCATCCATTTATTATCTGACTCCAGTATGCCCACATTCTAACAGGAACTCCTGACAATGCTCAGGGTCTCCAGGCATATATGTCCAGTATTTCTAGTAATTATGTCCAGTAATCCTTGAAATGTTCAGGGGCCCATGCTTAGTTACCCAGGTAAATGATAGTAGACCCCTGTAAGGAAGGACTAGGAGGATCATTATTATGTATACCTTCTGTGGTTTTGCAGGATCATTCCTTCAGCCAGTATGTTCCAGACCCCAAAACTGGCTCAGGTCTAGAAAATGGGAAAGGGATTGTGACTTTTGTCATGAAAACTTTCCTCAGCCTTCTGACAATCCTTACTGGATTGAATACTATATCCCCAAAATTCATGCCCACCTGGAACCTCAGAAAGTGAACTTATTTGGAAATAGGATCTTTGTAGATGTAATCAAGTTACAATGAGATCATACTGTACCAGTGTGAGGCCTTAATACAATAACTGGTGTCCTTATAAGAGGAGGGAAATTTGGACTCAGACACACAGAGAGAACACCATGTGAAAGTGGAGACATACAAAGAGGATGCCATGTGACGACAGAGGTAGATTTCAAAGTGATGCATCAACAAGCTAAGGAACACCAAAGATTCATGGAAACCACCAGTAGCTAAGAGAGAAGAATGAAAGAGATTCTCCCTCAATGCTTCCAGAATCAATCAACCTTGACAACACTTTGATTTCAGATTTTTAGCCTCCAGAACTTTTGAGAGAATAAATTTCTGTTTTAATGCACTCAGTCTGTGGCTTAATACAGCAGCCCTAAGAAACTAATACACCATCCATCCTTGATTTATTTCGATGGTACAGATTTAGTATCCTTGTCACTGCTCATCTATTTTGTCCGTAGAAATGCTGTGTTCTATTAACCATCCAGAACTCCCTAGATTAGCAGCCCCACTCCCTTCCGAACTTGCTATTCATTATAATAATTGTGTCCACCTGCCTCCTGGAGGTTAATCACTGCCACCTGGGCTCTATTGTTTTATGGTCTAAGATTTTGTTATCAAGGTGCCTGGTTCTGTGACAGCATCTCCTACCATCAACTCTGGCCTGCTGAGGAGAGTCATCACCAGATTTCTTAGTGATGCTTACACCCCTCCCACCAGGGAATTCTACATGGTTTTGCTGAATATTGCATCTTTTGAGCCTTAACATAATCATGGGATGAGTTTTCTAACCTTTCCCAGTATATCCACTCCAGCATGCTGACTTCTCTGAGCCCTTGAGCCCTCTTTTCCATCCTTTGTCATGGCAGTTCTGACACTGCATCTGACTTAGTATACGCCATTGCTACTTCCATGCTTAGGAGCCATCCTAGAAATGAGTTTGCACCATGTCCTGGAGTTCTTGCCAAGGGGGCAAATCCTGTATCAGTAACACTCCCTTTTCCAACCTTATGTTCTTGGATCAGGCAGTGAAGCAGAACTCCTTGCCCCTGGATCACCACCAGAGTATTGGGCGCCATCTTAGTTCCATGAGCCCTCTCTCCAACCCTTTTGATAATTCCTTTGTTAAAACTCTTTTCTCCTGAGTTAGCCAGAGTACTTCCTATTGTCTGCTCTGATAATTTTTTGTTTTGTTTGGGGGGTTTTTTTTGGTTTCTTTTTTTTTTTCTTTCTTTCTTTTTCGAATGATACATCTTAACAAAGTGATATTAGAAAAGGAAGAGAAAGGAGAGACAGTAGTCAGAAAAGGGCAATGTCAAGGAAGGGCAGAGAGTAAAGGTGTATTCACAATATTTATTTATTTATTTATTTATTTATTTTTATTCACAATATTTAAATAGCATGGCAAGGGCCCTCACCCCACCATCAGAACACGGGTGAGTAACCCCTTAGATGCCAGGCCACAGAGAGACCCATGTGTCTCCAGAGATCAGGGACACTCAGAGAGCATGGGAGAGGTGTGTACAAATGGGTGCTAAATTTTTTCCTATTTAACTACTGGTGTTAATGTACTAGAAAGTCCAGGAAAGAAAAACACCTGAGAACAAATATAGACTGAGAGGGAAAAAAAAAAACCCTCACATGCGGGGACTTGTTAAAAATGAGACTTTCCAAACCCCTTCCCAAAGATTTTGAGCCAGTAGGTCTGGAGTAGGACCCAGGAATCTCTTTTCACCAGTGCTTCAGGGGATTCTGATAGAACAGATCCACAGGACATGTTCTGAGAAAGACTAGTCAGCAGAGGAAAAGAGGAAAGAGGACACTGCAGGTGGAACAGAAACAGGGTGCCAAGGCCAAAGAGTGGAGTCAGTGTAGCTATGTGACTTTCCTTCCAGGAGGACCCTGCAGACCAAGCAAAGAAGCCAAGCATGTCCCCAGTCATGGGAGTCTAGGCTTGAGGATTTTCTGGAGCAGTCCCCTGAAAGGTGGCAAATAATCAGGGGTTATGGAGAGAGAAAAGTTCAAGGTTCAATCAGCTGGAGTGTCTAGACCAGGTAGGAAGGAGGAAAAGCCAGAGGTAGTTGAAAGATTGGGAAGAAATTGAGGATTTCGGTCACCAGAAGTCTCTATGAGGTCAGAGGGCAGATGTGGGAAAGGTTGGGGGTGAGGCAGAGAAGGGAGGAGGCTGTGATCAGCCTTGTAATGTGGAGTAGTTCTGGCTTATGATGGTCCTCAGAGTATGTTGTCCAGGAATTGGGTAGCTGAACTGGAACAGAGACAGAGGAACATGGAGATGACAATATGGAGAAAATGCAATGCTAGAGTGATGGGCTGAAAAATTCCCCCCCAAATTTATCCACATCCTATTCCCTGGAACCTGTGAATGTCCCCTTATATGGCAAAAGGAGGCAATGGGGTCTTGAAGGTGTGATTAAGGATCTTGAGATGAAGAGATTATCCTAGATTATATGAGTGAGTCCCAAATGGCATCACATGTGTTCTTGTCAGGGGAGGCAAAGAGATTTTACATACTCAGAAGAGGAGAAGGCAATATGACCACAAAGGCAGAGATTGGAACCATATGGCCACAAGCCTAGGGATGCTGGAAGCCACGGGCAGCTGGAAGAGGAAAGAAACAGATTCTCTCCTAAAACCTTCAGGGGAAGTGTGGTCCTACGGACATATCCGGCATATTGATTTCAGCCCAGTGATGCTGATTTCAGGCTTCTGGACTCCAAGACTGTGAAAGAATAAATTTCTGTTTTTTTGAGCCACAAAATTTGAGGAAGTATATTGTAGAGGCCACATTAACTAATAGAGCTAGGTTGAGTATGTCATATGAGTATGAGTATGTCGTATGGCCACTGAAACATCTTGGACTCACCATGGGTTGAGCCAGGAGTCTGATGATTATGAGGGAGCTCAGTAATGACATAAGGAGAGGACAGAGTAAGTAGAATCAACCTCAAAGAGGAGGAGCTTTCATAAGATGGCGGAAGGGTAATTGTCTAGAAGTAGCATGAGAGAGCAAGATGAATACCACTCTCCCTGGCTTCAGGAATGCCAAGAAAGAGCACTCTCCCCTACAGGCAGCTATAGGGAAAGAAGGACCTAGAAACTTAACAAGTAGACTCTAGAGTTGACTTTTTTTAAGGTGTTAAGGATGTGGAGAGAGGAGGATAATTTTTCTGCTGTTCTTCATTTCTAATTCTTTAGAATACCAAATGCATTAAATATAAAAAATTTCAACCTAGGAATTAAGAGAGAGAATACTGTAAGCCACATGTAACTGGGACTACTATATACCTTCCCACAATGCAAACAGTGGCAAATCCAGTTTTGAGGGACCTGAGCTTTTTACAAGGGGCCTTCTTTAAAAAAAATTAAGAGTGTTATCTAACATCACAAATATCATAAAATCCAGAAAAATACATATAAATTATAATTAACTTTGTGATATACCCTTACCTTTCCTGTATATCTGTCCACATGTTCTGAAAAATTATACAATATTCATCTTAAGGCATACATAAGAAAATTAAGTATATTTTTTAAATTGTCACTGTACTATATTGAAGTACAATCACAATATCAATCAAATTATTCTTATATCACATACATTAAATATATGTAGTTTTGTTTCTTGATTTTTTTTTCTCTGATTTTTGTTTCTTGATTTTTCTTTTTCTGCTTGTTGAACCAGTCTCAGTTTTGTGTGCCTCTTCATCTGGAACCATCAGATTTTAGTAGAACAATGCACACTAACACCTTAAAGGTACAATGCAACATTCTGGAATGGGTAAAAAAAAAATGCAACCTCACCTGAGATGTGTGGACAGGTAGTAGTAGTGCTACAGATTCTGCCCTACTACATGGTAATTCTCATTTGAATCCCCATCAAAAGAGAAAATGTAAGGTACAGTTATAATTGTACACAGCATTATCGAGAACCATGCTGATGGAGAATTTCCGTTTTGACTAGGCTTTAATGAAGAACAAACCCTCCCTTCAATATATTTTCACAACTACCTTTTTATTTTTTTTAAGATTTTATTTATTTATTTGAAAGATAGAGACAGAGACTGAGCATGAGCTGGGGGAGGGGGAGGCCAGAGGAAGAAGCAGACTCCCCGCTGAGCCCGATGCGGGACTCTATCCCAGGACCCTGAGATCATGACCTGAGCCAATGACAGATGCTTAACCAACTGAGCCACCCAGGCCCCCCACATCTGACCTTACAAGAGACATTTCAGTCATGCTCCTTCTCCACACCCACACTGTAGGACACATCCATGTTGTGGTACTTCTTCTAGCCCTGAAATGAATATTTCACAAAGTTGGCTGTGTCCCGCCCAGTGGGCAGCCGAAATGTTCCTAGAAGTCATTTTTTCACCAGAATAGCTAAAAATAGCTATACACAGAAGTGACTGTAAACCACATAACTCTATCCCTCTAAGCCCAAAATAAATGCATCCCCAATTCAGCTTCCCCTTGCCAGAACCCAAAAATCCCTACAGCCATTTCAACACCACCCAATTCAAGAGAAGGTGCAATGGGAAGGAAGTCAGAGTGGAAACGGACCATGTTATGTTATTTTATTTATTTATTTATTTATTTATTTAGCAAAATTTTCAAAAACCGCAGCCATGTAACCACATTGCTAAGTTTTACTTGGCCTCACAGTAAATCTGCCTCCGGTTGCAGGACTCTTAACATGCTCAATGAGGCCACCTTCTTGCCAGTAAAAGGGCATTTGCAAAAACCTATAGTCATTCAGATTTGAGGTCTGATCTATTGGAACCGAAGTATTTCTGGTTAGTCCCATCCCATACCGGCCAACTTCACGGGACAGCCAGCTTTTTTGGCTGTCCAGGAATCTATCAGGGTTGGGGATCACTGATAAACAGGGGTCCTTAAATGGAACCTAGAAATGTTTGTGATTGTGAAAGCCTTGTTACTGGTAATGTGATCGAATGAGCATTGTCCTTCCAAGCTCACTTTGCATCTTTGTTTGAAGTCAGTAAGCCGTGGAAACAGGAAATGGATAGTGACCAGTATGAGCATCAGCTCTTTCTTTGCACTGGGTTCTCGTAAGGGTCGACATTTGTCAATAGAAATAAAACGTGCTGTATGCGAATGCAGCAGAGGTAGGCCAGGTAGAGTGCAGACAGTTGGCAGGGATGGATCATAATGACTTCAAAAATCATTAACTTTTGTCAATTTTGTTTCATCCTCTGTTAAATGAGAAAGCCGTCATGCCCTCATGGAAGGCCGTCCACAGCTGGGAGAGCAGAACCCAGAACTGCTGCTTATAAGCCCGTAGGTGCCCTTCGGGGTGAATTAAAGTAGCATCCACATCGTGTGAGATTAAAAGACATGTTTCCGGTTATAAACCCAAGCCTTCTCCTTCAAAGAAAACGAAGACACTCGGGTTCTAAATGAGAAAAATGGCAGGAGAGCTTGGTGTAGCAACATACGACCTTCCTCACAGCAAGCTCACCAGCCTCAATACTTACCACTGTTTCCCGGGGGGCTAGGAAGTGGCAGTCGCCATTTTCCCTCCCTTTCTACTGGTAGTGTGTCCAGACCCATGGACCAACCAGAGTCTGCATGAGGAGACTGCCTAGGGCGTGAACACCCCCTAAAGCCTCATGCCTGCTCAGGGTCCTACTCAGCTGCTTTCAGATAACCCCCATAAACTAGCACTCATATTCCCACTCTTCAGGTGAGAAACCCTGTCAGCCTAGGAGCATTTGGTCCAGTAATTAACCTCCCAGAGGCTAATGGCATTAAATCTGTGTTCCGGTTATAGAGCCACGATCATGTGGAAAAGTTCAGTGTCCTTATCTTAACACTTACTCTAAGAGCTACGCTGATACATTGAAAGAGCTAATTAATTTTGAACTTTTTATTAGCTAAGGGAAAATATGAAGACAAAACAGGGATATGGTAGAAAGAGAAAAAAGCCCCAATTCGACATTACCCAAATTATCCATATCCTATGAGAATGCTGAAAAGATTACTTCTATCAAGATGAGAGTCATTTAAAGTGTTGTTATAAGTTGTTCAAATTTAGGAAGATAGATCTGTTTTGGGACTGTTGGGAAAGTTGTATTAATACATATTCTTGGTAATCAGAGGTAGACTTATATGTAGGAGGAATGGTAGCCGTATTTGATCATATTTCAGGAAAGAGAATCTGCATTTATTGGGCACTATATATATTTTATCTCACTCCTCATAATACTTCACAAGGAAGCTGAAATTCTCCTTGTGGATCCAGTTGGATCCACTGTTTTATACACAAGAAAACTGAGGCCCAGAGAATTTAAGCAACTTGTCCAAGGTTACAAACCTACTCAGTTACTGAGCCAGGATTCAAAGCCAGGTCCATTTGTCTATACCATGTTACTTTCCTGGAGTTCCTAGCAACCCCCATAAGTCCAATTCAACCTAAAATACCAGCTTCCATCTGCTAGGTCCAATCCTTCAACTCCCTCATCATGACTAGAGCCTTTTCCACAAATAGAGAACTAAGCTTTTAAGTTTGAAAGAATGACTATCTCCATGTTTTAATTTACATGAAGGTACAAATGCGTGAGTTTACAAGTGTTTCCGTGAAGGAAGTTTGGGTAAGAATAAGGATCTTATAGTAAAGATTGTTCATGTCTACTCAGCATTCCCCAGAAAACTTCCCACCTCAGTGATGATCTGGTCCAGGCCGAGTCAAACAAGATCTCATTCCCTGTCACAGCAATTGGTCCGTGGGCTGGCACAGTGTCAAACAGACTTTGAAGCCACACACTGAGTATGGCGCCCTAGGTCCCTAATAACTGTGGACCAAAGCCACCATTCTTCCTATACCTACTCCTCCTATCACAAGCCACCCCAGCATCCTGGAATACCCAATCTACACTGTTGTGAGAGCAGGAACAAATTTTTATTTTATTAGAAGCATTGCATTTTGGGGTCTATTGATTATAGAAGTTTGGCCTGCACTAAATAATAGCAACCCACCAATAAATGTTAGTTTCATTCTTGCCCCATTCCTGGATTCTCCCATTTAGAACCCTTCAAGGTTTCCAGGAATTTTCTTTAAAACATTAGAGCTCCTTTAAGGCATTAGAAATCTACAGATACAGTAGATATATAAAGATAGCCACTTTTAAAAAAAAATTCTGGTATAGTTAACATACAATGTTAAATTAGTTTCAGGTGTATAATATGGTGATTCAACAATTCTATATATTATTCGGTGCTCATTCAGATAAGTGTACTTTTGATTCCCATCACCTATTTCACCCATCCTCCTACCCTCCTCCCCTCAGGTAACCATCTCTTTGTTCTCTACAGTTAAGAGTGTGTTTCTTAGTTTGTCTCCATTTTTTCCCTTTGTTCATTTGTTTCATTTCTTAAATCCACATATGAAATCATGTAGTATTTATTTTTCTCTTACAGGCTTATCTCGCTTAGTATTATACTCTCTAGGTCCATCCATGTTGTTGCAAATGACAAGACTTCATTTTTTTCATGACTGAATAATATTCCTATGTGTGTGTGTGTGTGTGTAAACACACCCCACATCTTCTTTATCCATTCATCAATGGACACTTGAGCTGCTTCCATAATATAACTATTATAAATAATGCTGCAGTAAATATAGAGGTGCATATATCCTTTCAAATTAGTGTTTTCATATTCTTTGGGTAAATGCCCAGTAGTAGGATTACTGGATCATATAGTGATTCTATTTTTAATTTTCGAGGAAGTTCCATACTGTTTTCCAGGGTGGCTGCACTAGTTTGCCTTCCCATCAACAGAGCATGAGGGTTTCCTTTTCTCCATGTCCTCACTAACATTGATGTTTCTTACGTTTTTTATTTTAGCCATTCCGACAGGTGTGAGGTGAGATCTTATTGTGGTTGATTTGAATTTCCCTGATGATGAGTGATGTTGAACATATTTTCATATTTCTGTTGGCCATCTGTATGTCTTCTTTGATGAAATGTCTATCATGTCTTCTGCCCATTTTTAATTGGATTATTTGTTTTTTTGGTGTTGAGTTGTATAAGTTCTTTATATATGTTGGATCCTAAGCCTTTATTAAATATGTCATTTGAAAATTTCTTCTCCCATTCAGTACATTGTCTTTTAGGGTTTTTTTTTAAGATTTTATTTATTCATTTGAGAGACAGAGTGACAAAGAGAGCACAAACAGTGGAAGAGGCAGCAGGAGAGGGAGAAGCTGACTCCCTGCAGAGCTGGGAGCCCAACGTGGGGTTTGATCCCAGGACTTGGAGATCATGACCTGAGCTGACAGCAGATGCTTAACCATCTGAGCCTCCCAGGCGCCCCTGTCTTTTAGTTTGGTTGATAGTTTCCTTCACTATGCAGAAGCTTTTTATTTTGATGTAGCCACAATAGTTTATTTTTGCTTTTATTTCCCTTACCTCAGGAGACATATCTAGAAAAATGTTGTTATAGCCAATGTCTGAGAAATTAACTGCCTGTGCTCCCTTCTAGGATTTTTATGGATTCAGGTCTCACACTGAGGTCCTTAATCCATTTTGAGTTTATTTTTGTGCATGGTGTAAGAAAGTGGTCCAGTTTTATTCCTTTGCATGTAGCTGTCCAGTTTTCCCAATATCACTGGTTAAAGAGATTGTCTTTTTCCCATTGCATATTCTTGTAAAATTAGATAACTTATATAATTAATTATATGAATTAATTTATATATATAAATTATATAATTTATATATAAACTCATATAATTATATATTTATATAATTTATCCACTTATAAATTTAAAATTATAAATTATATAAATCCACTTATATAATTAATCATATGAGTAATAAAATTATTTTAGAAATATAAATTATAAAAAATAATCAATCCTATTCTTCCTTCTACCTAATTCCTTACTGGGCATCTGGGGTCAGGTTAGATCTACTCAGGGGAGACCTAACTGGAAAAAAATTAATATCTTTCATTTGATACCGACCCAATACCTGAGAATAGAGAGGGAATATTCCCTTTCTACTAGTAAACCCCTAGGTATCATCTCTCCTTCCATTTTTCTCTCTCCACTGGAGAAACTTATCAGATTGTCCATTTTTAATTGAAAAACTGAGGCAGAATTTTGATTCCTGGTTTATTAGCAATGAATTTGGAAACTCTAATTTGACTTGTTTTTAATTCTTTTGGTCATGTCCTCCATTAGCTGTATAGTTTCCTATAGTAAATGATCCAGGATAAGTAAATCGAGTTACGTCAACTAACACCTAGCAGCATAAATTCTAGAAATCACTTTGTGCATGTCAGGAGCTTGAAATTTGGGATGCAGTGGTTCCCAGGATTGATCTGAAAAGCCCATTTGGCCCACAATGGAATGGTTTTCCAAATGTGGTTCCTGAACCAGAAGCATCAGGGCCTTGTTAGAAATGCACATTCTCGGGCCCCACCCCAAACCTATTAAATTAGGGACTCTGGAGTCTTGTTTAAGCCAAAATGCTAATGCATTTTCATAGTGTACCAAAACACCAAACCTTTGCAATCGAAAGTAGGTCACAGCAGGGGCACCTGGGTAGTTCGGTCAGTTAAGTGTCTGACTCTTGATTTTGGCTCAGGTGATGATCTCAGTGTCGTGAGATCAAGCTCTACATTGGGATCCATGCTGGGCATGGAGCCTACTTAAGATTTTCTCTCTCCCTCTTCTCCTTCTCCTGCTTGTGCACGCACTTTCGGTCTCTTTTTCTCTCTCTCTCTTAAAAAAAGTAGACTAGAGCAAGCACACCTAGCACCCAGATTTTGGTTTCTAATAACATTCTCAGAAAAAAAGAAAAAAAAAGGAACCAGGGTTCCTTGGAGAAATGGTGATTCTAGAACTGAGACAGGAGATATACAAGATGAGCCTGGAGTGCCAGAAAGGAAAGAAGAGCAGCAGGAAAAAACCCCACAATGATGGGCATGACAAAGGGACAGAGAAGCCAACTGAAAGAGCTCCCAAAGGCCAAAGCTGGAACAGTCTGAATACAAAATAAAGAAATAATTGGATTATAACCCAAAATATAAAATAAATATTCATGAATCCATACTGGCATAAATAAGTAATTGAATAATTGATTAACCAAATAAACAGGAGATAATAAACAAATCTCCTATGCAGAAGAATTCCAAATAATTTATAGATACTCAAACCTCAAAGAAGTAAAGAATATCTGCTCATTCCTTAGGCATTGGCTACATATAGTGACTTCCTTCCAAAGAGGACACTATGGCAAGATAGGAAAAAAGTAACTTTATCAGAAACCTAATAAGCACTATGGTAGCCAGGTGATCAACATCAACATGGACACTGACATGAGGGTATGAATATATCTTACCTCTCTGATCTCCCTCCCCAAAATACATAACCTCAGTCTTATCATGAGAAAAACATCACACAAATTCCAACTCTGGGTCAGTCTACAAAAACCTGATCAGTACCCTTCAGAACTGTTGAAGTCATCAAAACCAGGGAAAGTCTGAGAAACTGTCATAGCCAAGAAAAAGCCTAAGGAAACAAGATAACTAAATGTAATGTGGTGTCTTGGGTGGGATCCTGGAACATAAAAAGGACATTAAGTAAAAAATTAAGGAAATCTGAAAGAACTATAGACATTAGTTAATAACAATGTGTTCGTACTGTTTCATTAATTGTAACAAATGGATCTTATGAATATAAGATGGATAAACTAAGTGTGAGATACATAGGAACTCTGTATTATCTTCTAATAAATTATCTAATAAATTTTTCTGTAAAACTTATGAAAAATGAGGTTTACTTTTAAAGAATGTCAAGTAGATTACAGTACCTATGAGGTCAGTGTTTAAAGACAAGCATACATCCCTCTAGGGAAAGAAGTCAGAGGATAAATGAAGGTATGTGATTCTGAAATGATCTCAAAGCATTTCTGGGCTCTGAAGATTGGTTTCACTATACATTAGCTGGAGTACAGACTCAGCTGCTACAACATAAACCCACAATTACAGTGCCTAAAGCTAGAGAAGCATTAATTTCTCATGTAACATGTAACAGTGTAAGGTTAGTTGTCCAGTATGGATAAGACACCTCCAAGGGGGCTAGGCACAGGCTCCCTCCCTGTTGTTGCTTTGCCATCTCAAGGACCCCATAGTCCAAAGTGTTTCATCCATAGTTCAAGATCAGTCATCACTCTCATCACAGCATCCTAACCAGCAGGAAGAGGGAGGAGGTCAGGGAGGACCTGCCCCTCCCTGCTTACAGTGTAACCTCAAAGGCGCACACATCCTATCTGCTCACTTGCATTTACCAGAACTTATTCACACGACCTGGCTTTGTAGCTGGCTACAGAAGAGGTTAGGAAATAGGATCTTTTTCCTGGGAAATCATGCACCCAGCTAAAAATTAGAGTTCCTATTGCCATAGAAGAACTAATTGCTATTGAAGGTCAATTATCAGTCTCTACCACGCTGATTCCTTAATACATTAAATTTTACCTCCACCTCTTATATGCTTATCTAACATAAAGCAAAATGTGACTTAGCATGCTGGGGTCATTTTTAGATGGGATCGCAAAGGGTCACTGTTTGCACCAATAAGGTTTTTACCTTTCTCACTTTCTCAACTCTGAATTCAAAATATTCCTCTTATTTTATCTTGAACTCTTCTTTCCCCTGGTAGCATGGTTTTTCCAATATGTCTCTTACTTTATTCTCTTTTGTTTCCATGTTTTCTGTATATCTTGTATTATGGATCATGCTAAGTGGATTGCATTCTCACCAAGAGACTGAGGGCCCAGCCTTGCGATGACCTCCTTGTTCCCTGAGGGAGCCCAGACTCAAATGCTAGGGTTGCGATTCCCCACCTCACCTGTATTGCCCTCTTCTGGACAGCACAAGAGACGAAGTTAAGATAGCCCTCCATCTAGCCAACTGATCTGATCCATAAGATGGGGTCATCAATGATGCTGACCCAGGTTCAGCCCCTCAGTTGCACGCCACTGGAATCCAGGGTGGAATGTATGGCATCAAATCTAGGAAATTTCTAATCCCAAAATGGGTGCCACTGTGGGTGGAAGGGAGGAGTCACCCTCCACCTCTCATGTTCTAACCCTTCCAAAGGCCTACAAGGAAGAGGACTGGGAAGGGCCATGGATCTGAAGGGAAGAGAGGGAACCCATGGTTAATCAGCCAGTCATCCCATCCACTAGCCCAGTAGGTGACAACTACAAACAACCAGGAAGAAAGATGTCACTGGAAACAAAACCAAAGAAGATTATTACCTACAGAGACCATTTACCTACCTATAAGAGGTGTATAAAATACAAACATACTCAGAAGATAAATTACAGCATTGACTCGCTGCTTAACAAAATGGCTAACTTTTTCATTTTCTTAAATAAAAACATTGCCCAATGTGGACTTTTCAAATGTTTGGATTTGCAAAGGCTATTTGCATACTACCTTTCAGGTGCATATTAACTTCACAAGACAAAGTATCTCCAACAAACCTAGAGTTGAAATGAGTGGTGAAAATCAGGGCTGGAAATGCAGGGTCTCTGGAAATAAGGATAAGGACTGCTCAATGTCAAAATATTACTTTATTATTCTTTCTAGGAGAAGAAGGGACTTGCTTTTTGAAAAGGAAAAAATGTCAGCTCGTATACCACAGATCAGGATGGGAAGCAAATTTCAGAATCCAGTCATTTCAAAGAGACTGCTATGGCTTTAAAATCAGCCTGAAAATGGTAAATCTAATGAAAGATCAAGTTCCTTATTATCAGTGTCTGTTCCTTACAGGGAGGACACTCTGTCTCCCTGCCTAGAAGCAGGACTATATGTGGTTCACCACTTATTTTTATTTTTTCAGATCTCATTTTCTCCCCCTTTTTAATCCTCCAAACCCTTCATTCTTCTTCAATCAAAATTTCAATGATAATTTCACTAATTCATTTTTAATGTTGCCCAGTGCTCTTTGACACATGACATAGCAAATCGGTATCCAGATGAAAGGAAATGTCCTTACTCGTATTCCAAAAAGCCATTCTTTGGTCCCTGGCCTCCAGAAGCTCACACTAATGGTGGAGAAAGTGAATGTGCTGGGGGGTAAAAAAAGATACCACAAGAAGAACATCCATCACAGCATGTTTATAATAATCAAGATTGCAAATGACCTCACTGTGGAAAATAACTTAAGAAATATGAAAATAATTATTAATAAGTCATGGCATTACCATATGGTAAAGCATCCTATCGCCCTTTAGATTAAGGTTCATGAAGAGTTTTAATAAGATAAGAAAATGCCTATGTTTCAATATTAAGTAAAAAATGAGGACAAAATTGTATTTGCAACATGGTCACAATTATTCCCCACCTGTATTGTCAAAAAAAGCAAGGAAAAACAGAGCAAAATTTGATTGTCTTGGATGGGTGACTTTCTTTTCTTTCTATTTTTCTGTATTTCAACAATTGTTATTTTTAGAATAGTGACATCTGATGAGGCACTATTTGGGGTGTCTTATATTTAACTCATTTAATCTCTCAAAAACTCTATGAAACGGTATATTGTTATGCCCCATCTGTAAAAAAGAGACAAAGAAACAGAGTTGAAGTTCACTTCCCATTATCACACAGCTCTGAAGTAGTGGGAGAGTGGAGTAAAGTAGTATTTGAATTTGCCTGCAGGGCTGTATTGTCTCCCTATAATAAGTTCGTATTGCTTTCTATTGAAAGACTTAAAATAACTTTTAAAAAGATAAATAGTCACATACAATTTGCTGTAGAAATTCAAAGGAAGAAGGCCCTCCAGCCTGGGAATCAGGGAAGTCTTAGAGAGGCTGAATGGGATTTAAATATCCACTACTTGGGGTGCCTGGTTGGGTCAGTTGGCTAAGCATCCGACTCTTGATTTTGGCTCAGGCCATGATCTCAGGGTCATATATAGAGCCCCACATTGGGCTCTGCACTCAGTGTGGAGTCTGCTTGAGATTCTCTCTCTCCCTCTCACTCTGCCCCTGCCCCCCTGCATGATTGCTCTCTTTCTCTCAAAATAAATAAATGAAAACTTTCAAAATAAATCAATAAGCACTACTTAAAGGAAGGGCCTGTAGGGGGATGGAACAGTAGGAACGAAGGCAGTCAAACTTGCCTTCAGTGGCCTGCCAACAATGGAGATGCATTGTTTTTATACCTAGTGCTTACATTTTATTCAGTGTCTTAGCTCACCTTCCATCTCCTGGGAGAGTGTATTCTGTTCCTGTATAGAGCCTGCTTTTTTCCCAGAATCCAGTGCCCTTTCAGAAAATGTCAACATTAGAAGGTACCATTCAAGCAAGGGTCCCTTCTGCACTATTCTTAACAGGAAACTCACCTCTTTCCCTAAAGAGCCCATTTCCCTTTCAGAAAACTGTAATTAGTAGAAAATTTTTCTTTATAGTTGGACTTAAGTTTAACTCTCGATAGCTTTTCCCCATTGATCTGGTTTGCCCCCAGAAAGTATTCAAAATAACACTAAATGTACCTCAGTTCCAGGGTGCTCTGTTATTGGACTCATCCTGATTTTTTCATCTCCAACATAAATATCTTCAGTTCATTCGGCAATTTTCCATGTGACTTGGTGCTCAGACTTTTCCCGTCTTACCCATTCTTTTCAGAAATCACTGCAGTTGGGGAATGGTCCTGTTAGAATAATTGCCCAGAACTGAGCAAGACTCTGGGGTGACAGAATGGTGAAATGATTACTGTCACAAGGCTCCATCTATTACTATAAGCCAGTTGAGGAACCTCTTCACACCTTGCCTCATATGAGATGTCATCAACCAAATTCCCTGGACTGTTTTCATATATATCTCTGTGCAAATAGGTATTCCCAAGTCTGTACTAATACAATTAATTGTTTCTAATCTAAATAGAGATAGTAATATGCTGGTCAACAAACTAGAAGCTGGTCCTGGTATTTGGGTAAAAAAATCCAATAATGGAATTTTATAGTTTTACTTTTCAAAATAGAATCAACTCTAAATCATTTGGCTTGGCTCTTGAGGAAAAGACAGAGAGGTTGGGTCATGATGGTGCAGATACAGAGGTTGTGTGTTGGGGTGGATGAAGTACCTTCTGGAGCCTTTTGGGAAGGTTCAAGCACACCCCTCTTTCCCTAGTAGGACAGAGGAAAGACATACTCTTCGATCAAGAGCCTCCTGAGCCGACAGAGAGCACTAGACTATCTCCCATTTGGTGAGGGGCAACATCTATCCCAATGTTATGTAGAAGTCACGGACACACGTTCCTCTATGATGACAGTGCCACCAACTCAAGGCGAAAGTAGGGGAAAGATTAGAACAATATAATGACTTTCCATAAAGTTAGATGTATTCAATTTATGGGATTAGTCTTCATTCTGAGACTTTGTCCTTCTGACATGTTTAGAACTAAGCGTTCTTTTTTTGTGTGTGAAATAAATGGCTGAACCTTTTTTTTTTTTTTACAAAGGTAATTATTTAGCAAACGAAAAGGAAGGCAGAGCAGAGAAACAGAAGGAAGTTGAAATCTTCCTGACAGCGATGACTAGCTTTTCAGATCAGTTCCAGTCTGAACACCACCCCGTAACCATGCATAATCGTTTTGTAAGCCAATAACTTTCCTGATTGTTTAAACCAACCCAAGTTGTATTGTTGCTATAACCTGGTACAAGACACGGGGAAAGGGACTTCAGTAGTTGGTTAAATTAATGAATGATCTTGGCCAAGTTCTCCATGTGGCCATTGAAAACAGGCACAGTTCCCTGGCTGGTTTGGTTGGCAAAGTCCTGCACTAGTTACTTCCTTCTGCTTCCTTTTCTATGCCATCTTCCACCACTGGAGTTCCAGCAGAATTTCCTTGATCTGTAACAAACATCAGGTCTTCTATTACTTGAATAGTTTTGCCAAGGTTGAAGTTCCGAACACTGATCCAGAGTCATTTCTGTTTCACCTTCCCTGCCAGCAACAGGATTCTCCTCTAACCACAGGCTTGGAGGCCGTGGGACTCTCCCACAAGGTAGCAGAGACTGGCTAAATGTAGCTCTCGTGTTCTCCTCCTTTCTGGGCACCCAGAGAAACCATATTGCCTTGTTCCCCATTAGTTAGGGGTAGGCCTATAGTCAAGGTCTCCTAGAATATGGCTAGAAGTCTAAGGCCTTCAAGAAGTAGGAGTGTGAAGGGGGGCGCCTGGGTGGCTCAGTTGGTTAAAGCCCCTGCCTTCGGCTCAGGTCATGATCTCAGGGTCCTGGGATCGAGCCCCGCATCGGGCTCTCCGCTCTGCTTCCCCCCTCCTCTCTGCCTACTTGTGATCTCTCTCTCTTTCTCTCTGTCAAATAAATAAATAATAAATTCTTTGGGGCGCCTGGGTGGCTCAGTTGGTAAAGCGACTGCCTTCGGCTCAGGTCATGATCCCGGAGTCCCGGGATCGAGTCCCGTATCGGACTCCCGGCTCTGCGGGAAGTCTGCTTCTCCCTCTGACCTTCTCCCCTCTCATTCTCAGTCTCTCTCTCTAATAAATAAATAAAATCTTTAAAAAAAAAAAAAAAGAAGAAGAAGTAGGAGTGTCCTCCACCCTCTTGGTCTCCTGGACCAAGGAGTGGTTCGGGACTGTCCAGTCCAGGACTGGCTGGATGCAGAAGACAGTGAGGCCACAGGGGATAACCCAGCCACGAGATGGAAGGAGGTTAGGTCTTTGAATCAGCTCATGGAAGAGAGCCACCTACCAAGCTGACCATGGGCCTTGGTTTGTTGTCCAGGTGAGAAATAAACTGTTATATCTGAGCCATTATATGTTTGGGTTCTCACTGTTACGACAGCCAAAAACATCCTAACTAATAAGGCTGACATGCTCGCTCTCCGTCTCTGCCCACAGGCTTAGTTTAAGCTGTTCTCTCTCGGTTCTGTGTTTCCTTGGAGAAGCGGCCTCTTTTATGGCCTGAACCTCCAGTGTTTCTCTTCTCTTCAGCTGTGGGCTAACACTTTCAAAGCAGCCCCCTCAATTCGATCTGTGCACCTCGCATAGGAACTTGCCCCGAGGAGTCCCCAGTTAATGTGTCCTCTCCCGGCTCTGTGGGGCAGAGCAGAACCTCAGAGATCAGCCAGCAGACTTCCTGAGTCTCTCTCTTTACTTCTGCACATTCTTTCCCAAAAGCAAGTGAAGTTAAAGATCAGGCAGGGCTGGAAGAATTAAAGACACCACAGCGGTGGCTCACAGAATCCGGTCCCCGGTCCTGGACTGAGCTTTCTGCAGCAGCGTTGCCTGGGAAGAATTTTGTGAGACAGAGATTCACACTCGGAAATTTTGATGTGCTGTTTCTGAAATGGGTGGCGAGGGTCTGTATTCTTAACGTATCTTTGTGACCCTGATGCATCAGTCCTGTGCCAGACAATGGTATGTCCGGGTGGGCATCAGCGCTGGCCATACTAATAGCCAAGAGTCCCATGATGGTCAGTAAGAGCACAGCAGGAAAGATCCTGGGATTTGCAGTCACGCTTGGGTTTGAATCCCTGCTCCACCGCTAATAAGTTACGTGACTGGTGAATTTCCGTAATGTCTCCGAACAGCCTTGAATTGTCAAGGGGGTTTTCTAATGCCGCAGTGATAAAACTTACATGAATAATGACTATAGAGTCCCTGGCATAAAGAGCAGAATAAATAGTGAGGATGTAGGGGTGGGTGACTCTGTGTGTGTGTGTGTGTGTGTGTGTGTGTGTGCAAGACAAAGTGTCCGTACAGAGATGGCAGGTGTGACGGCTTCCATACCCAGGAAGAAGAGTATCTGGAAGAACATCCCTCTGGTTGCTCTCCTGACCGGAAACTATTTGGGGGGCTGGCTTTGTGCTGCTGCCGCTACTAGAAGCAGCCAGCAGAGAGCGCTATTTTGCCCCATCTTAGATTTTGAATTTAACCAGAGTTTGGGTTTTTCCCTCTCTCCTTCATTTTTTTTTTAAATATTTTATTTATTTATTCATGAGAGAGAGGCAGAGGGAGAAGCAGGCTCCCCACTCAGCAGGGAGCCCGACGCGGAACTCGACCCCAGGACCCCAGGATCATGACCTGAGCGAAGGCAGACGCTTAATCATCTGAGCCACGTGGGCGCTCATCTCCTTTGAAGAAAAAGGAAGTGGAGCCCACCCCCTGCCCCGGTCTGTTCCCGATTCCATAAAGCTTCCTTGTGCAGAGGAACCATAGGGCGGTCTCAGCACCCACTGAGTACAAAGCAGGCCCCATTAAGGGCGCTTGGCCTGCTGCCCTCTGCTCTTCACCTGGCGGGGCCCTCGGGCTTCCCTGCTTCTGGAAAAAGGTCTTCCCATCACCCAGGACCTCAGACACTTCTGCCTCTGGCCCATCCGTTCCCATGCTCAGAGCCAGGCCCTGCTTGACTGCAGAACATCCAGGGACGCCCCACTTATCATCTGAGGCTCCATCTCCTCACGTGCCCCACATCAGTTAATTGCCAGGCTTCTCAAGAGGAATGACGAGACAACACACGTGAAAAGTGCTCTCAGTCGGCAATCTCCTCGTGAGTGTCCCGCATTAACGTTACCATCTAGCAGGAGCCCCGCCCCGGCAGCACCCAAGCCCCTGCTTCTCTGCCAGCCCTTGCCCCTGTCCCTCCCCCCCACTTGAGGGTGAAGAAAGCTGAAGCATTCTTCTGCTCAATTTAATTCGCTTACCCAATTTGGAGTACAGGAGACTTATGAACACCCCCGAAAGCCCCAGCAGTCCGGTGAGTCTTCTCTAATCCACAGGGAACTGGGGGAGCCAGGTTTTGCTATGAGAGGATTCACACTTAGAGAAAGGGGACCGCTGGGTTAGGAAAGTGATCCCAGAAGACCCTACTAAGAGTTTCCCAAAGAGCTTTGAGATTAGAGAGAAAATGTCACTATGCTTCCGGGCCAGAGAAAAGAGTCATGAATGGCAAGCTAGGAGCTCTTGCTTCCAGAGCTGCACAAGCTTGCGGGCAGGGGGGACATCCAGACCTCACGGTGCCTCTGTTTCCTTGACCGTAAAATACAGAGAATCACAACCTGCCCTTCCCACTACTTCACAGGGGTTTTAGAGGGTGATACCAAATTATTACAATCACCAAAATAACATTTGGCACTCACTATATATCAGACACTGTTTTCGATGTTTACTCTTAAATCCTCAGAACAATTCCACGTGAGAGGTACTATTATCCCCATCTTGTAGATAAGGAAACTAAGCATAAGAGGACTATGGTGATGACTATGATACTTGTGTGACAGCCACGTGAGGTTCTCATACCTGCCCCAGACCGGGGGGGGGGGGGTTCTCCCTCCCCAGACCAGGCAGCAGAATCTGGAAGCCCCCCCTGAGTGCTGGGAGGGCCCCCCTCCAACTCCCCATGGTCCCACTCTCCTGGGGCAAGGGCCCCATCCCGCAGACGGCTAGGCTTGATGATTTCAGAAGGGAAGCACGTGTTTGTGACATTGGGAATTCTCGGAAATTATGAGGGCAAATCGCTTTTGATTCATTATGAGCCAGGCACTGTGCTATGCACTGAACGAGCATGGTTGGTTTTTTTAACGGTCTTGTGAGGTTAGTGCTACTGATATCACCATTTTACATTTAAGGCTCAAAAAGCGTAAGACTCCAGAGTGGTGGTCAGCAAGCAAGAGACCGCAGGCCGGTCTCCTGTTTCCGTAATTGAAGTTTTACTGGAACGCAGTCGTGTCCATTCACTTAAGTATTGTTTATGTTTGCTTTCGCACGACAGTGGCAGAGTTCAGTAGTTACAACAGATGCCTGGCAAGGCCTGGCAGCCTAAAGTATCACTAAAGTATCGCTAAATGATCACGTGGCCCGTTAAGTTACCCGATCCCCACTTTGAAACCAAACTGCCTGAGTTTCACTTCTGGGTCTGCCTCTTAGCATCTGTGCACCCTGAGCAAGTTATTTCACTTCTCTGGGCTCTGGCTTCCTCATCTATAAATTGGGGAGAATAACAGAGTCTACAGCAGAGGATTTTTTCTCCCAAATACTTTTATTTTTTCAGTGTTACAAGATTAATTGTTCATGCACCACACCCAGTGCTCCATGCAATACGTGCCCTCCTCAATACCTACCACCAGGCTCGCCCAACCCCCCCCCCAACCCCGCCCCTCCAACAAAACCCTCAGTTTGTTGCTCAGAGTCCACAGTCGCTCCTGGTTCATCGCCCCCTCCGATTTCCCCCCATTCACCCTTTCTTTCCTACTCACAATGCCCTCCATGTTTTTCCTTATGTTCCACACGTAAGTGGGACCATAAGATAATTGACTCTCTCCGCTTGCCTTATTTCACTCCACGTAATCTCTTCCAGTCCTGTCTATGTTGATAAAAAAGTTGGGTATTCATCCTTTCCCTGATGGAGGCATAATATTCCATTGTATATATGGACCATATCTTCTTTATCCGTTCATCTGTTGAAGGGCATCTTGGTTCTTTCCACAGTTTGGCCATTGTGGCCGTTGCTGCTATGGACATTGGGGTATACGTGGCCCTTCTTTGTAGATTGTCGCGAGGCTAGCCTTAATACACTGATTTGCAAAATACGGCCTCACAGACAATGGCATGTCATCTGGGAGCTAGAAATGCAAATTCTGCTTCACCCCACATTTGCTAAACCAGAAACTCTGGGGGCGAGGCCCCGCAATCTGTGCTTTAACAAGCTCCCTGGTGATTCTGATGCCCGCTGAAGTCTGAGAACCACTGAAGTTGTATTGAAAGCCGTTCCCCCCAGTAAGTGCAAAGATTTGCTATTATGATTTACTTTAGATTGGTATTTAATCCACCTCTATGTGTTTTGCGGGTTTGTCTTGGAAATCAGCCTTAAATTCATAAACTCTTAGGAGGAGGAATAACATCTGACTTTTCTTTCGTATCCATCTAGTACCAAGAACACTTTAAGTGCTTATTCAACATAATTTGATTGGTTGAACAATTTCTAAAAATGGTGTTGTTTTCGTGGGACCTATGAAGCCAAAGTGGCCTGGAGTAACGTGCGTGGGCCTCAGCACGTCTTTGCGTCCCCTGACATGCACAAATGTTTGCATGGACAAATCTGCATTTTTCTCGGTAGATGCCCCAATATTTTCAGCACATTCTCAGAGACTCCCCAGCATTTTAAATAGCACTGCTCCAGAACACAAGCAGCCACAGGTTAAGGTAAAGGACTGAAAGTGCCATCGAACTGGAACGGGGAGCCCTCGGAAGGAACATACCCTTTCCCTGGAGCACAGGAGGAGACCGAATGCAAAGATGGCCCCCTCTGTTCTTTCTCTATTTCCCCTTCTCCGCCCCTGCCCCAGCCATCTCTGCCCTCCACCTCCTGGATTCTCTTTCTCCCTGGAATACTGCTTCTCTTCTTCCAGCTGCTAAAGAAAGTGGGGAAGACAACTCTGCATCCCGTCATGGAGATGGCTGTTTAATTTGAAATGAGTGTTATGTTACTCATTGCTCAGGGCCCCCTTTGATCCACCAACATTTGCTTCTTTTATCCCCATATAGAGCATACATTAGTGCCCTGAATGCTTCCTGGTTTTGTTGTCTTTTAGAGGCCATCGGAGATTATTTATTTGGGAAAGCAGATGGATATCTTGTTTAATGTCAAAATAATTACTATTTGGTTGGTCTGATAGTTTATTTACGCTTTCAGTGTTTTTATGTTTACATCGAAAGAGCATTGCGAAAATTATATTTTATCTGTTAAAGTAAACAGGATATGACAACCTTTTTAACCAATGTTTTAGCTGAGGAGTTGGTTTATTAAAATGGTTAGAAGATAACGGAACCAACTGGGAATGGTCACTTGAGTTGAAATGCACAGCGGTATGCTTTCTATTTGTACAAAAGCAGGAAAGAGGCAATAAACAATGCTTTAAAGAAGGGGCCGAATAACAAGTGGTTAAGAGTAGACTTGAGCTCTGGTTTCAGATCCCGGTGAATAATCCCAGAGATAATGTGCCCACTGTTTCTCTTTTCAATGAGTCACCACAACCTAGTTCATCTACCTGGAAGAGTTTCTCCAGCCACACACCTTTATCATTTGCATTCAGCAACTTTTATTAGTAAACTAGTTCTCTGGTTTACCAAGGAAGAACAAGGGAAGAGAGCTCTCCTGGAAGGTTGCTCGCCCACTAAGACCCTTGGGAAGAGCCACAGGGAATGGGGGTCAACCAGCTCAGCCTCCAGGGGGCGCTCCTCTCGTTACTTTGACTTTACTCTTGTGCATCATATTAGTTTCTTTTTCATGGGACTGCAGCCTTCTATCACAATACACATGTATTACTACATGCTAATTCATTAATGTAGTCAATTCAGATTGTTTCTAGTTGCTTTTCAGTTGTTTTGATAGGATGCATGTATTGGTTGAACCTCAGATCTGCTTTCTCAAATTCAAGTTATTTTCCCCTTTACTGTGGCTCATAGAGACCCCTCTTTCTTCAAGATGTCATTTCTTAGAGCATTTCTCTAAACCCTGGGAGGAATGAATTTAGAAACAGTTGTATTTGTATGGTTGGGATTTGTTCTAAGTCTGTGAAGTCTTTGGATTTGCCTCTCTGCCCTGGAGAGATGGGTAAGGTGATTAGAATCAGGACTGGAAGAGAAGGCTGCTGGAGCCCATTATATTCCCAGAAAGTAAGACACAGTGGAGCTGCTTCTTAATTTCCCCCAAGTTCCCTGGCAGGAGCCCAGGGGCCCCACAAAACACACGCTCTGTCTTGCACAAATTCAATGGCAAGGTTGGCCCACATGGCAAGGGATACACATCCCTACTGTGGTGTGGATTCCTTGCGTGTATCTGGCATGAAAGATCTGACAAAACTTATGTCTTACTATTATTACAACACCAGAGATTTCAAAAATATCAGCATTCAAAAGAGTGACTAAGCTGGGCACAATACTAGGCTACAATTTGTCCATCACTAATGAAATAGCAATTTCATTAGGGCAGAATAGCAGGATCTCAGTGAAATATAATCCTGTGTGATGGAAATAAATAGATTCCTAGACCGAGAAAGGACCTTAAGAGGCCATTGAGACCTCTTCTGATATTAAAAACCTTAGAGAACCACATCAATTGAGAAGAAGGTTCAGAAGTGTAGGATATAGGGGCATGTGGGTGGCTCAGCCCATTAAGCATCTGCCTTTGGCTCAGGTCATGATCCCAGTGTCCTGAGTTCAAGGGTGCAATAGGCTTCCTGCTCAGCGGGGAGCCTGCTTCTCCTTCTCCCTCTTCCTGCCACTCCCCCTGCTTGTGTGTGTGCCGAATAAAGAAAATAAATAAAATATTTTTTTTAAGTGTAGGATGTGGCAAGATAGAATTACACTGCTGGTAGCTATATAAGGCAGTCCAAACATGTTGGAGAGCAGCAATCCAGCAAAAATCTAGAAAAGCTCATGATCCATATATTCCACTTCTAATAGATTTATCTTCGGGGGAAAAAATCTCACATAAATTTCCAAAGAGACCTGTAAGAAGATGTCCATTGCAGATTGGTTTTATAGCCTAACACTGGAAACAACCTAATTCAACAAGAGAGAGACAAATCATGATACATGCATACAGTATAATACTACATAGCAGTTAAATAAACTGAGTGATGCGAATCAACGTGAATAAATGTTGGAAACAATGCTGATTCCAAAAAGCAGGTTGCTGATGGATGTGTGCACAGTGCGATGTCATTCGTGCAGAAGTTAAGCTCTATAGATACAGGCATACCCAGGAAAAGGATAAAGATACAGAAAGGAAGAAAAGACACTAACTTCACATAAATGCTATATCTGAAGAGGGGAACCAAATCAAAGGGGAACAAAAAGAGATTTCAACAGCTTCTGTAAAAACTTACGGCTTAAAAAAAATAGATCTGAAGCAAATACAGCAAATGCTACTGGAACAGGCACCTGGATATGTGGGTGTTTGTTTGTTTAATTACTTGTGTGTTTGGATTTCTTTAATTCCCTGAACTTTTTGTACATATACCGTCTTCTATGGTTCTAATGTGGCGTTTTCCCTTGCATTCCATTGCCATATAGACTCCTTTGTGATATTAACATCCTTCATCCTCTAATCCTGGTGTAGCTTGGATTTCAGAAGAAATACTTCTTTCCTATTAAATCCTTTTTATTTAGGGAATATCCACTTGTTTAGGGAACCGAAAGTTATTTCCAAGATAAATTAAATCATCAGTGTCCAGAATCGCTCCTCTGCTATTAGGCCTCGTTCCTCCTTTCTTGTGTCCCTCCACAAGAAAGCCCCTGACATCTCTCCATCTAATTTCATTAGTGAATTTATGGAAGCGCTGTTGGTTCCTCCATCTAGATGGTTAATAACTCTGTTGAGTATTTCTACCTCTTGGTTCCACCTAAGCTTAAGGAGAGAGAACTCCCTCTCTGTACAGACACTAAAGTTGCCAAAATAGTTGTGTAGGATTGTCCCCTGTTCACCTCACTGTGCTTTCTCGAGGTTAAAATAAAAACATAAAGAATATATTGCACAATGAAAATACAGCTTGTTACCTGGGCTTATTCCAACCTCTTCTCTGTAGTCAACTCCAACTTCAAAAAATTTAATCTCTAATTCAAAACATCAGGTCAAAGTTAGCTGGATTAAAAAAAAACAACATTCAAATTTTCTTTTTTTTTTTCTTTTTTTTTTTTTATTAGAGAGAGAGAGACTGAGAATGAGAGGGAAGAAGGTCAGAGGGAGAAGCAGACTTCCCACAGAACCGGGAGTCCGATATGGGACTCAATCCCAGGACTCCGGGATCATGACCCGAGCTGAAGGCAGTCACTTAACCAACTGAGCCACCCAGGCGCCCTCAAATTTTCTGTATAAAACCTTTAAGGACACTAAATGGGAGAGAAAGGAAACAGATAAATGGGTACAGTGCTGCTCGATGGACAAAAATGAGGAAGTTTAGTGCTTGAAGATGTTTACAAGTACCCCTCATTTTCTATTTTCCAGTCCCTCCCAGAAGAATTGATGAGAATGTTGAAAATTCTAGGTGGGGGAACCTCTGGAGTATAATGAATACTCTTAAAATAAAAGCACAGGTCCGTTAAAAGAGGGTAAGGTCAAAATTTTTGAAAATAAAATAGAAAACAAACCCTATTTCTGTTATATACCTCCATAATTTTATAAGCATGCTCTCATTCATGATAAATTATTATTATTGTGGAGCAGATGGATGAATCTCAATCATTATACTATAATGGAAGATTAAACATTTTCTTAACTTCTATTCATCAAATTAAGTCTTTATACTCACAACAAAGGACAATGCATCAATGTTATCATTAGGGCTTTTTTAATATAACTTTAGCGTGAAGCATAAGAAGACATGATTAATGTACTGACAGAAGTAAATACTAAACAACAGACATTAGTCTAGATTAGAATCGCTTTTTTAGTTCTTTTATTTTGTGGCTTCTCAGTCCTCTGAATTTTGTCAAGGAGAAAAAACCATCAAAATCATTCCATCCTTTTTTGCTAGGTGTTCCTTTTCCTTTTTCAGCCACATCTTTACTTGTGAAATGTTACCTATTTCCTAAAGCTGTGGGGAGTCAGGGAGAGAGGGTTTCTGGGGAGAGAAAAGGAGACAGTATCTGTTCAGTCCCAAATAAGACAGGTTTCCCACTTGGTTGAGTTTTAGGTCATGTTTAACAGCAAGATCTGGGAGGGACAGAGAGAAATCTCATGATCTATAGTACCTCTGGTCTACCACACCCAACGTGCAAGATTGCCCAAACTACTCCAGATCCCAAAACATATCTAGTCTTTACAACATAGTGGAAGGCAGTTTCAGTCTCCCACAAGAATGTATTTCA
>CM052810.1:123209444-123225759 GCA_028533885.1 Nasua narica | reverse complement strand
TAGTGAGAACATGCCCATTTTCTTATTTTTATCCTATATTTTCTAATTTTCTTCAATGCACGAACACTGATTTCATAGTAATTAAAGATTATGCTATAGTGATTATTTACTTGAAATGGATTACTTTCTCTACACCTTTCATAGTCTTAGTTCACTGTTTCCCCTTCTTTCCAATATGGTCTCAACCACAAGGTAAGACTAGCATTTTCCCTTCAGTTTGGCTGTTGAAAGGGATCCCTGTGTTCTGTCTCTTCCCTGGCCCCCAATACACACTCACAAACACACTTCTAACTCAGACTTAAGATTGATTTTAAGTTTCACTCTTTACAAGCTCAATGGCCCAGACAAATAAATGAACTCCTCTCAGCCTTAGATCCTTCAACTATGAAAGGTGGTGAAAATACTTAAAGTGGGTTGTGTGAATTAAGTAAGAAAATACGTGTGAAAACATGGTGCCCAATCCCATAGTGTTTATGTAATTTCGTTTTTAGCAGACACTTCCCTGCTATATTATTTAAGTACTTTAACTTGGCAGTTATGTGAGGAAATTATTGCCTGTGGCTGCTGACAGGTTAAGCTGTGAGGCTCCAGGACTATAGGAGCTGAAGCCTAAATATGATTTTTCACCTACAAAAACCACTGAAGCAGTTAGAGAAAAAGGAAACTGCAGTTATTCTCTTTCTTATTGTCAGGAGACAGAAATTTTTTTCCTGATAATCTGACAAGAATAGAGATAGGGAAAGAGATGAGAATAAAATCCCATTATCTCAGTTCACAAGTGGAGAGAGAAATGCAGAAAGGTCCCAGCATCACCCTCACATATTAGAGATGCTAGAAGAGATGATTGGAGAGCTCATCTTAATCTGATGTCAGGAATCTACTGCTGTCATAAGCTGTCCAGCCCTTTTCTATTGCCTCCAAAAGTGTTCGCCATATCTGTGGTAGACTTGCCAAGTATATGACTTGCGTAGAGTAAGTGAGAGAGAAGACACTTTCCTGGCTCCTGGCCCAATGAATGACTTGGGAAAAGAGATAAGTCTAAATGGATTTTCTTGTGAAATACTCTAGCATGTGCAATGTAAATCACATCTTCAGTCTCTCCTATGAAACCTTCAGTAAAATTTTCACAAGATGCTTTGGTGAAAATTGATCCTTTATGATCAATTTAAGGAAATTCTGATTCCGACCTTGAGTTGTCATGGTGTCATTATGGAGACCTCCTTTGGGGCCAGCCAGCATAGAGCTCATTCTGCTGTGGGTGAGTTTGAGGCCTTGCTTAGGGCCTCAGTCAAACTCGCCTCGGCAAATCCACACTGGTAGCGATGGGATGGGAATGCTTTCGTCACATGACTTTCATCATTGATTCAAGCCAGCGGGTAACCTGTTCAGTGATGCTACAAAGAAACTGTGAAAGTCCACCACCCATCCAGTCTGATGTGCCCCCCAGACCACACCCCTTGAATCTGAGACCTCCTGGTTCCATTCTTGCCCTTTTCCAACAGATCCATCATTACCTCCAGAACATACCATTCCTGAGGGACCCTGTGAACATTTTATTAAGTGATACTGCCTAATCATTTGGAAATTTAATTCTCCCATTGCCTTTTTTTTTTAGATTTCAAGACTAAATATCACTTACTGCTCCGAACAATGCTTCTCGGGTTTCAACAGGCTTCCATCTTTTTTTACATAAGTTCAAAGAGTTCACACCATTCTTCAGAACTGAATTAAGTTCCATAAGTGGACTGAGCTAGCATGAGGATCAGGATTCGGTGCAACAAACTGAAAACATTCCAAGTTTTTCAAAGAGACTGAATATAGGGAATTGGGTTGTTTCAAACACTGGAAAAGTTCAAGGGGTAAAAGTCAGGGGGCCTCCACTAGACCGAGTCACAAGTTTCTGATACCATCAACATGATACAAAGGTGTTTCAGCTACTGGAGCTGCCATGCTAAGTCTTCAGTCCTGGGAAATGAGTCCTCACTCCCAGGAAATGAGCATCCCCACAGCAGAACATGGAGTCTAACCACTGCCTACACTTGGCACTGGTAGAACTTTTGTCCTCCACCATAGGGAGATAGCTGCCACCTAATGTCTGCCTTCCAAATTGCAGGTAAGTCCACTTTGGAGGCTGGACATAATTCACATGCAGAATCCAAGCTGCAATGCAACCTAAGAGATACAGCTTTTAGCTTTCCAGCTTCTTCCAATAGGAGAATAGCTAGTGTAGAACATGGCTTTCAATAAGATACAATCCAACAAATGGCTCTGTTTTTCATTCAGTAAGAGATTTAAAATAAGGAATTAGATTCTTTCAAACAAAAGAACATATAGTGTATTTCATTCCACCAAATATAAAATATTCATAATTATTGAGGCTAGGTTATGGGTAGATGGGGAGTTATTCTATTGTGTACTTTCACATGTGTTTGGAGGTTGATTTTCTTCTTTGTGTAGACTGCTGATTCCCCCATTTGCCCCCAATTCCGATGCACTCTCTTCCCTTCTCCACCCAGCTCTCTGCGTCAGGAAGCTGGCTTTCCTGGATGACATCACTTGGGTTCCCTTGCTAGTTCTGGTTGAATTTGACCAACTTGAGTTTCCTACAAGAGGTCAGAGGGAATAAGAAGAGGAAGCCCAAGTATTTCTTCTCTCCCTCCTTCCTCCGAGTCACTTAGTGGACAGTGGCTGGGCCCTCTACTATAATAGTTTCTACCCAGTGGTCCCTCTGTCGAGGCTCTGACTTTTAGTGGGCTCTCGTCACACTGTCCTCCTTGTAATCATAGGGGAAGATGGCTTCTTGCTGTTGGTGGTGTCTGGGGCCTCACATCCTCTGTTGCTTTCCTTATCCCTATCCCCATATCTGGAAGTTATCCTTTCATTAAAAACCATTTGAACTATCTAACTGGATCTTTTCTGCCCCTCCAGGTCTCCTTAAGACTCTCCTCTCATCTCACATATGAGATGTGAGCTCACCATACCCACAGGGCCTCATATCCTCCTGCTCTTAACTTTTCCCTCCCCTGTCAATCCCCACCCTACCAAGCCTTTGTGCCTTCTGCTCAGGATCTTGCATTACACAAAATAATTGATAAATTAATTGGCAGCATAACATTTTTTCCAAGATAACCTTTCTCAATTTTAAGAGAAGGTATATGGTATAATGCAGAAATACCAATATCATGATAAACAGTTCAGGCAAAGTTGGGAACACACTTGGGAGGAGATCGGTCTATAGAGCCTGGAACCCATAAAGAGGCATGTCTATTTGTCCAGAAGCCTGGTCCTAAGTAAGTGATGAAATATGATTTGGTATTAGAAAAACAGAGCGCAAGCCCCTTAATGACAGAGATTTTTTCCTTGTTCTCAGTTCTTTTTCCAGCACCTACCATAGCATCTGACTCCTGGGAAAAACTGCATGTGTGTGTAAATAAAGCAATCAATGAGTAACCATGCAGGAGCGTGCTTGATTCTTTGTCTCTCAGCCTCCTCATCACCCCCACACTTGGGATTTTCTGAGGCATCATTTTATCATTGTCCATCAACCCAAAACCCGCATTTGGCCCTTGGAATTCTCATTGTGCTCTTGGATGTGTCTCTGCCCCATCTGGGTCTTAGTGTCCTCATTGGCAGAAAGGCCAGGGTCAGAGACCATCCACATTAATGACTAAAACAATATTAAAAATGCTTTTACCACATTTTTTATTTGGTGGGTGCTTTTGCTTTGTTTGATTTTTATCAGGTTGATTGCTTTGGTAAACTGTGTGTTTGTTTTTTTGGCATGAATATGGTATTTTGAGAAAGCATATGTTCCTAAGATAATGTCTTGCTCGTGTTGACATTAACCACTTTATAGGAATTGCCTGAGGCACCCTGCCCATGCACAAGTTTATCTTTCAGAAAAGTTTACCCGAAATGCACATAAGAGTACACAAGGGGAGGCCAGCCTAAATTAGAAGCCATTTTTTTAAGTGGGGAGCAAAATGCCTCACTGACAAAACACCCTAGCCAGCATCATGGATCAGAATAGCAATTCTCAAAAACTGAGAGGCAGAGTACATTCCATAACCATAAACAACTGCCAGGATGGAGAAAAATCTAAAACCTGAGCTTTTCAGAGTTCATTGCAGTTTCTGAAAAGATAAACCGAATTTGGGAAGCTATTAAAACCTAGATTAGAATATTTCCCTTTTACTATCAACTTTGTCAGAAGGAATGAAAATCTTCAATCATCTTTAACAGTCAACAATCCATTCTCAAATAGTAGAAATATTGACATGCAAACCAATGCTATTAAAGACTGGGTTAATGCTATTAAAGACTGCCCTGGCTCAAGAAATATAGGCATAGTAAAACTGAAAGAATAAAGTCCATATTCCCCATAACAACTTTCTTTTTAAACCAGAAATAATTTGTGACTCCAAGCTAATGTATTGCATTTGAATAGTGTGGCTTCTTCTAAACTTTTTAAATAGTGCCCATTAAGTTGGGCAACAAACATAATACTAACCTCAGCCAAGCAGAGTTTTTACCTTCCTAATTGAAAGAGTTACCTCAGAAGTTATTTCTGAGTTGTGGCAAACAAAATTAGCTTTAGAATTGGAATGTAAGTCAAAGGTAAAATACCATTCTTTTAGTAAGAATTATAAGAATTCCTTTTGAGGAGGGAGTCATCTTGATTGGGAAAGTTTCTACTTTGAGTTGGAGGCAGAAACAGTAATGCTTACCAACTCTGCTATGGTTTCCCTATATTTCCTACTGCATTATAGCTGGTGGAACCAAGTGGAGCATCTTCTGGCCATTGGGCTTTGTAGGGGACATCATGTGTTGTTTTGAAGTAGAAGCATACAGGAGTGTTCATGTGTTGAAATGGAATCTCTATCAGCCTGAGTCCCTGAGTGGCTCTACGGAGTAGAGCTCTTTGATGACCCATGTTGGACATCAACCAAAAATGAGAAAGGAAAGTTTTATTGTAGAAGCCTATAAGATATTAGAGTTAATATGTCACCTATCCTGACTAATACAGATCAGAAGACCAACTCTCAAAAACCTTAAGTGTTCACAGAACTGATCTGCGTGAGGGATTTCCTTATTTAGGAAAGGAAAAAGAAAGAGTAATACAGGCAGGAAATGAAAAAAAGATATGAGTTATACAATGAAATTTCCACCCTGTAACTTCCAAATCTTAATACTACACAAACTCACAAAATACTTGTTGTGAATGGATTTTCAGTAAAGCAACTCATCTTTTTTCCAGAGTGATGCAACAATAGAATAGAGGCAAGATACTTACTTTCAGAAACAGGATCACATCACTGGGTAGACTTATGTAATTTTCATCCCATGAAATAGGGGAACTGAGGTCCTCCTATGTCAAACTCAAGGGTCAAGGAAGCTTAAGCGTTCTTGTTTTGTTTGGACTATTGGACTACTTCCTACAGTCATAGGAAAAGGTTTTTTACTTGGGAAAAAAAATACTTTTACTGGATTCAGTAAAATCCAGGCGATCTAGTTTATGATCACAGAATCTCAGAACCTCAAGTTTGGAAAGAACATTAAAGGTGAGCTACTCTCACCCTTCATATTCCCTCTTTCTAGGACAGTCCTTCCAGGTGGCTTCTGATCTCTGCTTGAACATCTCCAGTGGCAAAGAATTCACCCTCTTCTAAAGCAGCCCATTCCACCCCTGCATTGCTTTGACAGTCTCTAATTCGCCCTCACACTGATTGAACTAATGTCTTCCTCCCTATAACTTCTACTCAATGGCCCAAATTCTACCTCTTGAGGCATACAAAATAAGTATGATATGTCTTTCATAAAATAGGTCTTCAAATGCTTGAAGGCAACAACAATCATGTCCTCCTCCCTTTGGAAGTTATTTTTGGAAAAACATTACGCATATTTCCACCACCAAGCCTGGATGAGGTCTGTCCCTTTTCTTCTACTAATTACTCTGCCCTTCAGAAATGGGTTAGATGGCAGGAAGGGGGATTAAAAGGGAATACAGAACATGTTAATATCATGTTAATATCAACTGAAGACCTAATTAAGCAAGATTTCTTGTCTGCTCATTACCTCCTCATGAATCTCACCTCCAGAGACCCATTAAATGGGTGAGAACCAGAGTTGCCTTTTGAGTAAATCAAATAAGAGCCGACCACGTGGTATAATTTGAGACTATGCCAGATTCCTCTGCCTCAAAATCCCAAACCCAACACAAAGCATTCAGCCATTATTTTTTCTTTGGATAACTGGGATTTCCCTGATTCATCACCACATAACAGTTATGAAACAGTTCTGTCCCTGTAGCCCAGTGATCAAGATAAGGCCACCCGCTCTCGTTTGCTGATGACACCCCAAAGAGTCAAAGTCAAAACTGATATGGCTGATGCTGTGCATTTGGATGGGGGCTGAGATGAACATTTCTCCTCCGTACCTTTCTGACCTCGTTTATAACATGAGTCCCCAGTATAGAGGGCTACGCGTGTCTTACTGAATTTTCAAATGACTCTTTCAGATTTTATTTTTAGTCCCTAATTTCCATCACTCTGACAGAGCTGGATGATCCTAAGACACAGACTTCTTACTCTCCAGTCTCCAGACTTCCCCTCCAATCCCTAGGCGTGTCTTTGTCCAAATTTGGGCTCCTCCTCCTCATGCAAATGGACCCTTAAAGATTAACTGACCAAGTCCTCTAGAGATGCCCACACAATTCAGAATTCTAGTGTAAAAGGAGCTTAGGTTCAAGTTGAGAGTCAGGGCTGCGTATTTCTGGTTCTTAAAGGTTTTTAATTTGAAGAAGATGAAATGCATATATCATACTAAGGCACAAGGATTCATAATATTGAATTGTTGTTTTGCTGACAAAGCACTTGTTCTACATAGTGCAAGGGTAAATGCCAACACACCTTTAAAATGGAGTGGGGGAATTAGAAATAAATTTGAACATCCCTGACATAAAGCTTTTATCTCATATCCTGGCTCTTACCAACTGAGTGACCAGGGGCAAGTTACTTAATCTCTTTGAGTCTTCATTTTCCTCACCCTAAACTGGAGGCACTATCAATCCCATTCCCATCACCTCCAGCCCTCTCACTTAAGAATGTCATGAGATAATATTTGTAACCAGTACAGTGCCTGGTACAAAATAAGGAATCAATGAATGTTAGCTCTTCTCCTTACTCTCCCCCCACCACATACACACTCAGCTTCTTTCCTTTTCCTTATCCAAGAAATATAGAGCCATGTAGCCTGAGAGGCTGGACCTACAACTCCAGATGCAACGGAGGAAATAGCCAGTCTCACCCAGGAACGACGAGGGATGGAGCCGGAATGAGATGACAGAGAGTGTGAGCGCCAGAATGAAATGTGAGGACACCAGGCTTCAACAGGAGTGACCGCAACCACAAACCATAGGTCAGTGCTCACAAGTGCTTGTTGGGGAGGGAGAGTGGTTCGCCATTTTTTGGTTCACCCTGATGGAATGAAACACTAATAAAACATTTTTTCCCAAAAAACTAAGTTTATATCTGTGCATGCAGTATACTTACTTACCTTTTTATTGAAAGAAATCCAGTATCTTTTGCAAAATGTTAGCAAAATAATAAGAATATTCAATAGTGGGAGAAACTATTAGCATCTTAGCATAGCATCATACAAAGCAATGCAACCTTAAGTCAGAAGCCCTTTATCTAAATAGAAGCCAGCAAGTAATTATACAGTATGAATAGGAGAGGAAAAAGTTTTAATGCCATACCTTCCTTACTTGCCATTTTCCCTAGCGCACCTTTAAAAGGGAGTGGGGGTGGGGACAGACTTCTTTTTTTTTTTTTTTTTTTTTTTAATAAATAAAGCCAGAAGCTTCCCCCACCCACACTGTTCTCAAGTCTCTTGCTAGGAACAAGGAGGCATTAACTCAGAGGGGAGGCTGCCACCTACTGGGCGACCACTAACATCCCTTCGCATTTTCTGCAGGTCTTGGAAGTGTCCCGACTCACAATCCCCCTTCAGCTTAGAGCTACTTTGTTAGTGACAGTGACAAAATCATAACCCAAGATACAACTATACAGAAACTTAAAAGCTACAGCATGAATTAATCATAGGACAACCTCCTGCAAACTTCACAGCAACACTTTTGCTTTAAGCATCAGAGAGCCTGCATTTTCAAAGGGGGAGGGAAAAAAGCCCTTTCTCTCTGAATTTCTGTTGTGTTTTCTAAGGACAAAGTGCTTTAATAGTTGGTAAGTGCTGCTAATTGCTCCCTGGACAGCCCTAATCTGGCCATTTCCTCCCTGCCTTTTACTCCATAAATCCTTCCGAAGACTAATATATTGGTTTAGTATTCCTCAAAAGTACCCCCTTTGATTGGACTGGTTTACATGTTTACAAATAGTTTCTCTACACTCGCCATTTGAAAGAGCCTGTTGTTAGAAAATCTTTTATTATTGATGTTCAGACTTATCGCAGCCCCCGAAACCAACCACCAAGCCCTCTTCTTTTTCTTCTTTCTTTTTTCCCCCTCTCTCTCTTTCTTAAGAACACACCACCTTGAACTCAAAACAAGCAGAAAATCTGAGTTTTCTGCCTCCAACCCCCTCTATGCCTTATAACAAATCACTGTGCCTGGGATTCTTCATTCAGAAGGCAGGAAAAAGGAACTTACAAGTAGTGATAATAATGGCTATGCTTGATAGGTCCGCAGCTCACAGCTCTGTCACAATATAGAACTTTCTCCTAGACTCCCACCCCCCCCGACCCCCCCACCCCCCCCACCCCCCCCACCGCCCCCACCGCCCCCCCACCCCGGCCCAGGAGGTATGCATCATCACCCTGAAGAAGAGCGCAATTACCAAGGTAGCGGAGGTAGAATTCACGCTCAGAGCTTCTGATCCGTGGGAACTAATCCTGCTCTCTCCCGAGACTGCTCTTGAGCAAGAGAGGGACTCAGATAAGTGAATGCATTCAATAAGGCCAAAGCTATATGCAAATTCACATTCCAGAAAGAGCAAATACTATGCTTTGAGCTGATTACTTGGAAAAACTGGCCCCCGACAAATAGTACTCTAAGATGGAAAAATTTTTGCCTGTAAGACGAGGCAAGCTAGATGGATGAAGGATGGACAGGTAGATAGATGGACAGATCGATTAGAAAGAGCTCTTCTGTTTATGACTCCTCTTTCAGAAAGTTTGCCAGTGATTCCAAAGGAACATGATTCCAGTTCTTTTCCATTTCCGGCTTTTCCCCCTGCATGTTTGCAGATTGCTTAATTACTTCATTGGGCTTTGGAACTCATACATTACAGATACATGATCATCTAAGTCATTACCTGCATATTTTCCCATTAAGAATAATTATAGCTCTTACCACCACTGCCCATGTACTTATGTCCTGCAGGCCTGGGCACACTGAAGTAATCATCTTTTGAAAATGATCTTGATGGGCGAGGGTTGTGTGCACAATCAGTAATAAGCAGGATGAGGTGGGAAGATTTCCATCTCCTCCATTATTGAGTGGCTCAAAAAATCACATTCCCCTTATGTCGTCACGGTGCCATGCAGGACGCCAGGGCGGTTTATGTTCTCCTGAAAAGGGAGTTAGCACTAAATGCGGAGACAAGACCCAGGGGATGCTGGATTGTAGCTGCCCTTCTGTGGATTAATTTTCTGAGCACGTGCGCATCACCCATTTCCTGGCTCAATTTCATTGTCTACAAAATGGGATTTATAAGATGCCTTAAAAACCTCCGATCATCAAATCTGAGATGACACAGTCTTATAGGTGGGCGGGATAGCTTTTTATACTGATTGAGAGCCCAAGCTGTGGAATAATGGCTCTCCCATTTTATCCACTCTATAACCGTGGGCAGGTTACTTAACCTCTTAGAGCCTCAGTTTCCACATCTGTAAAGAGAACACAGAGTTAGTCTGTGCCCCATAGAGATTCGGTGAGAGCCCACTAGTAAAACGCTTCGCCCAGTTCAAGGGACAGGTGAAAGTCCTGTGAATGTTCGCAGTGACTGTTATCAGCAGGTCCAAATTGAAAGAGTCTGGGGTCTGTTCAACAAAGCTCAGGTAACACATCTAAATTAAAAACAATAATTGCCTGCCAGATAATAGTCCAAAGACATTGTGAAGGGGTCACATGTTATTTTAATCAGTGGTACGTGGAGGGGTTCAATTTCAAAGGTAGGAGAGAGACAAGCCAGCAGATGTTTGAAAAAAATATTAGATTATAACCAAGAAAAAGCTATTTAAATATCTGATTAGGAAATAATCTACAACTGGTTTCTTGAAGAGCTCATCAATTATTCTTAAACTTTTTTTTAAAAAAATTTTTTTTTGTTTTATTTTCAATACAGCTGCAAAGTAGTCACTGTAAGTTTTTTCCATTTTAAAGAAGCACTGGAAAGCTTCCATTAAAATTCCCTATTACCACCTAAAAAAGGTTAATTTTTCTAAGTCATTATGGGCACTAGCTCCTGCCCGTGGTCTCTCTCGTATTACCCTCCCCATATCCAATAAATAATGTGGTTCTGTATACATCCTTCTCTATGCATTCCTCTTTCTACTTCACTATGTGCTGTACACAACTTTTTATATCACTTAATATTCTTTTCATTTTCCTAATGGTTCAGTGACTCTCTATTCAGTTAATGTAATTTATTTAACCAAGCCCCAGTTGTTGCTTATTTTGGTTTGTCCCCATATGGCTGTCATGAACAACCATGGAGCTAAGTCTTTAGGTAAATTTCTAGAAGTGGGCTTGCTAGATCAATGAAAATACACTTTCTTTTAAGCAAACAGTTGTTTTTTAAATTCTCATATTTTTAACTTGGTTTGTACCCATAGATGCATTTTTTTTTTTTTTTTTTTTGAAGCATGGACACAGTCCTCCATCCCAAATTATGCTGTGAGTTTCCCACAGTCGGGGAAACTGCAGAGGTCAGCATCCCCTTCGTGCAATGGATAAGCCTCGCCCTGGGAAAACCACCTTCGTGACAATTATCTCCCTTGCCAGGTACGTGTGACACATCCTCATTTAACTAGAGTCCCCACTGGAAAAAAATGTCTGTGTTTCTTCTGGGACAGACTGTCTTGGAAGCAGGTTCTGCTGGCCCTCCTCGGTGGTACTATCAGTAGCAAATGGCCAAGGGTTCTGAGCACAGTGTCTACCTAGGTCCCGGTAGACTAAACATGTCACATCAATAACCTTCTTAGCTGTGCTTCCTGTAAGCTGGGGATAGCAGAAACTTGAGTGTCCCAGTCGATATGCCCAACTGAATATGGTTATCTCAGTGTCTGGGTCTCTTGGTTTTCGGGGACACATTTGGTGTCACTGATGTGAAAAGGCTGTTGTTTAAAACTCTTCAGAAACTTCAACCACTTTTTTAAAGTGATTTGAAATATAAGCTCGTATGTGCACAGAATATCTCTAGAAGGATACACAAGCAACTGGGGACAAGGTTGGCCTCCGCCCGGGGTGGGCCAAAGGAATACAACTGGGTGAGAGACTTCCTTTGCCCCAGATTCTTTGCACGGTTTTAATTTCTTACCATGTGCATGGACTCAAAAAGGAAATTTTTAAGCAAGAAAGATTAAGCCCAAAAGAAAGAAACAAGTATGCACGTAGATGTTTTCTCTTGGTGAGCTACCAGATTAGTAAAACATAAGCAAAACAAGGTGCTTGAGCGATTTGACAAAAAAGGGTATGAAGAGTTGAGTATTTAAGAATGCAAGGTCTGGAGTCAGACTGCCTGGGCTCATAACACAGCTCTGTTGCTTACTAGCTATGTGATCTTAGACAATTACTATACCCCTCGGTACCCCAGTGTCCTCATCCATAAAATGGGGCTAAGTAAACTGCCTGCTTCACAGTTACTTGTATTCCATGGGCAAATACGTAAAAGCCCTTAGAACAGTAACAAGCATGCAGCACATGATCGTTATGTATTAACTATCATTACTGCTGGGATTATTCATCACTAGGTTTTACAGTGTTATAACTACAATAGCAAAGAGCCCTCCCTACGATTTTTAGACTTTGAAAATTAAGAGACCAATTTTACTGGGGCACCTGGGTGGCTCAGTTGGTTGAGCATCAGGATCTTGATTTTGGCTCAGGTCATGATCTCAGGGTGGCAAAATCGAGCCCCATGATGGGCTCTGCACTGGGCGTGGAGCCTGTTTGGGATTCTCTCTCTCCCTCTGCTCCTCTCCCCCTCCCCCCAAAAAAGAAAAGCAATTTTACCACAAGTGTCTGATTTTATGTTATTTACAACTATGCAAATGGTCGGGGGTGGGGGGGGTGAGGGAAAGTTGCAAAACTTCCTTTTAGTTAGTAGTGATTCCAGATTTGAGAATTGCCCCAAGTCTTTGCAAGAGTTGGTGACCCAAACCATTTGGGGACTTTGGTGTTTGTTTTCTTTGTGTGTCAATACAATTTTGATTCTTTCTTCTTTTGAGCATGGGGGGGCAGGGGAGGAAGAGACAATGGTTAAACAGCAAAAAGTAAAGTTGCAGTCCCCATTTAACGTGACCGCCCCTTAAACAACTGTGTATTTAAGAAGCACCTATTTTGTCCTTTGAATTCCAGTATAATTAACAGTTATATTAGTTTTAGGTGTACAATATAGTAATTCAACGATTCCGCACCTTACTCAGCGCTTATCACAGTAAGTGTACTCTTAAGGAAGCACATGTTTTGAAATGCGTATTTGCCTAAAGAAACCATTCACAAGATAGGAAGGCATTAAAGATTCCTGAAAACATTCTAATCCCACCTACTGTGCATAATGTGCTCAGTCATTGGAAATGTATTGCTGGCAAAGCAGATGATATGGTGACGGGGACAAGTGGACTCCGCTGTCACACAAGCCCAGATACATTTTTTTGCCCAATATTTTACTGAATGTGATACACAGAGTGCTGTTATTATGCCTGTCTTATGGGTGACCCCTGCCGCCTTATTTCAATATGGCGCTCCCCAAGCTGCCAGCATCATGGGAGTGGGATCTCTCCTCCAGGATGCTGGGTTCAGGCCATCCCAACCCCAGGTCCAAATATTTAATTAATGAGAGTACAGCAGATGCTAGTTATAAGGATTCTGTTCTAAGGTCTTAGCAGATACAGTGCTGCGCCTCACACACAATAAGCATTTCCTGAGCCAATCCCCAAATTCATTGTGAGGCTGTAACACAGTATTGCCCCCAGAAACACAGGACTGTCTCAAGCGCCCTGGATCCCCCAAACCTTCAGGAATAAAAAGGCTGTGTTGTTTGGCCCCAAGTTCCTCCCTTCTCTGCTTCGTTGACTGTCAGAGGCGATTCAAATAGGGCCAAGGGTCGGAATTGGATCCAATCAAGTCTGGATAGAAAATATTTTCATTGTATAAGTGCAGGTTGTGTTAAGCTTAGAAATAGGATTCCCAGTACTGCCTACGATGATACCTTTAAAAACAAACTGCAAATTGGCTTGTTTAATTTTACTAAATTATTCAAAATCCAAGAAGTGTGAAAAAGTGGGTCCCATGATGAATGATCTGATAGATAGTCTAAGAATGGAGACAAATGTTGACACTAATAGAACATTGTACGTTATTATACTTCAATAAAGATCACAAGTAAAAATAGAGACAAATGTCTATCCTGCTCTCCTTCGAGGACACGGACAACATCCAGCTTCCTGGTCATTGCAGTAGGAAGCAATGAGCAAAGATTGTTCCGTATACCACAGAGCCCAGCCTTCCTCCTGCCCATTAGACATTTTCTTTGAACAGTGATAGAACTGCACAACGTAATTTTAAAGAAAAACCATTTCGGATGTTACATACTTTTTGGATAAAAATGGAGCAAACTATATTTAAACCTCCTAAATTAGAATTTGTCAAGACATCGGATCCAGGCATTTCCAAATCAATATGGGAGTGAAACACAAAGACACCGATGGATACAGATTAACGGATGGAATAATGTGCTTGTGAGCGACCACAAGCTACACGACATTACCATTGTTACATTTCCGTCATACACAGGGAATGGCTAGGTTCGTGGGATGCAATTTGTCTCAATGATATTGAGGCTGAGATGGCCCTTTGGGGTTTGTAGGCATCTTAATTATAGCATTTTTTTTATAATTTTAACTGAGGTTATTGTATAAACATTTTTAATGCATCCTCATTATTAGGCTAAGGAAAGAAATCCATTTCTGCCAACAGAGAGCAAATAAATCTTCACTATCTCTTTGGTCCACTAGTTTACGTTTAGAATATCACACCTTTACTGAAAAGCTGTTGGAGACATATGCTCTCATTATTATCCTGCAGTGATTTATCACTTAACTCTGAAACAGGCAATATATCCAACTTACCCACTAACTGGTGTCCTATCCCAATTACCATTAATTAACTCAAAATATGTTACTTTCACCCAAACAAAGCATTATTTTAAAAATCCTATACTCTGAACCACCAATGAATATTTTTACATTTCTTTAGCTAGTATTTATTGAAAACCTATTGTGTGCCCAACACTGTGTTGCTCAATGGTATCTTTTAAGCTTCCCAAATATATTTCAAACCTCTAACGTGCAAATTTATTCTCAAGAAAAAAGAGAATTTGTGAGAAGAACCCCAGGGTCAGAATGTACAAAGACAAAACTGTGGGTTTTGCTCCACGTGTGTGAGTCAGAAGTCATGGAGCTCTCTGTGCCTCTGTTTCTTCACTTGCAAGAGTCGTAGTAATTTTTCTTGACCTGATTCAGCTGTTAAGAGAAACAGCTAATAAAAATTGTTGCAGAGCACCATGAATATTGAAAAGTACATCATCACCGTGATTAATAATAATGTATAAAGCTCAAATATTGAAATGACTCTCTGGCATCATTCCAAAACAAGAAATAGAAGCTCTGGACTTGCATAATAATGAAGAGAAACAGTGTGAGATACTCTTATTGTACCAGTTCAAATGAACATAGTGATGAATATCTTTAATTACAGTATATTAGGTAACAGTGTGTGTCTTCGTGCATGCGCACGCATAAGCGTGTGTGTGTGTGTGTGTGTGTGTGTGTTTTAAACTAAATGTCTTGCAATCCTCTCCATAATATATCTAGCATTCAAATAGAACCATTCCCAAGCCAGGCAGACATTTATATATCTGTACCTAACCTTAGAATGGAATGCTCATTTTGATAGAGAAGATAAGCAGCTAGCGGTCCTCTGTTAAAGAAAGCCGGCTCTGATTTCATAGATCTCAAAATCTGTCATCCTCCCGTTAGCTGACTCTCGGGCACCTAATGGGAAAAACAAATTGCTTTTACTTTCCACGAAAGACATTTGCATTTAGGACTTTTTTTGGGGGGGACTCATAGAAGGTTTATAAAGTGTCCATTCAAACTGTTCTACCTGCGTTTTTCCCCTAAAAGGGTCTTTATGAAATCTTACAGTAAATTTAATAACCCTCTTCAATAAATATGAGCTTTTACGGGTATGACATATCTAAATAGACTCAGTGGTCTGGGCATAAGATCTGTATCAGTAATATTTTCAGGGTCGTAATATCCTACATATTAAGGAGGGAAAGCCACGTACAGAGCAGATTCCTGCATAAGAAAAAAATTTAGTCTCCAGATTTAAGAAAGCAACCGGTCAGTGAACATTTGGGTGACTCATTAAGTTAAATGTGAAATGTCCTGATGTGTACAATATCGAGCTTCATGATATTCGAACATTAGCATCTTTCATTTTCTTCCCTTTTCAGCAAATGCCCATTATAGAAATAACTTCAGAAATGGCCTTCAGTGATCATTCATACTGGGTTTTTCAGGAGCGAGACTGTCACATGAAGTGCTTCCGTATCTCCATTGCCTCCCGGGGGTGGGGGGGGGGACTTCTGCTTGGGTGAGCGGCTGACACGAACCCCATTGCTGCAGGCATCTCATCGCTCCTTTCACCAGGTAAAGCTACCAAATTAGGCATGAGACTGGGACCCTCATTTCTCCTCTTGCTGGTGTGGATCAGTAAGGAAGACAGGAAAATGCTAGTGACTTTTTTATGGCTGCTATATAACAAGAGAATGAAATGTCAAAGTCCTGGAAACTGCATCTTTCTTAGTCCTATCAAAGCTCATCTAGCTCCTACTGATACCCAGACTTGCCCCTCACCTTCGACTTTGCCTCGTCAGCAAGTAGCAATTCGAAATTCAGCAACGCAGAGCAGTCCAACAAGTCAAGACATCCTGATTAGGATCCGGTAGTTACTGAACATCTACATGAACTAAGGGGCTTGGGCAAACCTTCAGAGAAGCCCACCCTTACTGTC
>CM052810.1:123160745-123208944 GCA_028533885.1 Nasua narica | reverse complement strand
AAAAAGGACTCCAGTTAATCAGCAAAATTAAGTTAATCAACAAAGGAGATTGATGTTCCTAAATAGCCAAAAAATTAAGCGAAGTAGTACTTAAACTTGATTTTAAAACTTGTTGGTAGGGCTTTCAGACATGCCTGCTGCCCACAGAGCACTGGAGGGCATCTTCTGGGATCCTTGCCAACCTGGACCAGGAACCCTATCTTAGTGCCAGAGAGCTCCCAATGATCATAAAGACTTTTCCTAAGGCCTGCATAGCTGTGCCTACTAAATGTTCTATTCCCAAGAATCAGTGAAGCCTACTGCTCCAAATTACTGCATTTTAAAAGTACCAAATAAAATGAATGGGGTGATGATACAGAGAAAAGAAAACATTTAAGGATAATGAGCACAGAGCACTGAGCTTCATCCTAGATAGAGGAGGGTGGGGGAAAAGGTCAGTAAATTGAGCCCACAAATGATAGTCCTTGCAAATCATCTCCTAATTAATCCTCATCCAGCCAAAATGTACGAGTTTAACCTTTTCATTCTCGGTTTCTCACCGTATTTACAAACCAGTGCCGCTCAGCGGGAATGGAAAATACACCCATTCTAGAAGCTTCAGGACTAAGTGTGCTCTTCAATGTGCTCCTGCAGGCCAGGATGTGAGGGTGCCCAGCCTACCCGCCCAGGGGGCTATTCCGGTTTTCCAGTTAGTATCCATACTGTGCAGAGTAATTTAAGATAAAGAATTGGATGGCTACCTATTATAATTTGTCATTGTTAAAGAAGGAAAGTGATTAGATAAGTAGACAGGACAAATGCAGGCAAGATGATATTGACAGCACGTTGACTAATCAAACACCCAATCATCTTACCTGCCACGAGTGAGAATTTGGTTAAACATTTGGATGACGTACAGGGTAGCTCGCGGAGGGATTTGTTCCCAGGTAATTGGCAGGAACCGAAGCTCATTAAATTAGCTCTCATCTGACATGCCAAATGATACTCACAGTTGATCCGTTACATCATCAGCAAGCAATTGTTTATCTCTTCCACGAGCCAGGATGACAAATAAGCAATTTTAGCCAAAAGGGTTAAGGCCAGTGCCAATCATTATTCAGCCAGCAATTTAACTGATTCTGTGGCAATCAATACCATGCCTTGAAAATGCAATACCGCAGTCTCTTCCACATTGTGGGACCCTTTCTGTGAATATGCTGCCAGAACATAAACAAACAAAATACCAGATAGAGACAGGTCTCAAATGTAGTCTTTGACATCTGATTTTAAGGGAGTGGAGATACCAGTAAAGCTGGAGGCATTTATGTTGGGCAGTTGCAGGAGAGAGCAGGTACATGAAGAGAGCTCATGCCCAGATTATTGGGGTAACTGATAAGAAATCACGAAAGGTGGCAGGAGAGAGATGGCGGAGGCTGGGGTAATGCCGACACCAAACTTATCGACCCTGATCAGAAAGCCCGAGATGATGATGGGTACAGCAGCTCTCAATGGCGACTTTTTGCTCTCCATTTCCATGCACTTGAGATCAAGGTCTCCAGTGGAGATTAGCGTCTGGACCACACAGTGTTGTATTCAATTAGCTGATTGCCACGGCGGGCCCTTGTCCCACGGTAGACGCTATTTCCTTTTCTGACCTTGCCTCCTCTTGCCTCAGGCTCCTGATGTCATGGCCAGAGTTGAAGCTGTTGGGACAGCCTCTCCCCTCATGGAACAAGTAACCAAAGTAGAAAGAGGAGGAGTTTAAAATCTCAGAACAGCAGCCCAGAAACTCAGTCATCAGCATGCCGCTTAGCAAGATAAGCACTAAGTGGGATAAAGGCACTGATATGGCTCCATCCCAAGTCTTGATTTCCCTCTTGCTGGAACCTGCCGACGCGTACCTAGTTTGTGCATTATCTGGGTTTTTTTGCTCCTTCTTCTCACCTTGCCTGAAAGTTGTGGTCACTTAGCTACTTCATTCCTCATCTGGTCTGGGGCATTCGAGAAGCAGAAATTCAAGGCAATAACAGCTTCCTCGAGTGTTGCCTGTGGTGATAAAATATTCAGAGCAAAAGAGGATTGAAGCTGTTGCCCAACATGAGGTTTTAGGAGTGTCTCGCTCTTCCCATCCCCTGCATTTTCCTTGGCCTCCCAATCAAGGTAACCAAAATTTGATCATAAATCTCCTTGGTTAAGAGCCCTTATGTATGATATGTTCCAGTAATCACTGTTGCTAATCAAAATCCCTGAAGAAAAAGCAGTACAATAGGTCTTTAAAGCAATATATGTAATTAATGTGGCCATAATATTTATAATCTATATTCATAATTAAAATAATAAATACTCTACACAAAGTTCTTTCTCTGGGATCTTGTCAGATACTCAATGACAAAGGCCTGCACTGAGTCAGTGGTAATAGAGCCATAAGGAAAAGCATGGGGACCGGCCAGATTCTCATCACAGGGAGAAGCCAGAGGGAGTGAGAGGGGAAAGAGTCAAGAATCATCCCCAAGTCTCTGACCTAAATAACAGTAGATGAGGCATCAAGATGGTTTGAGACATGGGGCGCCTGGGTGGCTCAGTTGGTTAAGCCTCAGCCTTGGGCTAAGGTCATAATCCCAGGGTCCTGGAATAGAGCCCCAAATTGGGCTCCTAGCTCAGTGGGGAGCCTGCTTCTCCCTCTCCCCCCTGCTCATGCTCGCTCCCTCTCTCTCTTTCGCTCGCTCTCTCGCTATCGCTCTCTTTCTCTCAAATAAGTAAATGGAATCTTTAAAAAAAAAAAAAAGATCTGAGACAAGAGAGGGAGAGAAGTTTAGAGTGTATTGAGTTTAAGATGCCAGTGGGACTTGGGTGAAAGAGATCCAATAATCAGTTAAGTATACGGGGCCAGGGGGGCCAACTGGGAGGCTTACAGCACATGGTTAATGCTGGAACCATTATGAGTGAATGAGGGGGCCTATAAAATGGAACAGGGCAAAAAGCGAACCTCTACAGGCACCACATTTAAGGAGCCAATGAGGGAAAAGCAGTCATGCAAAGGAGGCTGAAATGGGACAAGAAACTAGTGTTGGGGAAACCTCCAGAATCGTCCAGAGGGGGTTCACAACTTTCTGGAAAAAAAAAATCCCAGGCCCCTTACCATTAATAAACATATATCAATATGCAATGTAATCAGGTCTCATTTCCCCCATCCCTACCAATGGCCCCCTTTCTGCTCCTCTCTCTGTAAAAAACAAAGAAAGAGTTTCAAAAATGGATGATCACAGTCTTATGTTCCCCATGAGTCAAATGAAAAGAGTAAAAATAAAAAATTCCACTGACTTTAGAAAAAAGGAAGTTATTGGAAAATTCAAAGAATCAATTCCCAGGAAATAATGAAAGTGAAAGCCAATTGCAACAGCCTGGGAAGTTAGAAAGAGAAGAGGAGGAGAAAACAAAGTAGAGGGAGAGGTTTTGGGGTGTTTTTTTTTCTGTTTTTCTGATTAAAGACCTAAGCATGTTTACAGTTGGTGAGGAAGATTCAGGGGTGAGGGGGATTCTTTTTGAAATAAATGACAGATAGATAGATGACAGAGAGAGCGAGAGGGAGAGATTGAGATTTAAAAAGAGACAATGGAAGGGGAGCAAAAGCAAGAGATTAGCCTTGGAAGGGAAAAGGGCTCCCTCTTCCTGCACTGCTCCAAGCAAGTAATGATTGATAGAACCCTACAGCGACAGGAGAGGGGTTGTCCGTGCTCTGAGGATTGAGAGAGAGAGAGCGGACCTGGGAGGATACTAATACTGCCTTGTGTTTCAAAGGGGCCCGTTCATACAGGAAATCATACATTTACGGGGACACCCAGGCAGGCAGCTACGTGAAAACAGCAGAGGGAGATGCGGGAGCAGAGATGACACGTGGTCAGACGGAGCCACGTTGGGGGTTCACAAAGCATATTTTGTAAAAGAACATGGCAGCGGGAACATGGAGAATACTGGCGAGAAAGAAGGGAGCTAATATGCAGGGCTGCTGCTATTGCTCCTGCTACTGCTCTTTCTACTTTGCCTGGCACACATCCATGCAGGCTAGAACTTCAGCGAGTTCCCCTTCGGTACGTTGCTGCCAATGATGCTTGCCACCTTGTACGCAAACATGGCTCCCTTCTCTGCACATTCCCTCTCCGCGTGCCATCAACCCTCCTTCGTGTTCCAGTGATAAGGGAGATTCTATGGACCACCCTGGTTTTCTGACAGCCTACCAGGCTGTGTACAGCCAGAAAAAGTCTCCCCCGCTGTGTAGAAATCATTGACTAGAGCACTTGCTGTGTCACACCACCAAGCATCCCTCCAGCTGCAGGCACCTGGGTTTCCCTGTCGAACCGTTTCAATCTCACCCAGATTGAAGTATGGGCCAGACTTACAAACGGGAGCAGACCATCAGTTGAGCCCTTAACAAATGTCTAATGGGTTCTCAGCCTTGAGTTAACAGTGGGATTAGCAAGGGAGCCTACAGAGACTGATTATTTCCTCCTAGGCTTGGCCATAATCCAGCCTTTATCTGACTCTCTGCTCACCCAGCAAACTTTCAAAATAAATTCAGTTTCTCAAGCATCTTAATAATAAGAAAAGAGTGCACTGGATAATGAACCCAGAATCAGCCACTTGAAGGGCAGCCCCCATTGTGAAATAATAAATTGGCTTTCTGGTTTATACATCATTTTTTACGCATAGTGTCACAAGATTTTTATAGTTCTCACGTGACACTGCATGTCTGCTTTTTCCCCTCCTTTCTCCCACGGGTGGACACTTAGGGGCCCGGCATCCTGGGCATAGACTGGAGATGGACGTTCCAAGAGGTCTGATACAGGAGAGAGATACCCCTTGTCCAAAGGCTGCGTGATTGGAAATGGTTTGAGGGGGTAATAAGGAGAGAGCATGTATGCTAAAAAGATATCTCAAGAACCCAACCAATGAAAAATCCAAGGAGAATATCCAATGAATTCTCTATAGTTAGGCAGAGAGAGAGAATCAAGTATTAAGAAAAACAGGCAGAATACAGGTAATCTAGATAGGAAAAGAGAAGAGACAAAACTTATTACATATCCCAGAGCCAATGAGAGGGCACCATCTGGACCTATCCTTTCAATTAAGTTACCGGTAGTTTGGGTCAGGGGATACAAGGGTCCTGTAAAGCAAGGAGGCAGCCTGGTTATCACATGCTTTACTTGTGTCTATTATCTCTAATTTTAACAACCCTAAAAGGTTAAAAAAAAAAGGGGGGGGGAAGCCTTTTACCTATTTCCATTGCAGAAATGATAAAATTGAAGCTAAGTATTTTTTTTAAAGATTGTATTTATTTATTTGTCAGAGAGAGAGACAGAGAGAAAACACAAGCATGGGAGCTACAGGCAGAAGGAGAAGCAGGCTCCCCGCTGAGCAAGGCGGCCGATGTGAGACTCGATCCCAAGACCCTGGGATCATGACCTGAGCCGAAGGCAGACGCTTAACCGACTGAGCCAGCCAGGCGTCCCGAAGCTAAGTATTTAGGTAAGTGGCCGAGCCATGATTTATATTCCCATCCTCTATCTGCCGTCAGTACTATGCTCTTACCACAATGCTCTTACCCAACCTGCCTAGGGCTTCCTCAAAGTACATCGGTCTCCTTCAGCCTGAAGAATTCTCCATATGCTGAAACCTGTCCATATATCTGTAAACCTGAAAAGTTTAGGGCCACACCCCAGATGGCTGTGATTCCACCTAGACACCCTCTCCCTATGAGGCATAGCCGCACGGGGACATCTCTGCCATCAAGCAAACTCTAGTGGCTTTTCTAGGTACATCACTGTGTTTTCACTGACTACCACTAGGTGTAAAAACCCTGTCTGACCTAGGACAACATATAAATGAATTCAAAGCCAGGAGGTCTCATTTAAACCATTAACTTTGATTTGATCCATCAAATAGCCTGCTTCCCTAATTCTTACTTCTTATATACATGGTGGATAAGGTATGAATGAATCAATATCAATACATCTACCATAGTAGAAAATAAGAGAAATGCCAAATAAGCAGTGGTAGATATAATCATCTTTCTGTAGAGTAAAATGCAGTACTATTATTTTGTATTATTATCACTGTTACTAATATGTATCACTGTCGAATGCAATAGGGTGGAAAAATAATCAGATCTCATTGAAAAGTATACTGGCAAAAACCAAAAACAAAGCCTTTGCCTTTCCTTGGTGTGAACTAACAACAATTTTGTTAAAATCCTGGCTTTTCAATGGAAAAAAATTGGTCTGTGAAAGTTATTCTAATAAAAAATTATCAAGTCAAGGGATAATTCTGCAATTGGAAACCAACAGTCAATGTTTTATGTAATTGTGAAACAGTAGAGCATTTTCTATTGACAGCCAGTAGAGAACCACTAGAAGTTTTTTCAGAAGTATGATGTGGGGATCAAAACTGATGCCTTAACAATTTGAACTTTTTTAGTAGCATAAAGTATGAATGAAAATGGAGAGAGGAATGGAGGCAAGGATGCCAATTATGAACTTAAGTGTAGAGATTTCTGGGTAACAAGGTGGAGTAGTTCCTACAAACACCCCTCAGCCCCAGCTCACAAACTACCTAGAAAATATAAAACAACAGCAGATAAAATAAAAAGAGAAACTCTTCAAAGGACATTGTTACCCTCAAGATCAAGATAAATCTCTCCATGGATAAGAAACAGAGACAAACTAAACTCATGACGGGATGTGAAGACAGAACATTTCCCAGGCGTGAAAGAGGGGCAGGGCTGGAATGAGGTTGCCCTACCAGGAACACAGACTGAAGCCCCGGGTCTGCAAGGGCAGTATCTCCTCAGAGCAACACCGAAAGCTGCTCCTATAATGTAAGATCTGGTTCTGGACTCGTCTCCGGAAGACAGCTACAAAACCATTAACCCAAGAAATGGTGAGCTCAAGAAGAAAACAAACACAAATAAAATCCAGTCGTTTCATTTGCAAATGAAAATTTCAAAGCACATAAAGAAAATTCACCTCATCAAGAACAGTCAACAAACTCAAAGCACAAAAGAACGGACTTTTACTTTGGAAATGGAAACAATGGAACAATCTAAAACAAAAAACAAAAAACACAAACATTTGAAGATCCTCAGAAATGTTTTCTTCTAAAACAACAGGATATTATGAAATAAAAACAAGAGGCTATCAGTCAAGTGCAGAAATATTTTTTTAAAGATGTAGAAATCCTGTAAAGGAATATGTTTGCTGCAATTTTATAAAACTCCTCAGCAGATGGGTAAATGTGACTAGTCAGAGTCAAAAACAAAATCAGTGCATTTGTTGATAAAACTATGTGCAACGGCGGCTGAGGCTAGAGGTTAACAAGTGCCCGGGGTGAGGTAACGGTGATAGGAATGTAAAAATGAAAAAACATTCTGAAAACAGAAATAACTAGGTTACCTTGCTGTGAGGTAGTAGTCATTAAGATTTAGTTCTGTCTCACCACTGAAATAGCCCAAGGTCAACTGTGATGACGACCACTTGAAATTCTTCCATTTGTGCAGCTCCATTAATGTGGCTGGAATGCAGAAGAGGGGTGAAAAGTTGAGGATTGGGTCCTCAGTTCTGTCCATCATCCACCATCTAAAATAAAGTGAGTTTACAATAAAATTCCTCACCATTCACGTCTGTAACAATAAGAAACCTTTTTATGAAGTTTTATTTATTTAAGTAATCTCTACACCCAATGTGGGGCTCACACTCATGACTCTGATATCAGGAGTCATCCGCTCTTCTAATGGAGTCAGCCAGGCACCCCAAGAAATCTTAAAGATTAAGTAAGTTCATCAGAACTCTCCTAATTATCAGATGGTTTTCCACTTAAGTCTGATTAAATAAATCTACAAATAAATAGTTTGCCATAAAATATTTATTATATATTTACATATGTATTACATGCATTTATTACATAAATATTGCTCTATTATTTTCTCTTATAAAATTTTTTAAAATAGCCTCCATTATGTCAATAACTTGATTACAGAATAAGGGTCAAGACAATAAAAATTCCTAAAAAAAAAAACCCTAACAAAATTACAGTTTATTTGAAAAGTGAAATTTTTCAGTAAGGATATGATAGGGAAAATAGATTTATAATATTTATGGTAAAATATTTTAAATAAGGTTGAATTCATTACCTTGAAAAAATAATGTTAACACTTGGTCTTCAAGAGAGAGATCTTTTTCCAGCGCTACCACTAGAAATGTCCAAGAAAGAAAGCAGTACTTTTGCCCACCAAACTCATGCACACCTGGGGTACTCTAATGTTATTCTTTACTACAAAGAATCAAAGCTCCTTTCAGGGTGATGATTCTATATTCTGAGCCAGGAGAAAATCAAGACAGGCTTGGAACATACTGTTGCTGCCAGTTGGTAATTAGGGATGTTCTCAAGGGCATCGGACAGTGAGTGTGCTGAAAAGATAGAAGGGACAGTTTTCAAAGTCTCCCTGGCTGGTCCACCCCTGCGGGCCATCACCAGGGTGAACAGACTGAGATGAGGGCAGAGAGAGAGAGCAGGAACCCAGAGGGCTCTCTGACTCTTAACAGGGGACTTCTTAAGGGGAGCTACCTGTCCAGCCCCCGAAGAACAAAGCATCCCACAGCACCCGCACTACAGAGCCAGTATTTGGATGGCTGATCCATCACAGAGAAAAAGCAAAAACCAGTGGAAAGAACGGCATCAGTCTTGAGATGGGCTTGGAAGCAATTACAACAAAAACTCTGAGCACTGCAGTTAAAAGGAAATGGTTTTGTGCTCTTATTCTTCCTTGCCCCTGCACCCAAGCAGTAAGAAACAGGGAGGAGAAAGGGGTGTATGATGAAGCAAATTATGCAATGCAGAGACACAGGCACACACATGGGCACGCGCGCACACTTTCTCTGCCTGTCTCTGCCTCTGTCTCTGTTTCTGTGTGTATGTGTGTCTCTCTCTCTCTCCAAGCTGCTGGAGTCCCAAGGCTAATTTGTACTGAAGGAAGATGAATGCTGAAGATCAAATAGGAGATTAAAGTTTTTAAATAAAAGGGACTAAATTTTAATAACTAAAATGAGACTTTTAATAATTAAAAGTGACTGAGAAGGTTGAGAATCAGTGGGGGCTCTTATCAAGGCAGCTCACTATGCAGGAAATAGAAAGATGAAGCCCATGATAGCAGTGACTGGAGTACAGAGCATTGTGATAGCAGTTTATAGCTCAATAAATTTAAATTCTTGAATCATACCGCTTAATATGTATAATTTGAAAAAAAAAAGATGTAAAATTTGAACACTAGGAAAGTATAAATAAAAGAGGTTCACCTTTAGACACACACAAAAAAATCTTTGGCCAGCACACCAAACATAACTAATTATTTAATAGCCTTTTATGTTTAATAGTCATTTTTATAGGCAGGTTGTTTTTTGAAATTAAAGAGGTTAATTGTGTCTACTTTCTGGTACTATTTGAGATAGGTTGTTTCCTATGGAAACTGCAACTGCAACTTATTTTAAAAACATATACAAAGCATCTTTATCTATAGATAACAAGTAGAAATTAAAGTGATACACACATGGGCGCTTGGGTGGCTCAATGGGTTAAGCCTCTGCCTTCAGCTCAGGTCATGATCTCAGGGTCTTGGGATCAAGCCCCACATTGGACTCTCTGCTCAGCAGGGAATCTGCTTCTGCCTGCCTCTCTGCCTACTTGTGATCTCTCTCTCTCTCTCTCTCTCTCTGTCAGATAAATAAACAAAATCTTAAAAAAAAAATAAAGTGATACACACATAGTTAGCTTGTAGGATAAAACTGCCAGCCATTTTCCTATGTCCATGTGTGAATATATGCTATCCTCTTATCCCCAGCCTCAAAGTGGTGAGGGCCGATAAGTTATCTTAAAATACTGTCTTAGACAGGTCCGGTTCTACTCAGTGTTGTGCCGATCATTTCTCTTTACGAACAATGTACTGACTGACATTTCTTTACATGTCCTCCTTCAACAATAGAATATGGATCACAGGCCCCTAGGTCTATGTTAACATTAATTGCAATATGATTTTTCATTTGGTCGCTTCTTCCAAGGCATTTTGAGCTTTGATAAATCATAACTGACATAAATTAACCTCATATGATAAATGCAGACTCGCTGTCAAAAATAAATGCATAATTAGAATTTTTATACTAAATACAGATTCACTTTGTAAGCTCTTTGGAAATATATTTTAAAATGCATATTGGCAGCAGGGTTTGACTTTTACAAGTATAAATGCATCCTTTAATTATGAGAAATTACCATGGATTTTATATATTGGATATATAATTAATAGACACATTTAAAATACTCTATTTAGAAAAGCTTAAGGGAAAAGGCAGCAAAATGATGGAGCTGCCTTGAGGGAAAAGGCAGCAAATGATGGAGCTGGAAGTTGGTAGGAAAACTTGAAAAAGAATGAAGGCTCCTGATTTGAGTGGCTCCCTCTACTCTGATAGAAGGGCGAGCCACAGAGCCACCAGAGTCTGGTTTGATTTTTAAGTCCCTCATTTATAACGTGGAAGCCTGAGCAAGACACATACCTCCCTCAAGCTTCAGTTTCATTGTCAGTAAAGTAGCCTATTTAACAGTGCTTTTATAAGGGTCAAAGAAGGAACTGCACACCAGAAATATAAGAAATTATTATCAGCATAATCACTATATATAATATCTTAACACCTTAGCCACCGGGAGGTCTCTCAAGATAGAGAAAACCTAAATCTAGAAAACTGTAGCCACATTTATTAAACACTTATACATCAGATATTGTGCTAAACGCTGTATGTGTGTCATCTCATTTGTGCATTACCACACTGGCGTTATCCCCATTTTACAGCTGAGGAAATCAAGATCCAAAGAGGGAAGTAACTTGCTTCCAGTCTCCCAGATGGTAACCGGTGGGTCGACAGCCCTGTCGACCCCCTTCTCACGAACATTGGCACAGTTTTACCAGCCCCACTCATCGTATGCAAACTCCTCCTTCATTAAGAGCAAAATACTCAGTGAATTCTAAAGCTAGAGCGAATACAGTCTATTCAGGGCATAGGTAATCTCCTTGCTATGCTCCTGCCCCCCAGCAATGAACATGGTGGGCTGGAAAGAGTCCCCATGCCACTAGCTTGACTCTGAGCCTTGGGGGGCGGGGGGCTCTCTCCCTCTTGTTCACCACGGAATCCCCTGGCAGATGGCAATGCTTATTTGGTAAATACTTCATGTTATGGACAAATTCCTGAAAAACATGAGCCACTGAAGAAAAAATCTTGTCTGGCTAGTCTTCGCATTACTAATAGAGGAAGTAAAGTCTGGACGATAAGACAGGACAGAAGGTGCTGGATCGCCCGCTAGCCCAGAAGCCTGAGAATGAAGGCATTCCCACAGCCCCTTAGTCCCAGCAGCCTGCATTTTCCATGTGAAGACACGCCAGGGGTAAGGAATCAATGAAGGGCCTCTTCCTCTGGGAGCCACGGATATGCGCAAGAGAGGGAGGAATGAGAGAAACCAGTTCTCTTCCTCGTCCTGAGTGACCGGTGCAGCAGTAGATCCGTGCTGTGGGACACGCTGGGGAAAAATGTTCATTGCAGAACCCAGATGCCAAAGTGAGGAAGGAATAGAGCACTTGCAGCAGCCGCATCTGGCTTTTTGGCCAGCTTTCCCCTCCAGGGTGCCGATTCTCCCTGCTCCTTAATTGTTTCACTAGTTGCCGGTGAACTAGGTTTCACCCACTTTGACCACAAACTGCTCAGAACTTGGATAAATGTGCCACCGTTACATCTCTTTTCGAGCCGCTGTGAACCTTTCCATAGAAATCAATATTAAAAACCTTTTAGCTTTAGGAGTTAAAAAAAGAGAGAGAGCGAGAAAGAAAAGAAAAAAGAAATTCTCTATTCTGGACCACCGGCAGCTAAGTACCCTGATCACGTACACATATAATGATTTTGAAAATTGAGATAAAACTCTAACTTGTCCTAAAGTAAGCACTCTCTTCCTGTAAATGAGCCCAGGGTTCAAATAGTTAATCCAGTGGCTGTACAGTTAGGTAGACCCTTAGGAAATGTAATCTACAAGGAGGCTTCGTTAAAACCCTCACCTTGAGCAGAGCTTTTTTGCACATCAGAAAAGTGAGATACATTTCATGGCTTTCCCTCTACACATTTTTATGCTACACCTTTCAGCAAAAGCTTTTACAATGATATTAAACATTAACTCTGTATGGGTTAATCCCAAGACACAGCATCAGCCTTAAGGTTAATAGTCCTTTTAATTAAAGGATAAGTCAGTTATTGAACACAGAAGCTAATCACAAAAGGATTACCACTGAAAATGAACATAGTCTGTGCAATTAGTCTGATAATTAAGACTTAAGTACTGGACAGAGATCAAAGTGCTTGTAATATGCAATAAAGTTCCTAGAGTTGTAAGGATATTCAAAATGTTAGCTTGTGCTTTATTGCACCTTCCGTTTATCGCGGACCCATGATAGCAGCAAACACATTTCCCCGATGGATGTCAGCATGGGTAACTGTAACAGCTGTTACTACATAAGCCTGGTGTTTCTCACAATATGATTACTCTGTCAACGACGGCTGTAAAAGGTGGCATCTGCATTCATCAAACAGAGTTATCAATAAATGTAAAGCCATACAACAATTAGAGATCTCAAAGGAAGAACAAATCCAACAACAACAAAAAAATGTCAACCACACTCTTTAATTACTAAGATTGTTAATCAATAAAACGCCTTCATAACTTTTAATTAAAATTTTATTTGAGCTGGATATTTGGAGAATCTGATTCTTTGTTTTCATTACATTTAACAGTTGCACTACAAAAATCCTAGTGGCATCTGGGAGCGGCCATCCCCTAGGGGACACTTTATATCTGTAATTGCATATTGTCACCTACAGAGGGTGTTAAGAATCCTTGTTAAAAATAAAGGAAATAGGAGACATCTCGCAGTAGCCATTATTATGGAGCAAATTACTAGGTAGAGCAATCCAGAGCTGTCAAGAAAGGTTAGCAAAAAGGGGAGTGAGGAAATCAACCATTCAGCAATTCATCATGAACCAAAACTAGGTCTAAAATAAAACCACGGCCTAAAAGGTATTGGTTTTATGAAGTAAAGACATTGCCTTTGTTTAAAGCAATGAATAAAGATTAAGAGCCTACTGATGAAGGATGAAAAGAAGAAATGATAAAAGAAAAATCAAGGGCTTTAATCACACTGATACTCAGTCAAGATATAATGAGAACAAGTTAGAATTCCAAAGCTCTGTGCCGTATACATTACTTTATCTTTAATTTGTGTTCATAAGAGGCTGTGTAATTTATGTATCACTAGCCCCAGGAGTTGCCTGGTGAATTCCCATACCTTCATGTCAGTCTCTTCAAGCTGAATATAAGTTAATGTTTTTAAATGGTCTCTTTTTTTATGTATAAAAAAAGAAAATTGATCTTGAATTTTTTCTCAATTGAGTTTCCACTAGAATTTCATTTGACTCTCAATTCCAGCTCGCATAAATAAATGAGGTTTACTATTGCTTATTTCATTGCTGAAATAATTAGCAATCTTTCCTCTCATTTCTCTGAGTGCTGATAAAATATAGAATTCGGTGCTCAGAGGTTCACTCAGGGGCTTTCCTTGCCTTAACCTCAGCTTGATTTCCTAGATTCCCATATGAATAAGAATGGTTGTGAACTATAGCCAACCAATTCGCCCAGTGCCCTAGAGGGCTCCCATCTCCCTAATTCAGAGCTTAAAGCAGATAGAATGCACCCTTTGTAGGGGCCAAGGGCAGGCTGCCCCAAGATGGGCCACTTTGGCCAGAGGATTATTTTGAGTTAAAAACCAGCAGATTTAGGAAAAGCTTATTACCTCCCCTCCTTACCTGCCTAAATCTATGTTGGAAAAGACAGCCTGTACCAAGAAGAGAGCTCTTAAAAGAGATTCTTTTTACCGAAGAAACTGGTCTTTATAACAGAGCAACCTTTGTTTTTCAAACATCTCTTCTCACCTTCCTGCTAATGGCCTTCCTCCCCTTTATATCCTCAGACCCCTACCTCTCTTAGCTCAGGATGACATCCATACCTCATTTTGCTTGTCTTTGGAGATTCATGTCTGTATGGATTTCCTGTATACAGGAAATTAAATTTTATTTTCTCCTTGTCAATCTGTCTCACATAAATTTAATTCTTAGCTCAGATAGAAGAATCTTAGACAGAGTAAATTTTCTTTCTCCCCAACACCTCCATGTTTTTCTTCTCTCAGGAAAAGTTGAAGTACAATCATCAGAGCTCTGCTTGAAAGATCAACAAAGGAAGGCTGTTTTTTGACCAACAAGTCCCTGGCCCAAATTTGGTTCCAGCCATTGAAGAACCCTTGTAACTAGGGCACAGGGGCACCTAGGTCCTGGGGTCTCGACCAGACCGAACTTGACCACTTGCTGCTGACAAAATTGAAAGGCAGAGAGATGAGTGATGGTGAAACAAGAACAGAGTTTATTTTAGCAAGACCAACACCAGGGAGACAGCCGACTAGCATTCAAAGACTATCTCTAAAGTGCTGAAGAAACTTCTAGGTTTACATAAAGAAAATGTGAGACATAGATTGGTGGGTACATACAGATGGGCAGTAAAGGTCAGCTCAGTCATTATCTTGGAGTCAATCACACAGGTTCTTGCTGGCTCAGGGCAGCCTTATTGCTTGAGGGGGTAGGTTTGGTTCCCATTGAGGGATGCCCAAAGGGTCTTTTGCCTGAGTTAAGAGATAAGCTGAAAAGAAGTTAATCATGTAGAAAATACAGACTGAGGTCACAGTGGAGGTAGCTGAAGTCCTCTCTCAGTATGATTATACTCATGAAATCAGGGTCACATCCTGGAGAAAGAAGAGGAAAAAATAGTACTTAAATAACGCTTACCAGATGTCAAATGCTGTTCTGAGCACTTTATAGATATTAACTCATCCTCACAAAAACCCTAGGAAGTCAATTATTATTATCGCACCAAGAGGTTAGGTCACTTGCCCATGTCACAGAGCACATAAGTGACAGAGCTGGAACTATGAATCCAGGCTGTCTGGCTTCAGAGTCTATGTCCTTAACCCCCGTCCTATACTGGTTTTAAAAAATAGCACTGAAAAAGATAAAAAATAAAAATAATAAAAATAAATAATAATAATTAAAATAAAATTTAAAATTTTTCTTAAATTACAAAATTTTTAAAAAAGAAAGCAAGAAAACAGCACTTACTGGCCATCTATTTCGGGTCAAGCTTATGCCAAATGTTTTATTTCTGTTTGCATAATTCTGCCAAGTGAATTTTACAAACGAGGAAATTAAGACTCAAAGAGGAGAACTAAACCTGCCCAAAATCACACAGTAAGCAGATTCAAATTCAGTTCAATTAGATTCTTAAAACCCACATGACTTACATGTTGTCAGAATAAGAAAGAATCACTGAATTTTAATTCTGCTGACATTCAATGATGAATAAGAAATAGGGCTGGGGCCCCTGGCTGCCTCAGTCGGTAGAGCATGGGACTCTTGATCTTGGGGTAGTGAATTCAAGCCTCACACTGGGCGTAGAGCTCACCTGAAAAGAAAAGGAAAGAAAAGAAAGGAGAAGAAAGCTTTTAAATGAGCAGCCTTAAGGGCGCCTGAGTGGCTCAGTCAGTTAAGTGTCTGACTCTTGGTTTTGGCTCAGGTCGTGATCTCAGAGTCAAGGAAGGAGCCCCACGTTCAGCTCTGCACTCAGTGCAGAGTCACTTTAGATTCTCTCCCCCCTCCTTCTGCCCCTCCTGATTGTACTCGCTCTCTTGCTCTCTCTAAAATAAATAAATAAATCCGGGAGGCAGGGGGAGATGCTCCCCAGAGCATGAAGGATTGCCTTCAACCCTGACAGGAGGCAATGTTTTCACCATTCTCCTCACGGATGAATGTTCGGGTTGTGACATTCATGGTGATACGAGCTCCTCCCTACCAGGTTAGTAAAATGAATTAAAATAAATAGGGAAGAAACAGGGATTTGCAAACAAGCAATTAAGCAACCCAGGATGGCGGGCGGGGGTGGGGGGGATGTAGTGGGGGTAAGTAGAGGGGGCTGCTCAAGTTAGAAAATCAGGGTCTGATACTTGCCTGGAAAATCACAATACCTTGCATAATAGTAAACCCTAATAATCATGGCTGGACTGGATAATAGACCTCTTCCCTCTCTCTCATAGCTTGGAGAGAGTCCTTCCAAACTCTCCCTAAACCACAGTCTCAGTAGTCATTTTCTATCTGCCAGTGACTGCACTTTCCCATCTTTTTCTCCTGTCGTATTTGTCTTTTTTCCTGTTTTTCACTCTCATTATTCTTAGACATTGTGAGATTTTTCCCCCCTCACATAGTCCACGCTTTAGGATGGGCAACAGCTCTGTGTAAGTTCATGAAAATGTAAATTTCCAATATTATTTAGGACCCTTGTTTTCTTTCCCAAAGCTTACTATGGCCAAGTGTGTCCTAGACAGCAGTCAAAACATCAGTGGAAATGGTGCATGTTTATGAAAAATGCTGTTGGCATACTTTGTGTTTTGTTCATACCTACAAACAAAGCAGGGAGATAGGAGATACCCAACACAAGTAATTTTAATTGCTTAATCTCATCCATTGCAGATAAATAGTAGTCATATTTGAACACCAAAGAGATGTTTCAAACCTTAAATGATATGTAAAAAGCATTGCGGAGCCCCAAGTATTATTTAATTTCTACGTTTTGAGATGATTGAAAATGAACATGATCGAAATATGAAAGTCGTATTTTTTGAAACTTTCATTTTGCAAAGGTTAATTGACAAGCAGTTTGAGCAGAGGGAATGAGCTGCAAGTAAGTTTCCAATTACCAGAACTGGGACATAGACTTGAGAGAATGTATGAAATATATAAATCTTGAAATGCTAACAGAACTTCCATTTACTAGGCTAAGGAGTGAGCAGCATAGATTTGAAGACATTATGGCTCACTTTATAAAGCTATAACTATCTGTATAAAGATAAAATAAAATAAATATCTTGATTTAAATTTCAGAAAGAAATTCTTTAAAATTTTTTTCATAGGAATCATCAATGACTAATAAAATGAGACTCCTTTTTTTATTAATGAAAACATTTGGGTACAGTAGGATGCCTGTGAATCTCTGTATATTCATATATAGACACAGATATATAAATTCACTGCCAAATAGATTAGCAAAATGCTAGTAGTATGGCAATCTGGGGGAGAGTCTATCTTGTTGCAATTTTTAAATTTCTCAATCCATCAGTTAAATGTAGATTCAGGGCACAGACTCATATTTCCCTGTCAAATAAATTATGTCTTACATCAAAGACCACACAGATTCCTACTTAACAAAACAGGAGAATGTCTGAATAGACCATAAATGTGAAATATGAAAGAGAGCAAAATGAGACAGCCAATAAAATAAAAGATTTGTTAGTCAGCTAAAAACTATCTGCAAAATGGTACTATCGACAATCAGAACTGGTGATTATAGAAATATTCTTTTAAACCGATGCTAATTTTTTTTCCATGAGAAATGCCTTCTGGTGATAATGCAAAATGGTAAAATTGTTATGCATAAAAAGTTTTTAATTAGATATTAAAGGCTGAGGTGGTGTCTGCATCTTTTCTGCTTGAATATTGAAATGCCATGTACATGGAATAGGAAAAGAGGACAAGAAATGAGCCAGGTACTAAATGATTATATAATTGTAAACTCATGGGACAATAATATTTGTTTCAGCAACTTGACATTTTTCCCTTTCCAAGTAATTTATAGCAATTAATTCTCATTTATAGATATGTTTTCTACTGTGGTTTTCCCCCACAGATGGCATTGAAAAACCTGTTCCCATCTAGAAGCCACAACTAAAGAGGTTATTTGGTGTAATGATTTTTTTTTTAAAGATTTTTTTTATTTATTTATTAGAGAGCGAGAGACTGAGAATGAGAGGGGAGAAGGTCAGAGGGAGAAGCAGACTTCCCGCAGAGCCAGGAGTCCGATATGGGACTCGATCCCGGGACTCCGGGATCATGACCTGAGCCGAAGGCAGTTGCTTAACCAACTGAGCCACCCAGGCGCCCTGGTGTAATGATTTTGATAAAATAAAATTGTCAGCAGTACTGATATCAGAACTATCCTGAAATTTGACAGACTATAATGAATTATGAGATAAATACATAATTTGGGGGCACCTGGATGGCTCAGTCAGTTTGGCATCTACCTTCAGCTCAGGTCATGATCCTCAAGGCACAGGATCCAACCCCATGTCAGGCTCCCTGCTCAGTGGGGAGTCTGCTTCTCCCTCTGTCGACCCATTCACCAACCCCCTCCCAGCTATGTGCTCTCTCTCACACTCTCTCGTGTGCTCTCTCTCAAATAAATAGATAAGATACATTATTTTTAACTTTTCTTTGAAAGAGCTTCACTACAACAAACCGTAAGAGACTCTTAGTCATAGGAAACAAACTGAGGGTTGCTTGGGGGGAGGGGGAGGGAAGGGCCGGGGAAGGGGTAGCTGGGAGTATAACATACTCTATATGTTCATTAATTGAATTTAAATTTTCTTAAAAGTTAAAAAAATAAAAACTTAATTTTTAATTTAAAAAAAGAGTTTCACTACAATACTGAATTTCGTAGATATGTCTGACTACAAAAGGTTTCAGAGGATTGGGCTTAACAGTATATGAGATAATGCAGAGAAAGTGCTTGGCACAGTACCCGGCACATGGGAAGCACTCAAGAAAGTAGGGGCTCTATACCGATGGACTCAATACATACTTCCGAGAAATGAGTGTCTTTTTCATCCAGGGCTCCATCATGTACGTATTCGTTTGCCAGGGCTGCCATAACGAAATACCACAGAATAGGTGACTTCAGCAACAGGAATTTATTTTCTTACAGTTCTGGAGGCTGGAAGTCAAAGATCTAGGTGTTAGCAAGATTCGTTTCTCCCGAGGCCTCCATGGGCTTGGCTTATATAAGATGGCCACTTTCTGACCCTGTCCTCATGTTTTGTTTCCTCTGGGCACTGGCCTCCCTGGTGTCTCTGAGTGATTTTCTCTTCTTTTAAGGACACCAGTCAGATGGGATTAGGACTTATCCTAAAGGCCTCGTTTTCACTTAATCACCACTTTAAAGGCACTATCTCCAAAGGCAGTCGTATTCTGAGGCACTGAGGGTTAGGGATTCCTTCACCGTATGAATTTGCTGAGGAGGATACAGTTCATACTAAGATCAAATGTAGACACCTCCCAACACGGGAGGAAGCTCTCAGGATCCAAAGTGCCCAGAGAGGTCGCAGTTCTAGCGAGCACATAGAGAGCAGAAGGGCTGAGGTGGGGGCATTCGAGAACCTTCTCCCACACGTTCCTCCTGTCCTGGTACCGTTTGCCTTCTCTTCTGTACCAGCATCTGTGCATCTTTGGATTTTTTTCTGCATCAGCATCAAAACATCTGAGCCCCAAGTCAGATATTGATTTCCTTAAATGCATATTTTGTGAAAGCGAGTAAAAGACTTAGCACTCTGAAGGGCTGCCCCGTATCCCACCCCAGAGAACCCAGCTATGCCTAAAGAAGCTCTGGTTAACCGAATGAGGGTGAGAGGGGTGAGGAGGAAAGATTCCACGCCATGGTTTAAACCACCTGCTCAGGATTCTTTGTTCTCCCCATTTGCTTCCTTATTTTTTTTTTAAAGATTTTATTTATTTATTTGAGAGAGAGAATGAGAGAGAGAAAGCACGAGAGGGGAGAGGTCAGAGGGAGAAGAAGACTCCCTGCTGAGCAGGGACCCCCCCCCCCACACACACACACAGGACTCGATCCCAGGACTCCAGGATCATGACCTGAGCCGAAGGCAGTCGCTTAACCAACTGAGCCGCCCAGGCGCCCCTCCCTATCCCCCCTTTTTTTTTAACCAGTGGCTCTGTGCTCCTGGGGATGAAGAAAAACCGAGTCAATGGGGTGAGGGGGGCAGGTGGCAATTCCAAACGAGGATTGGGGGGCAGTGAGGCTACGGGTGGGGAAGTGAAATGGGGAAGGGGAGGGCAGGGAGTGCCCCATATTTAAAGGGACCTGTAGAAACTCCAAAAATGGATACTTGTCTTAGCATAATCCGTGTTCTTTTATCCTTATCGATTCATCCTGCACAAATGGTAACTGCAATTCACGAGACTATATTAATGTGCTCTTCAGGAAAGAGTCCTCTTTCCTTAACAGGATGTTAGTGTGAAGAAACACTATCATGGCATGAAAATCATTCCCGTAGAATATGTAATTAGCTACAGCATGAACCTTAAGGAAAGGGAGGAAGCAGCTTCCTTCTTTCCCTTCTCTCCGAGTTACAGGAGGGGGTGGGGGTGAATCTGAGAGCGTCTGTGATTTAAGCCCTGGCGTAATGCCTCGTACAGTGCTCCTTTACACTGTGTTCAATAAATAGATGTTGTCAACTGACAACCCCATTGTAGAGTAACATTTGTTTCTTTAGCCAAATTCACTGTAGCTGCAGAGTTCCATTGTTCTTCGGGGCTCTCTCTTCCTCAACATGACGGATTGCCAAGTAATAAAAATGTTTTCACCTTTATCTCCACTACTCTCACCCCCTTAAGTTCTTCTTTTTATCACCAGGCCCCGTGTCAGCTGATCCATCCGCCCATCTCTCATTGGCTTCCTGGTACCCAGCAGCTCAGAGCTATTCTGGTTTGAAAATATTGGCACATCTTTCATTATAATCGTTGGGGTTTGTCGATGAGAGGAAATGTGGGTTGTGTTTTAATTGTTCAGAAATAATAGCATTCTGACTGACATGAGCCAGGAGAGTCTCCCCTGAGCAAAGACACCCCAGCTGCGGAGAATTAAGAGGCAAACTCAGCCATAAATTCAGGAAGCTGAGAGCAGTAGAACAGCCGAACTGAGGCGTTATCATCTTTTTTGCCTAAGTCGAAAGAGGTTACTTAGTCTTTAAAAATACCTAGAAAAGTAATGGTTTGGGCAAATAACGCCTTTATCCAAAAAGGAGATGAGTGGTTTCTCTTATCTCTCTATATACTATCTATTATCCCGGAGCTTACTGTGTCCCACATTGCTCTCCATCAACCAATCAGAACCTAAATTACACGCAGCACCCGAGGAAAAGGCACTTAGAGAATCACAAGTTAGCATTTGTCTTCTCTGCAGGATCACAAGGAGTGCGAATACTCTTCAAACTCGAACCAGACAGATAGTGCACCGAAAGTTTATTGAAGAACCTCGCAGCTCAGAATCAAATTTAATTAATGAGATGGGACCTGTGTGACCATTGCGTAAATATACCACATCTTCTCTATTCATTCATCTAATGCTGAATATTTAGGTGGCTCTCGCAAATACTTGTAGGAGTGCTGACCGCACTGACTCCGTGTTTGGACCTCCATCTTGGTCATGCCCCAACAATGACTTCCGTCAAGGCTGTGTGAGTTCCAGGCCCCCTGGAGGTTAATGTGTGCCCTGATGGGGATGTGGAGGAATTCTTCTGACCGGCCCTAGAGTGGTGCACAGAAGGCACCAGTTGAGATAACTAGTAGAACGACTGGCATACAGAAGGGTCTACTTTAGATAACTAGCAGAGGTCCTCGGGCGCACAGCTGGTGCCACCTTAGCTAACTACCCTGTGACGTCACCACCATGCGCCTCACTTTATAAAACCTGACGATTACAGTCCAGACCGGGGTGGAGAAAGGCTCGGAGAAATAACTGTGGGAGAATGGTTCTCACACGCCTGGATCATCGTAACTGTCGGTAAGTTTCCTCGAGTGAAACTCTGGTTAAACAGTGTGGAGGGGCTCGCTTCATTCTTCGGTCTAAAGTGGCTCCCCCAAAATAAAAAAATAAAAAATAAATAAACTGGCTTCTCAGTCTCGAGGAGACTTCACTGACCCTCCCCCACCTTCTAACAATCATGGGGCAATTAACATAGGGGGGCATGTATCTTTTCAAATTAGAGTTTTTGTTTTCTTCAGGTAAATCCCAAAAGTAGAATTACTGAATTGTACAGTATTTCTATTTTTAATTTTTTTTTTGAAGAACCTCCACACAGTTTTCCAGAGTGGCCACACCAATTTATATGCCCACCAACAGTGCACACAGGTTCCCTTTTCTCCACATCCTCACCAAAACTTGTCTTTTTTATTTTAGCTATTCTGATAGACATGAAGGAGTCTGTGGTTTTGATGTGTATTTCCCTGATGATGAGTGATGTGGAGCATCTTTTCACACATCTGTTGGCCATCACTGTGTATTCTTTGGAAAAAATGTCTATTCAGATCCCTTGCTCTTTGTTAAATCAGATTTCTATTTGGTGTTGAGTTGTATGAGTTTTTATATATTTTGGATATTAACCTCATTTCAGAAATATTTGCAGATATCTTCTCCTATTTAGTAGGTTGCCTTCTTGCTTTATTGATGGTTTCCTTCACTGTGCAAAAGCCTTTTTACTTTGACGTAGTCCTATTTATTTTTGCTCTTGTTTTCTTTGCCTGGAAAGATAAATCCCCCCCCAAAATATTGCTAAGGTTGATGTTCAACATGTTACTGCCTATGTCTTCTTTTAGGAATTTTATGGTTTCACAGTTCGCATTTAGGTCTTTAACTCATTTTGAGTTTGTTTTTGGTGTATGAAACTGGTCCAATTTCATTCTTTTACATGTAGCAGTCTGGTTTTCTGACCACAATTTATTGAAGAGACTGTCTTTTCCCCATTGTATATTCTTGCCGCCTTTGTCATAGATTAACTGGTGGTATAAGTAGGAGTTTGTTTCTGGGCTCTCTATTCGGTTCCATTGATTTATGTGTCTATTTTTGTGCCAATACCATATTGTTTGATTACCATAGCTTTGTAGCATAGCTTGAAATCTGGGATTGTAATACCTCCAGCTTTATTCTTCTTTCTTAAAATTGCTACAGTTGTTCAGTTTTGGTGGTTCCATACAAATTTAAGTATTATTCTAGTTCAGTGAGAAATACTATTGGTATGGATAGGGATTGCATTGAATCTGTAGATTGCTTTGGATAGTATTTTAACAATATTAATTTTTCCAATCCATGACCATGGTATATTTTTCCTTTGTGTGTGTGTGTTGTCTTCGATTACTTTCATTAATGTCATAGTTTTCAGAGTACATATCATTCACCTCCGTAGTTAAATTTATTCCTAGGCATTTTATTCTTTTTGATACAATTGTAAATAGGATTTTTTTTTTATTTGGTTGCTACTTTATTAGCATGTGGAAACAGAACAGATTTCTGTATGTTTCTTTTGTATCTTGAAACTTTACTGATTTTATTTATTCTAATATATTTTTAATGAAGTCTTTAAGGTTTTCTATGTATAATATCATGTCATCTGCAAAAAGTGACAGTTTTACTTCATTACCAGTTTGGATGCCTTTTCTGTCTGATTGTATTATTGTGGCTAGGACTTCCAGTACTGTGTTGACTAAAACTAGTGAGAGTAGAGCGATATCTTCATCTTATTCTTGATCTTAGAGGAAAAGCTTTCAGCTTTTTACCATTGAATATGCTATAGCTATGGATTAATCATACTACTTTTTAGCAGTAATTCTACATTAAAATAAATGAAAATTTGGGTACCTTATTTGTCAACATATTGAAACCTATACTTGGAAACTCATGGCATGTAAAATTTCCTAAAATCAATAGGTTATGAATATTTTAGCAGCAATATTTAAGAATCCAATGTGCAAATTTTTACTTCCTATACCAATAAGAAGGATTTATAATTTTATTTGACTAAAAAACAAGATTATGGATGATCTCTTTATAGGATGAGACCACACATAAATAAAACAAAACAAATAGGTTAGGGAGATTTCTTTAGAAATCTTCCTTTTAATTTACTTTAACAAAATAAGGTTTGAATTTTTTTGCTTTACAAATATTTTTTAAAGATTTTATTTATTTATTTGACAGAGGGAGAGAGAGAGAGAGAGATCACAAGTAGGCAGAGAGGCAGGCAGAGGGAGAGGAGGAAGCAGGCTCCCCACAGAGTAAAGAGCCTACGCAGGGCTCAATCGCAGGACCCTGAGATCATGACCTGAGCCAAAGGCAGAGCCTTTAACCCGCTGAGCCACCCAGGCACCCCTGCTTTACAAATACTAAGATATATGGCATGTGTGGCTTTAATTTCCAACAACTCATCTCCAGACCTTCCAGCATTACTTACAAAGAAAAACCACGAATAACCCATTTTTTGTATGCATGAGTTCCACCTTAACATACCTTGCCTTTATATTTCAGTGGAATGAGAATGAACAGTGGACTTCTTAATTTTGCAAAGTCCAAATCACTTCTTAATCTATAATAAACTAATGCAAAAACACATTTAAAGTTTTTATCCTACCCCCAAAGAAGAAGCCAAATGGCTGACATTACGCTGTCATGGCAATTATCTCTGATAAAGTGTTTACATGAGCTGAACTCCTATTTGTGTGGCTTTATTTTGAAAGCTTCAACAAACACTTATTTTTGAAATATGGAAAGCTTCGGTAAACACACGTGTAACTTAAGATTAGTTACATTGAAAAGGATGGGGAAGAGAGGGCCCGAATCAAGGCCGGTCACTGCCGAGTGTGAGTCTGAGATCTGGAAGGGCTGGAGGAGGTGTCTCTCCTTTTCCTGGGCTCCACCAACCCTGTGCCCCCTGGCACCTCTGTCTAAGCGCACAGCTTACTGAAGCCCATCAGCCTTTATTCTCCTACTGGGGGAGCCCACTGAGGAGAGGATATCTTGTTCCTTTTGTTATACAGCCACATAACTTGTCAAATGTGTTCAGGAAATTGTGGGTGAACGAATAACATGGCTCAATCCCCTCTTGTTACAGACAATAAAAAAAGACACCAAGAGAAGGACAATGACTCGTGTTAGGGTCACACAGTTGATTAGAATGGGGACCCATTAAAAACCCCAGATCTTTCCATGTTCATGCTTGGAAATCTCAGCCAGCAAGTCAAACCGAAAGTAGGACCAAAGTGCAGAAAATGGGTTGAATATAGGTTGTGGCTCGTGATAACTGATTTATATGGCTTTTTATGAAGATGCTGCCCTTAATATTATCAACATAATTTATTCTCTATATATCTATAATATATAGGTATCTAACCTGGTGATTTAGAGCACAGTAGATTCGAATTCCAGCTGTGTGGCCTTGCTCAGTTCCTTGGTCTGATCTCCAGATCAGTGTTCTCTGTACCGTGGATGGACAAATAGTTATGCTTGGTTGTTACAAGGACCAGACAGCACAAACCTCGTAAGAGCAGGGAGTTCAGGGCCCGTCACAGGCTTATCAACATAGCAATCACTTAAAGTGCTTCGTAGGGATTCACTAAGCCCTTGGACGAATGAGAAACACTGATCCTACTCAAAATTTATTTAAAACATGTATACCTATTAATGCAGATCTTAAAACACAGCTCATGCACATTTTTACTTTTAAATACTTATGTACAGTGTATATACAGAAAGGGAAATGATTCTGGAAAAAAAAAGTACAAAACATTAAGATGGTTGTTTCCGAGTAGTGGAATTTGTATCTGTATTTGCATATATTCTACAATAAGCATGAATGGTTTGTAAAGTAAATTTAACATATTTTCAAACATGAATATTGACTTTTATTTGGTTTAAAATCTTCTTTAGGGTAAGTCCTAAAATTACTATACTTTCATATATAAACTATGGATAATGCCAAAGTTATTGGAATTTTCCTACCAAATGCTGCTGAGGTTTTTCTTTTTTCATTATTTTATAGTTATTTATTTCTTCTACTTAATACCAAGTGTCAAGTACTCCAGGTATTCCAAGTGCTTTATAAATATCAACTTAAGAAATAGCAATAATACCTTATTATGGGGAGAAAAGTATCTCAGGGTAGGGGCAAGACCTATCTAGTTTAAAATCTTTTTTTTTTTTAGATCTTATTTATTTGACAGAGAGAGATCACAAGTAGGCAGAGAGGCAGGCAGAGAGAGAGGGGGAAGCAGGCTCCCCGCTGAGCAGAGAGCCCGATGTAGGGCTCGATCCCAGGACCCTGAGATCATGACCTGAGCTGAAGGCAGAAGCTTTAACCCACTGAGCCTCCCAGGCGCCCCTAGTTTAAAATCTTTTTAAAGGATAGTCTAAGTTCTGTCTTTTAAAGCCCAATTAATGAAAAATGCTGAGCAAATGCAAAACTCCTGCAAGCTATCTTATTCATATGTCCATAATGGCCACACGCAAAAAAAATGATCTAGCTAAGTACATTCTGCTAAGAAATGAATAATTATTTTCTAAATAATTTGGACATGGTTTTATAAGGCATGATTTTATAAGGAAACCACCCAAAACTACATGTAAACTACATGATAGGCACCCAACATATGCTATTTTTCTCTCTAACCAAAGCTACCAATTGCTATTCTCTAAGTGAAATTCAAGTACATAATTACAAATGTAACAAGAAGATTGAAAAGTAGTTCTCATTATCTCCCCCATCTAACTCTTCTCCGCACGCCCAAGGTCCCCGTGAAGCCGGCAGGCAAGAGTGGTAGCTGTGAGGTCGTAGAGGGGGCACGGCAGAGGGTAACACTCGGGCTGGTAGTCAATATGATATACCTCTAGAATCCATATAATCACCCTGAATAACACGGGCACATCATGGTAATATATGATGGGCTATCATTTTTCCTTGCTGTTCTTTATGTAGCTGTGATGATCATAACTCAACAACAAATTTGTCATAGAACCTTCAAAGAAGGGGGGAAATCAACGAGCTTGCGTACATCTGTTCTGGGAACATGATTTTGTTCTAATATAAATCCAAATATAGTCACAACCATATTTGCTTCATGTGTAGGAATGGCTGCTCTTAAATATCAGTGTTCCAAAGGCACCAAATTTGCCACTGCTGTCCCCTGAATGTCATGCGATAGAAAGACGGCCTTGGCAAAGGAAGTCTGGAAACCTCTCGGCAACAGGGAGAACCATCACGAGTCTCCCTGAGTTGGGCGCTGCAGAGAGGCCCCTGTGAGGGTCAGAGGCCGCATGCCCACCTGGGAGAGACTAATCTTTTTCCAACCAGCTCTAACATTCATTTAGCACCAGAAGATGTGTTCATGTTGGAAGTTTTAAACTCTTAAGCATTTTTGATGAATGAGATAACAGAGCCAGCCTTATCTTTCCTAATTCTCCCCCTTTCTGACACACCTGGGCCCCTCTCTGAGACAAGCCTCATCTGGGCCATGGCTAACGGCTGCGCCCGTATCTAAGTTCACATTGAAAAGAAGGCAGCAGAGAACAATGAAACCATCTCCTTCTGGGGGTAAAACAAAGGAGTTCTTCCAACGCCATATGAGAAAGCAGGTGTCCTGAGAGAATTTTTCTTAAGTTTCTTTAGAAATCTCACCTACCCCTGCTAGAAGGTCTGTCGAAGTTCAAAGGTTCCCTGAGTCTGGAGAAGGACAATGATAAATAGAAACTACGAGCTGAATGGGTGTTCAGAGTTCACTGCACCTGATACCCGCCCCCTCCACCACATTACTAATAAGGAAACAGAGGTCCAGATAAGGTTCCCCATGTCAGGGAGTAAGCTGTGGGCAGAGCCAGGATTGGAAACCTACTCAGCTTCTGTTGTAGCCTGCCGCTCTTCCAGGACTCAACCTGCAGACTCCTAGCTCAGTGCTCCTTCTACAACAGACTGTGTTACGATAGGGAACTGGGAACCACCGAGAATTTGTTGAGCAAAGAATGACTTGGTCTTCTCTGTGTTTTAGAAGACTGATTGGGTAGTCCCATATGTAAACTGGATTAAAAGAGCAGCATCAGTCCAGCATCGCCTTAGTCCCAGATAGATGGGAACGGGAACTGATGGAATAGAGTGGAAGGGGCAGGATGTACCACCTCTTTCATGTCTGCAGATGGCATGAACCCAGAGCCCATCCTCTGCCCAGTCCCTGATAGTGCCTAGTACTCTACAGAAGGAACACGGTCACTGCTGTGAAATGAACAGATGAATCAGAAGTAGAAAAGACAAGAACCGGGACTGACTGGATAAAAGGAAGGCAAGGAGTAAAAAATGACCTCTAAGTTTGTGGGCTCTATAGCTGAGCAAATGTTGTGGAAGTTGGAGGAGAAATTGGTCATGGGAGCATCAGGGAGAAGATGGAATATTGGGGTCACCCAGGATGGACCTAGACAAAGCTTTCTTGAATCACTGACCTCAAAGTGATTGGTGAAGCCTGAGGATAGACAAGAGTGGTCTGGAATTACAGAAGCAGAAAAGGGCTGAAGCCATCGGTGGGGTTAATTTGCACCCTCAGGGTGCACCCAGTCATAGGTTTTTAGACTTGTAGTTCTCTGCACAGGTTGCTAGAACCATGGTGCTGGCATCGGGCAAAAACAAGAGGGCCCGTCTTCAGAGCCAAACTCATTGTCAGTGTGAGATTTTCAAACAAGAAGACTCAAATGTGTGCTTACTGTACAAGCGAAAACAATTGAACTTGAACTTTGAACTTGTACAGAAATTTACAATCAAGAAACCTTAAAAAGTTTCTATTTTAGAATCTGTAGGGGCACCTGGGTGGCTCAGTCGGTTAAGTGTCTGCCTTCAGCTCAGGTCGTGATCCTGGGGTCCTGGGATTGAGCCTGGTATCAGGCTCCCTGCTCAGTGGGGAACCTGCTTCTCCCTCTGCCTGCTGCTCCCCCTGCTTGTGCTCTCTCTCTGTCAAATAAATAAAATCTTAAAAAAAAAAGAATTTGTATAAGTTTTGAATCTCTTGGTGAAAAAATGTTTAAATTTTGGAGTACATACCATGTTCAGGGGATAGGGGCAGCATGATAATCTCTTCAGTGATTGGACCAGGTGGCAGACAAGCCCTGACATCCCCCCTCCCCACCCCTCTGGGATAACTGTGTATGTATGCATCCTTTCCTCGGGAGCCCTGGGATGTAGACACCTACACATGCGTGCCATGCCTGCTGTGGCCCCAGCAGTCTCTCCAGGTGTCCCCCACAGCTTTTCTGCAACTTCCAACCACCTGCCCAATGAAACAGAGGCCAGACTTTTGAAATGGACCTTTTATAGTCATGATTACTACTTTTTAAAGTAGTATAATCCTAGAGCCATAAAAATAAAAATTCATAGACTGTTATATCTAAACATGACCTAGAAATGAGCTAATTAAATCCCCTTGAGGAAACTGGGAACCAAGACTCATCTCTTCTCCAAGGACAGAAGGACTAGGTTTTTAGCCATGGCTGACATTCTAGGATCTTGAGGCTGAAAGTGAGGCTGAGCGTGGAGCTGGTCTTCCCGCTGTAGAACGTGCAGTCAAGAGGATGGCACAGGGCAAAGGGGCTTGAGAACCACATTCTCACAGCTGTCAGACACAGGAGCAAAGGTTCCAAATAGGAAGTGGGACCTAAAGAAGTGATAGAAGATAACTGGACAGTCAGTGGGGGTTTGGAGAGGTAGGTGGAGTAATTATAGACACTTGTGGGTAGGGGCTTCTCCCCACAATAACCCAGTTCTGCCATGATGGCTCTCTCTTAAAGATAGATTTCTCCAACCCTCTAATGAACTAGAGTTAATTCCCATCACTGGTGAAAATAAGAGTCTTGGCATGAAGGTGAAGAATACAATAAGATCACCAGTACTAGCTAAGCATATGGAACTCTGACTACTATAAAGAATAGAAATATTAATTTTCCAGAAAGAAAATTGAAAATATCAGTTTGTGTTGGATATATAAAGATACCTAGCTCCCTTTTTTCTATTTGCTCACCGGCCTGTCTACCCACCTATGTTTAAAAAATCATTCATGTATTCTTTAGTTCACATTAACTCAGCAAATATGTATTGTTTGCCTAATGTGTGTTGGGCAGTAGGTATTCAACAGTTCACAAAATTGCATGGGGTTTTCAAAGAACAATGTCAATCTACTACTTAAATGAATTCAGCTCATTTCAGCATTTGCTCTTTCTTTTCCTAAAAGCAGTTCCACTTTTATGGGAGAAGAACTTCCCCCCAAGCTCAGAGTATCTGCTTTTTGGAAAAAAGAAGACAAAATAAAAAGCCTTCCATTCCTGTATCACAGGCATTTCCTGGATAGTTGAACTCCAAGGAAGCAAGAATTCATAATCTGTCCCTTAGGAATATTCCAAAATAGTCCCCCTGGCTTATCTTTGCTTCCGACAGGAGCTGTTTATAATATCTCTATTTTCACTGTTCAGTTTGCTTGCATTTTGACATTATTCAGACTCTACACAAGAGTAAGTCTTCCCAGCCTTTGTCCATACCAGCTTCTTTCAACACTTAGCCAACCTGTGGATGGGAATGTGACCTTAACTTATTCTCCACGTGATCTCCGATATGGTGAACAGACAGTATTTTCTGCAAAAGGCATTTTCTCCTTACTGAAAGAAGAAAGCTAACTCTGGCTTCCTGTAGGCCAAGTCCCTTGTGGATTCTGAGAGGGAGAAAAAGGTTAATTGTGAACAGGTTCATGCATGTGTCACTTACAACGCACCACTGGCTCCCTTCAGTCTCACACCCTTTCAGCAGTAGCTTTAACACACTCAGACCAGACAAGTTTTTATTGCTCTCTTCAGTAAGACACACGGCGAGTTTAAAGAAGGCAATCTTTAAGATTTATCCCTGTGTTCTGGAATAAGAGTTCAATAATTCCTTTAATCCACGTTGCCATCTCCCATGGCCTTTTGCTTTACTTTGGTCTTTTAACATCTCACCTTATTTTAATAGCAATTATCGGAATCCATATACTAATTCAACCTAACAAGAACTCTAGTAGCATGAACTTGGTCTGAGCAAAGGCGAGACACTGGACCAGGCACTTATATTACACTTCATCATGATACCATTTCACAGGCAAATGAACTGTTTTCAGTAACTACAATTTATCTTTAAAAGATCTCTGACAATAAATCAAAAGAGTTAATTGGATAAATTTTTCATAATGCATTAGAGTCTTATAACATCCCTTAACACTAGTTGACGCAGTGGGCATGAACTTGCAAATGTAGCATAGAAATCATCTAAATTTAGTAAACAGGATCTTTAGAGGTAAAGGCCAGATTTTAAACAGAATTCATGGATTCCCAAATTTCTTTAAGCTATATTTATACCTACCCATCCATCCATCTCCACATCAGAATACATCTGTACATAGATGCTTAAATACACTTAGTTCTTTCTGAGAATTGTCATTGATTTTCTACTTTGAAAGGCACTACACATGCTCCATTTCTAGGACATTTTGGACTAGGGCAACAGCATCACATTTCTTGAAATTTCACAAGATCTTTTTTGTATATGCTGTCTCTAGATAAACATTAAAGAAATCTGAACATTTCGATACCTGGAAACATTGCGACTCTTTACCATCCTCAAAGTAAGTTGACAGACTCATTAGTCCTTTTTTCAAAAGCTTATCCAAAGCCTAGGACCCCTACACACCATGCAGTTCATCCTACATCTGAAATAATAGCCATCTTTAAAATCATACACTTTGTATAATTTTGCAGCTCAAACACTTCTTAGAAATCCACTAATTCATTATTTCTGAAACTTATTTCAAAAAAAAAAATCCATGTACTTCAACATGTTGATAGATGTTTAGGTAGACAGTTTCTGTATTCAAGTACAGTTTGAAATGCCCTCTCTGGAGGCTCACAGTGCCCATTAGTATATAAAGTCTTGGCAGACCTCTAAGAAAGAAAGAAAGAAAGAAAGGAAGAAAGAAAGGAAGGAAAAGAAAGGAAGGAAAAGGAAAGAAAGAGAAAGAAAAGGGGGAAAAATCTGATATAAGGGGGTGGGGTTTTCATATTTTATTCTCTAAATATATATTTTTTTACTTTATACAAAAATACATGATGTGCTAACTAAAAAAATGAAGGTCTAGATCTCCGAGAAAGTGGAGAAAGGAGAAATAGGGAAAGATTTAATCCATTCCCAGTGAGGACTGAAATTTAAGGATTAAGTGGTATGTCTGAAGAGCATTTTTATAAAGTTTTGTAATGTGAGGTGCTGTATATCTCTTGCTGGTGTCCTTAAGAATCACATTACTTGGGGCACCTGGGTGGCTCAGTGGGTTAAAGCCTCTGCCTTCGGCTCAGGTCATGATCTCAGGGTCCTGGGATTGAGCCCCACATCGGGCTCTCTGCTCAGCAGGGAGCCTGCTTCCTCCTCTCTCTCTGCCTGCCTCTCTGCCTACTTGTGATCTCTCTCCTCTCTGTCAAATAAATAAATAAAATCTTTAAAAAAAAAAAAAAAAGAATCACATTACTTGTCAGGGCAAGAGAAGGAAGGAAGGAAAAAAGGAAAGAGGGAGGGTGAGAAGAAGGAAAGGAGGGAGAGAAGGAAGGACAGAAGGATGGAGAAAGAAAAGACCTGTTTAACTTTGTAAAACCTTGTGTTTCCAAAACCGATTTGACTGTAGAATCCTTTATGCAAAGAGTATCTATGAACATTAGTGATGTGATGGCAAATGCTTAAAAACTTTTGGGAAAGGGAGGAGCCTGATTTGTAGCATTTACCTGTTTCCATGGTGTAAATTCTCACCATGGTCAATTTCAAACTGCCAACATGGCATCACTGTCTCACAAGCTTCTGGCCCCAGCATCCAATACTAGTGTTCCTTGGGAGAGAGTTTGGAAATGTTGAGCTGGTATATCTTCCTTCCTTCTCAATTCTCTCTCCTATAAATATATGTTTTAAAGATGAGCAAGCTAAGGCCTGGAGAGGTTATGTGACTGTCAGAATTACACAGCTAATCATTTTTATTGGTAGCTAAACTCTAATTTCTAAATTCAATGATGGTTCCATGCTATCTAACATAAAATTTTAACTATGTGAACAGGAAGTTAGTACTATAGAGCTCAGTGAAAAGGAAGACCCTTTCCTTAGACACAAGACTTGACATCTTTTGGCTGCTCAGTTACTCTGCCTGTAGATGGCATAATTTAGATAATATGTGTGTATTACCAATACCTCCCAATAGTAATAACACATGCAGGTTCATTTCTTCATAAATATTTTGAAATCCTTAGAAGAGGCTCTATGACCATTTAAATGTCATTCTGAAGTCATTCATGTTTCATTCAAGTCTTGATATCTTATAGATCTGAGCCTCAAACTAGAGGTTACTCTCCAAGGTCAGAGAAAATACCCTACTTAGAAAAGAAAGTTACCTCTCATTAATTTTTGTTGTTCAACTTTTTCTCTCACACCACAATTCACTTTATATATTTCTGCTTGCCTCCTCATATTTTCAAAAGAAGGGTTGTTCCATATTTTAAAATATGGAATTGTTTTTTATATATATTTACACACATTTATAAATAAATTTGATTTTGTTTGTGGAAGGTGATGCTAATTCCTTGGGCTCAAAGATTAGAATATAAATTTGCTTGTATTGAGAGTCCTTATCCTTTGTAGCAGAGACATCCCTGTGAGCCTTTCGATGAATGGATTTGTTCCGTAAATCCCAGGGTCTTCTCTGACCTGCTTCCACTGATCTTAGACAAATCTCTTAAAACCTTGATTTCCTTATTATAAAAAGAATGGGATAATAGTAATCTATACTTTATGAGGTAGTTGGTCTCAACTACAGAGATTTTGAGAAGTGATTGTTAAGTTTGTGAATTTCACTCTTTTGGCCATTTTACAATATTTTGACTCTTTCACCTAAAGCTTGGTGAGAAAAAGAAGTAGAGTAACAGTTTGTTTCCTTTAATTTATCTGTAGATTGAACTCATTCAGATTCTGCTTGTGTCTTGTTAGAGACGGGTACCAAGTGTTGATGACAGTGAATAGTTGATATCTTGTAAATATAATAATGAATTTGTGTTGCAACTATATTTACTTAATAAACAGCATCAATCAAAGGACAATTTTATAAACAAAGGCTTTACAAAATTCAATAAGCCACAGATATGAGATAAAAAGAAAAGAAGAAGCTTAATCAATAGTGGGAGGAATTAAAGACTAAATAGAACAGCCTGCTGATTGGGGCACTTTCCTGGGTACCTCTGGCTCAGCCACTTCCCCCACCCCAACAATGAAATAATTAACATTCTTCTAAGATCCCTTTCATAATGCTGCTTTTCTGATTTTTCAAAGAGTCTAATGAAATTCTGAAAACTTCCAGAGTTAACTTGAAATCTTCCTCTATCTCCAAGTTTTTCTGCGGTTGCAAAATGAATTGGTTCCTTAAACAATGTGTGCGAATCATTCAGGAAGACAATTTCCTGAGCGTTACATACATTATCTACTCTTAAAACCTAAGGAATATTCTGGACAAAACAGGTAACAGTGAGTCCTCCTAGGATTGATATTCTGTGCTATTCATTGCTCCTTCCAAGCGAACTTAAGTTTGTCAAGCAGCTTGTGAGTGCAACTATTTTTTAAGAGATTTTGGTGAAAAGCCTGAAAATGATATTTTATGAAGTTGAAGAAAAATTATAATTAATATTTAAATAGAATTTTACTGTTTTCCTAGTATTTGTCCCCGTGTTGTCCCATTTAACCCTCACAACCACCGAAGGGTCTATTGTCCCCCATTTTATGCACGAAGAAGATGAGGATTCAAGAATTTGCCTTTCCAGGAGAGTGGAAGCCTCTTAGGAAGTTTGGGACTCAAATACCAAATTCTGTGCACTTTCCATTATAGCACATTAACTCTTAGAAATGAGCTCCACTTTTGGTCCTACTATTCAATTCATTACTGATGTTAGTCAGTCCCCAATCCTAGTGAACCAGCAAATGTCAAGTTACTATGTTGTCTCTGTATATTAACAACAGAGTTCTGACCTCCAGATTCAGTGGTAATGAGGCCATAGAGCAGAGAGTGTGTCTTCTATAACTGGACAGTACAAGATGGGAATTCTGGCTCCAATGCTTAGTTGGGCAAGTTACCTAATATCTTTGCAGCTCAGTTTCCTCATCTGTACAATGGGGATAATACCATCACCTATTTTATACATTTGTTGTGGGGGTTAAACGAGGTTAAAAACAAAAAGCACTTAGCACATAGTAAGCACTATGTAAGTAAACGCTAGTTTAAAAGAAATAGATTTGTGTGGCTATATGGTCCCCTTTGCTTACTAAAGGAATCCATCAGGCTTAAAACTTTGCCCATCCAGCAGAAGGAACAAATTAAATCCACATGAAAATGCCATTATCAGTCACATCTCTAACATCAAAAACATGTCTGGTAAATAGTACTGAGTATTAGAAAGTAGAGAGCATAAATTATATGGAAATAAAAATATGTATAAACTTTAGTACATGAGGTTTGAATTTAAACATATGATCTCTAAGACTCCAGCCAAAAAATTCTATGACTCTGATTATTTGGTTCTAGTTACCTGATATAATGAATCTACTGAAGAGAATTACTTAGTTTAGTTATCTCAGTATTTTCTCTTTTAATCTCTTAACATATACCGAGTCTAGTCAAGGCACACACAGAATGTCTGCATAAGGCCCATCACTTGGGGCTTAACTGTTCACTCCTGTCTGCCGAAATGTAAAGGCCACCCCAGGCCACCAACTTAATTACGTCCAGGATGCTCACCAGAGGCGAAAAGCCTCCTAGAACTGTTTTTCAATCATCATCTCTCCAACTGAGCTGGACCAGTGACACTAAAACCAGCAATTAAAAGCCTCAAGTTTAGAAATACATTCAGTTTCCCAAGTCCCCAAATGCCAAAGGTTAAGTGAATTATGTGGAGATAATTCGCCAAGGTCCCGAGGGAGGATTCTGCTAACTTCAGATTGCTGGCCCTTTCAGTCTTATTTTTCCCTTCCCAAATGATAGGCTTCTTGCAGTGGTGCCACTAGTGTAAATATCAGAAAAATAAGAAAAGTTGCAGATGGAGAAAATAAAAAAAACTTTCAGTATGTTCTCCTGGGGGAAAGCCATGTGATCAGCGCACTTAGCATTTTTGGAACACTGAAGGTTTTTTCCTTTAGCTATTTGCAAGAATAAATGTGAGTAAATTTACACTCACCTCCTATAAAAATATCCGAGATCTTTACTGTGTTGCTTTGCTACTTAAATTGGAGCTCGTCACCGGGCATCTTACTGTGGGAGACCATAATGGGACCCGCAACTCTCCTCCAGGCTGAATTAGAACCACCCATTACACCTCAAGTTGTGTGGTAACACCTCCACAGTGTTTCCAATTAACTTTGTAAGTTTTTAATCAGTGACAAATGCATCTTTGTAAATTCAATTTACCTTTTATTGCACCGCTATAAACCGTCTTGCAGCATTCCGGTACTTTGTGCACATTTTACTTGCTACTGACATAAGACAGCTGTTGGACCTACAACAAAGGCTAAGCTTTATGAGTTACCTGAATTAGGATGTAGGTGAAGTAATTAAACCCCGAAGAGAAAGAGGGGGGAAACAGATAGACCTTCACCATCCACACACACCGATACACAGACAGGAACTCCTGAAGGAACTCAGAAGCTGAAACATTGGAGATGAAATCCTCGGAAACTCCCTTCTTTTATTGTGAATTTTAACTCCTCATATGTGGACAGAAGTACATAAGTGAAACGCTCGGGCACATTTTATTAATAAATCTATACAGCTATTTGTTTCTTCTTTAATCAGATTCAAATGCTGCCCGTTAAAGAGCCAGGGGTGATTAGATCATAAATCTGAACGACCTTGAAGATGATGAAGGAAATGCTTCTCTGTAAAGCCATCATCATGCTGCCAGCTTCATCATTTACACATTTTTACAGGTGCAGAGAAAATGTTTAATTTCAAATAGCTCACAAGAATCACTCGGAATAAGATATTACTTTATAAGCTCTCCAGATAAGAAAGCAAATGAACTAATTGCACTACTTAAAAATACGCTTTTTTTTTGTTTCTATTTTTGCTCCTAAAATAAGAAAATGGCAAAAAATTAGAGGAAGGATTAGTATAATTACTTGACTTCAAATAGAGCTACTCTAGGATTCCAGCTTAGGTTTGGTTGTGTTTGAATATTACTAATGACACATTAACTCACTGCCCCTTGCTGCAAATTATTAACTAATTGTGAGTAATATGGTCATGAGACCTATCTTTTGTTACATATTTAATCAAAAGTCTGCATTTTTATAAAGGCAGCAGATTTATGGATGACATTTATGGTTTTTTCCTTAAGTACTGAAGAATTCCTTTGTCTTATTTTTAGATTTATCACTCAACCGCAAGACATTTGACATTCAAGATGTAGATCTGCGTCTTGCTATTATCACATTGAAAATATTATAAATGTTGTAATTTGTCAGAAGTTTTTAGACACTGACATTATTCCAATTCACTAATTGATTCATTTATTCATCAATTCATTTATTCATTAACTACCTAATATCTACCTAGGATAAATAGTGACTGAACATGTGGCCCTTCCCCTGCAGATCAAGGATTGTAAATGCAAGAAAAATTTCAGACCTGTATACAGTTATGTGTTGCTTATTTCCGATGTTCATTTAGACTTGATTTGCTTTTCAGATGTTTTTAAAAATCAGCCATGACCTAAAATTTCTCATTGAATCTGTACATTGTTACCATTTCTAAACCATGGGCTTGGCTTTCTTTGACCTTTTCTGAAGGGCATACTCTTTAAATACGGTTTTGATTCTTCTGTATCATAGATGCTTTTGCTAGCTTATGAATTCTTCATAATACACAAACTGGTTAAAATACAGCTTTAATTTCATGGCCCTATTTTTCCCTGTTCTTTATTATTGCATTAAAGAAATAGGAAAATACTTGACAAGTTGCTATACCGCTACTTTAGAATGTAGGAATTAGACACAAAAAACACCCTTCTAAATTGCGGCAAACTGATAGTTAGTTTCTCACCATTTCTTCTGGGTGCTCAAAAATATATGGCCAGATACAGAAGAGGAGTTTCAACAGACAGTATGGAGGTTATGTTGTTCTTTACCCCACAATGTGAGCATCAGCCAGTCGAAGTAACCCTCTAAGAGTAGGGCTGTGATTGGGGACAAAAGGACCCAGGGCCCCGGCACAACAGTCATTAGATGCGGAGGCCTTCAAGGGGTTACTAAGCCTTCCCCAGCCTCAGTCCTTGGCCTACGGCTCACAGAATCAGCCCTCAGACATGCAAAGGGGTGGAGAGAGAGAGATGGCCTCAAAGCTGCAGCTTGTTGAGAGCCTGAAATACGCAGGCGTGGAGGTTGTCACAGTCACACCACGTGGCAGATGGGGAAGCAAAGGCTTAGGAATCCATTCAGAGCTAACAAAACCTTGGAGCTGGAATGCGCAGCCACGTTGGCTATGAATTTCCCGTCTGGACCATCCTGCAGACAGTATCTTAACCACCCTTCGGGTCCCAAAATGTCATACTGTTTCTGAAGCCCAAATCCTTATTCTTTAAATGTTTACATCTATGAATTATATCTTGAGTAACAAAAATTACATCCCTGAAACCCAGCCTAATGCAAAAACTAAATAATTATTGCTGTATTTCAATGCTATTTCCTTTTACTTTGCACTGCCAAGCTATGTCTGATTGGAGGCACTGTTATACCTAGACATTGGAATCAAAGATCCCCTCCAGAATAGCAGTCTGCCCTATTTTATTGCAAAACAGACTTCTATTTTCGAAAAGTAGACTAATCCTCCTCCCCATTGTTTGTTTTAAACCATCTTAGAGCCAAAGCCACTTTACCATAATTTATGTTTAGCTTTTTAAAGAAAAGGCTTCTAATGTCTCTTGCATATGAAGCATTTTAGAGTGTTGTATGTGATGTGCAAACTATTTGCATTAAAATAAATCTAACACAAGATTTGTATATATTCCCTATTATTCAGTGATATAAAACTCCAGCTCTTAAAGTAATTAATTCGGGATCATTGGAAATTATCATTTTGTATCCTAGTCCGGGAACATTTTAAAGATCAATGGACATCGGAGGCTTCCAAACTCCACATTCCGCATTGCACCCTCTCCACAGCCAAAAGAAAGAAAGATTAAAAACAAATTCCTCGGGTATTGTCAGTTTTTTTCAGGCATTCTCAGCACACTCACGCGCCGGACCAGCTGCAACAGCTCAATCAATAGAGAAGAGTAATGTAATCATTGCCACCGCGTTTTCTGTAATTCCTCATTGTGGTAGCAACAGCATTTCAATAATATTCAGAGAGACTATTTATGGTGCTTAAGGTAAGAGGTTTCTGCTATGTGTAGAATAACAAAAAATTCAGCGCTAATATTTAACCCTTAATGAGGAAAATTCTTAAGGAAAGAAGCAATTCAGCACTTACCTTAAATTATCTGTGCTAGACAATAGTTACAGGATGTTGAATCACAGGACATTTGAGTAGGCAAAAGAGTACGTGATGACCATTGATCCATCAAGGACCGGTTGAATGCCATATGGTATACTTACACAATAAAAGATTATATAGTAGTTAAAACAAAGAAAAAATAAGGACACTCACTAAGTACTCATATGAAAAGCTCTCCAAAGTATATCATTGAGTGGACAAAACACAACACAGGATAGTGTATACAGGAGGCTATCTTTTGTGTTTAAAAGGAGAAAAATTAAGGATATACATTTGTATTTACCCCTCTATGCATAAGGAAACTGAAAGCTGTATCTAAAAGCAGTAACATTTTTATCTGGGTGTATGTGTGGTGGGGTGTGGGAACTGGGGTGATTAGAAGACACGAATGAATAGAAGATGCTTATATATATGCATATGTATATTTTTTTAAACATGTGAATGTATTACTTTGATCAATTAAAAGTTAAGTGATGTATGTACTATCAGCAGGGAACTAGTTTAACAAATACGGTACATCCATAAAATGGAATATTACGTGGTCATGAAAGGGGAAAAGGAAACTTTTTATCTACTTGATTTAGAAAGATCTCTCAGAGGTGTGATTGTGTTTAAAAGAAAATCCATATACAGAATAAAGTTCTTAATATGCTACCATTTTTGTGGAAGGAGGAGAAGTATTTGCTTGCATGTGGTTAGTTGGCTCTGAAAGTACACACCGGAAATGAATAGTGGCGATCGGTTGTGTCAAGGGAAAGAACTGTGCGGCTTGGGGTTGGAAGGGAGACTCTTCCTTGAATAGCCTTTTTATGCTTTTCTCTTAACCACTTGAATGTATTATCTTTTTATTTAAAAAATGCAAGCATTGGGCGCCTGGGTGGCTCAGTTGGTTAAGCAACTGCCTTCGGCTCAGGTCATGATCCCAGAGTTCCGGGATCGAGTCCCACATCGGGCTCCCAGCTCCATGGGAGTCCGCTTCTCACTCTGACCTTCTCCCCTCTCATGCTCTCTCTCACTCTCTCTCTTTCCTAATAAATAAATAAATAAATAAATAAATAAATAAAATCTTTAAAAAATGCAACAATTTAATTGTTTAAGACAGTACTTAACTTTGATGACTGCTTTTTTCCTAAAGAAAGAAAAGGATGAGTTAATAAATTAATCTTGGAATTAGAGAAAGAAAGAAAACCGAGCCTAATATATCAAACTATCTCATTTGTCAAACTACTAATTCAATCACCATCAAAATACTAATATTTCCCCTCACTTTGCTCTGTACTAATTTGACTGGAGTACACTGCCCTCAATTTGAACGTAGCTTAGTGACATTAACTGAATTCATTTTTTTTCTAGACATGTAAATAAATGTCAGGTTTGTCTCCCAACCACCCACCTCCCACTCCAGGAAGGGAAGACTAAATGGATTGAGACTGTGTAATTTAAATTTTACCTGGCTCATTATCACTTTCAAATAATTTATGCATTTTAAGCAGCTGCTTTTCTTCTCCTTATGTGTCAATCATGCAAATTAGCAGCACCTCAATAAAACTAGCCTATAATAAATCAATTTTTAAACTAAGTATTTCACAGGGTTATCTTTCCCTGTGCAGATTTTAACAGCTGTAAAGCACCCACACTTCCAATTGGAAAGTAGTGGAGAGATCATGAGCTTATACCTATACAAATCTGGGGTTTAATCTTGACTCTGACTTTTATGAACTGCATATCCTTGGACAAATCATTTAACTTCTTTAACCCTCAGTCTTCCTTATCTGTAAAATGGGAATAAGAATGTCTATTCACCGGGCTGTCATTTAAAAAGACTTATTAAATTGTTGAGTAGAATGCCTGATGTGAGAGTAGCCAATAGTCCTGGTTTGCCTGGGACTCTTTCCTTCAGCATTGCGTCCTAGTTCTACATCCTGGGAAACCCCTCAGTCTGGGACAGATTGGGACAGCTGGTCACCCTCTTTGGTACAAAAGGAATACTCAATGTGAATTAAAGCTTGGGTACACAGACTAGGGAGGGCAGTTGCATCCAAAGTAGGTTGTTTTGTCTCTTGGGGAACTTCTGTGAGGAGGATACAAAAAGTCCATTCTGAAACCTTGAGACAACAAAAGCACAAGAGAGGCAAGGAAAGGGGATTAGTGACTTGACTTGGAAGACAGACAGCCTGAGTTTTAGTTCCAGTTCTGTCAAAGACCAACTGTGTGGCTTCAGTGCCACTGGGCTTTGGGTTCATTATCTATAAATGAGAACTTTAAGCCAGCTCTTTCTTAGCTCTAAAAGTCTATTTTAGGAATAGTCAGAAATGCTCAACTTCTAGGAAAATATCTGAACACCACCAAAAGGAGATGAAAAAGCTTCATGTCCCTGGGCTCATTAGCGCCTCTGATGCTTTGAGTATGCATCAAGCATTATCTATGTTGAGAACTTTCTGCTGGATAGGAACAAGGTGAATAAGACCCAGCCCCCACCCTCCACTCACATAGGACCAAGTAAGAGTCACTTTTGCCTTCCAGAATCTGAGAAATCTCTGGCAAGAAGTTGGTTACAAGGGTCTGAAGGTTGGGTAAAGCATGAAGGGATGGTAGATGGCAATAGCCTGAATGGAGGGGAGAATGCTTGTGATCTAGAATCCTAGTGCAGACAGACTAAAGAGAGAGGTCATGAGGTTTGGTGAGAGCAGATAATAAATATTCCAGAGAGCTATTTTACTAGGGTCATTGAAATACCACCCAGACTACCAAGTGGGGAAGAAAATGGAGGCCTGGTGTCATGAGAGGGAGGAGAGAGAGGGAAACCTGACGTGGAACCAGAGCAGGGCCAAGGAAAGGTTTCTTAGAAAAGAGGGGACATGTTTGCAAAAGTGAACATGTTTGCAAATATATGACAAATTTGCAACAGAGAGAACATACATAGAAAATTTCACTTTGGAAAGGAGCAGGAGGTTTTCTTCTTTCCTCCCTGTGGGCTTGGGAATAAAAACACTTCAGAGAAGATAAGAGGTGGTAGAATTTTGTTTCCATGGTCTCAATGAACAGAATAAAATAACAGTCATTGCCACCATGCCATCCTTTTTGGTTAATTACATCATCTCCTCAATATGGTGAATTATCTTCATGTTTATATAACAAGGGCAGTGGTGTTCAATTAACAGGATAATTAATTTAATGTTTTGGTTAACTGAAGGTTTATTGAAGGTTTCAAACAGAAATTCTGCCTTATTCCAACTTCTGTTTTTGGATCTTATAAAAATCTATTAATCTGCTCTCCTTTTCTGGTAATTAAAGCATAAAAGTAGAGTTAAAACTAGGACTTAATTGGATTTCAATTTAAAAATTGTTAATTATAAAAAATATGAGGGTGCCTGGGTGGCTCAGTTGGTTGAGCGACTGCCTTCGGCTCGGGTCATGATCCCGGAGTCCTGGGATCGAGTCCCACGTCGGGCTCCCGGCTCCGCGGGGAGTCTGCTTCTCCCTCTGACCTTCTCCCCTCTCATGCTCTCTCTCACTGTCTCTATCTCAAATAAATAAATAAAATCTTAAAAAAAAATATGAAAAATAAATTAGGAAGAGGAAAAATTCTCACATATCCCCTCAACCCAAATATTACTAATATTTTGGGGCCAGTATTTCCTCCAATTTTTTTTCTAGGCATTTTTTTTTTAATTTGACAGAGACAGCACAAGCAAGGGGAGAGAAAGGCAGAGGGGAAAACAGACTCCCCACTGAGCAGGAAGCCTGATGTGAGACTTGATCCCAGGACCCTCAGCTGATGAAGGCAGATGCTTAACCCACTGAGCCACCCAGACACCCCCCTTTCTAGACATTTTTATTGTTATGGTGTTATGCAAATAATCTACATCACAGTGGGTCTTTTTTCACTTAACCGTAAAAAACAGGAATTTTTTTCACATTATTACAAGAACTTGCTTACCCTCATCATTTTAATATCTGCATTCCATGATGAAACTATACCATAAATTATTTAACTACTCCTTTATTGGGACATTTGGGTTGTTTTTAATTTTTCACTACTATATGTAATGCAACAACACACAACTTTATAAATAAAAGGGATTTTCTAATTTATTTAGGATTATTTTCTTAACTTTAATTTCCCAGGAATAAATTTTTTAACATCTTTTTATTGAATATAGTTCACATACTATGTAATTCACTCATTTAAAGGGTACAATTATTTTCCATACATTCACAGATCTGTACAACCATTACCACAGCCAGTTTTAGAGCATTTTTATTACCCCAAAAAGAAATCCTATACCCTTTAGCTATCACCTCCCTACTCCTCACCCAACACTCACCTGTCACCAGCCCTACGCAACCACTATTCCACTTTCTAGCTATATAGATTTTCCTATTCCGGACATTCCAGATGAATGGAATCAGTTAATACATGGTCTTTTGCCACTGGCTTCTTTTACTCAGCATAACGTTTTCCAGGTTCATCCATATTATAGCATGTATCCATATTGCTTTCCTTTTTATAGCTGAACTGTACTCCATTATATGGATATACCACATTTTGTTTATCCATTCTTTTATTGATGGGCAGTTGGGTTGTTTCCACTTCAGGCTATTATGAATAATGTTGCTATAAGCATTTGTGTACCAGTTTCTATGTGTATATATGTTTCCATTTTTCTTGGGTACCTACCTAGGAATGGAATTGCTAGGTCATAGGCCTAGAGATACAAATTCCTGCTCAAAAGAGTTGAGATACATTTAAGTCTCTTAATATGTATCTCCAAGTTGCTTTTCAAAACGCTTTTGAATTAAGTTTTAATTCTGTTCTGTTGAATTCTTGCTGTTTCTCATGGTCAGTTCTCAGGAGCAATGATGTCCAAAATTACAGTCTAGGACAGTGTTGTCCAACAGAAATATCATACAACTCATTTAGGTATTTTAAGTCTTCTAGTAGCCACATTTCTAAAAATAATAAGAAACAGGGGAGCCTGGGTTGTGCGCTCATTTAAGCATTCAACTCTTGGTTTCAGCTCAGGTCGTGATCTCAGAGTCTTGAGCTCGAACCCCGCCTCAGGCAATGTGCTAAGCACCAAGTCTGCTTGGATTTCTCTCTCCCTCACCTTCTGCCCCTCCCCTGCTCTCTCTTTCTCTCTCACTCTCAAGTAAGTAAATAAATCTTTAAAAAGTAACAAGAAGCAAGTGAAATTAATGTTAATAATATATTTTATTAAACTTAATATACCCAACATAATATCTTTTCCATCTATAACCCATATAAAAATTATTGCTAAGATATTTTATCTTTATTCACATTCGGTTTCTGAAATCTAACATGTGTTTTTGACTTCACATCTCCATTTGAACTAGCCACATTTCAAGTGCCACGTGTGGTTTAGTGGCTACTATCATATTAGGTAGCACAGGTCTAGCACTTTGGCTGACTATATCTTCTTCAGAAGGTGACAGGCACTTACTTTTTAAAATATGTCTTCATTTGTGTCCCTTTGTTACCTTCCTCTTTTTAACAAAAAATGAAGCAGGAACAAAATTTAACAGACCAAAAATTCTTCCTAGATAATGGTTAGCTAAATACTTACTGCTTTCACATACTACTTCGTATTTCTACCTCTTGAGTAATGATGTATAATGGGTGAAAAAAAAGACAACTTTAAAAGGTCCACTCGTTTATTCCAGTTTACTTGAACAGACTCTGGAGCTATTTTTGTTTCTAGAATCTACGTCATGTTGCCAAATGCTAAACACCAGTGCTAACCTTCTCCCTAATTAGTAAATCATTTCCTATGCTGAGTCTTTAATGATGAAAGGAACAGGAAAGAAAAAAAAGAAATAGATTTCACTGTGCTATGCTGGTGAAAACCGTGTTTTTCAATTTATTTTTTGCACAATAAAAAATATTTGATCTGAGATCCTATATAATCCCAGGACACAACAGTCCTTCTCTGTTGTATGGCAACTTTCTGCCATGCATAATTATTTTCCAAAAGCTTATCAGGTCAGAAGTGAAGCAGAGAATAGGGGAAAGAAAGAGTCCATGGTGATCTTTGGCAGATTTTTTTTTTACTAGTAGGAATCAGTTGGATAGTTATTACCACCTGGCACGGCTAATGAGGCTAGTTGGGAAAACAAAGCTGCAAACATTCCACAGCAGACTGCACTGTGGTCCAGTTCTGGGGAGTCTTTTGGGGTCTGTTGAGCATCTGAAAATACATTTGAAGGTGTTTTGCCTATTATAAAAATTGAATTCTTCCTTCCTCAGTTTTAAAAGAAACATGTTGCTTAGAATCACCAGTTGTGATTCATCTGCGCTTCTATAACCTAAATATTTTACTGTATTTGTAAAATAACTTTTATAGCTTAAATATCTTATGCATTAAAAGCAATTTATTTTAATATTCTCAGAGGAAGTAGATTGTCTCTTCCAAAAAAGTATTTCCACTACTAATTCAAATGGCCTCTAAGGAACCTAAGAGATAATATTGTGCAGTCATTCAGAGCAGGAAGTCAGAGTCCTAGATTCAAATGTGAGCTCCACTTACTATCCAAGTTGTTTTTCTATGCATAAGATCCTTCTCTGAAAAAAGGAATAAGGACAGCTATTTTAAGTTTCAAGTGAGATAATGTGTCTATGGTACTTAACAGAATGCCCATTGCTTCTCCTGGTTGTGGGTTTCGGTGGGGGGAGGGGGTTGTTGTTATTATTACATACGTCTTATGGATTCCAAGATATCACAGCATAGAGAATAGCGAATACAAAGTCCAGGGAATAGCAAAGAACCAAGCACTAATTATTACACAACACAAGTGTGTGTAATAATCAGAAGCAAGCATGACTAGCCCCCACGTTGTGAAAACTAGGGAAAAGAGGACTGGAGCGATGGGAAAAGGAAGCAGTGGGGGAAAATGAACTTGTTTACTGAGAAGATGCTTTACTCTCACACTTCGTGTGTTAACTAATTCACTACATATTTATTGAGCACTAACTATAGGCAAAATACTGTGGTTGGTATTGGGGTTATAAAGATGTTACCTGCCTTCAATAATCTTAAAGCCCGGCAGAGTGTTGCCTGTATTACTATATGTACTGCCTTGCCTTATAGTTCTTGGGTTACTTGTCAACCTTGGCCTCTTGACTATGAGCAGCAGTGCTTTCTGATTCACATCTGTACCTCCGCATTGTGCACAGTAGCTGGCCCGTAATAGCCACTCAATAAACGTTTGCCGAAGTGACTTCTTTAGCATGAGGGATGGAATTGATCATTATTGGATTTCCAACTGTAATAGATAAGCTCTTTGAAGGCAGAGATGCATGCTTATAAATGTCTTGATTCCAAGAAAGGTGGATTTTTGAGGCCATGTTAGCAGTTACACCACTGTAACAACATCATTATTAAAACGAGAGTCGCTATGTTATATCAAATTCCAGTAAGTTTCTTTAGTCACAGGTGCACAAAATACACAATTGCATTGCACGGGCATAGCTAATTAAGGGAAATAAAGCAATGAAAATGTGCTCTCTGATAGTTTTTTTTTTCTTGAAGTTTGGAAAACCTTTTATTTTTCAATGAGAAAACTATACATAAACTTTTCGTTGAACCATAAATGCTGGGATTTCATCATTATTTTCTATTCAGATTACTTTATTCTCTTCTTCTACTTAAAAAAATAAATAATAAAATTTTTAATATTTTATTTATTTATTTGACAGAAAGAACAAGTAGGCAGAGAGGCAGGCAGAGAGAGAGGGAGAGGCAGGCTCCCTACAGAGCAGAGAACCCAATGCAGGGCTCGATCCCAGGACCCTGAGATCATGACCTGAGCCGAAGGTAGAGGCTTTAACCCACTGAGACACCCAGGCGCCCCCCCCCAAAAAATAAAATTTTTATAATGAAATACATTGAAAGGAAGAAAAACTGATTGGACCCTATGTGTGTGTGTTCCAGGTCAATGAGAACAATTCCTGATACTACTGTTGCTGCGTATTTGATAAAATTATATTTTGAGGAGTGCATCCTTTCTGATGTCCTGTGAAATAAACTGTGTATTAAGATATTATTAACTTTGTTAGATTGTAGAAGTTTTGCAGCTGATGCTTTGGTGGGGTGAGTGGAGGCAAGTTACAGATTTTCCTAGTCTATTGAAACTCATTATAATTGGTAGTCTGGAATCAAATGCTCATCTACGTCTAACCCAAGCGTAGTGGCTTCCCATTAATCTGTGATGGGTTTTTATTTCTTTATTATGAGCTGAATGTGTAAATGCAAGAGGATTAAAGCCATTTTGGCACGATTTAATTCTCAGGCTCCCTCTGCTGGTACTGAAAGACAACAAGTTTACAGAGAACTTATGAATGAGGATAATATCACTATTTCTATAATTTTGCTTTTTACATTAAAGCTAAATTTATTGTTGGACATTTATGCAATAAAACCAAAGTTTTTGGTTTACAGTTAGCCAATTTTCCCACTAAAGATTAAGTGATATTTTTGTGGTTGAATTAATTAGTGTTTTCATCACAGAAAATTGAACTATTTTGTATTAAAATAAATATTTGCCAGAGTTATACAGAGTAATTTATAACATCACTATACAAATGATTACCAGCAGCTTTCATAAGCAGAAATAGAACACTTAATAGAGACATGCTAAAGATTTAGTAGTTACCCAAACTACTTTATCCTCTCATATATAAAACCTGTACAACTTAAATACACACCCCACATACTGTTCAATAAAACAATTACTTTCCGGGCCAT
>CM052810.1:123115046-123160645 GCA_028533885.1 Nasua narica | reverse complement strand
ACTTTCACATTTTATATCACATTTTAGCCAGAAAACCCTTGAGATTGAACAGATATAATTATTCCTATTTAACAGGCAAAGTAACTGAGGTCAGAGAGGTTAAACGATTGGCCCTAAATTACACACTAGTTAGTGGAAAAGAGCCTTCAACTCTTGCAAAAAGATCTGCAGGCCTCTCTCTTGAGAGCTATTTAATAAAAAGGCATCAAGAAAATTATTTAAATTATCTAGTTTTTTATTAACCATCTTGTCTTGAATTGCCTATCCATATTTATGCTTTACAATTCCCTATTCAGATTACCTTTTAATGAACCCAAATCTTCTGAGAACTGTAGACAATTTTCAACTAAGGGTCCTGGCAAAGAAATAGAAGAGAGAAAAGAGAACTGTCAAAGTGAGGGGCCATTTAGCATTCTCCACCCTATTGGTGCAAAAAGGGTGGGCTGTGTTCTCATGACCAAGTTCCAAGATCATTTGGGAAGTGATAAGAATTATGCGACTGTACAGAAATGTAACCTGGGTTCTAATTCGGTCAACCTCAAGATAAAAACAAATGAATACTCCAGTGCCCAGGAGTCACCCAGGCCTATAAGGCAGAGTCTTTCAAAACCAAATCACAAACTTAGCTTTTTTTTCCCCAGGCATAAGTGAACAACCTTTTAGCAAAATTTAATGACAGAGTTGAGGCCAAAGATACTGGTCTAACTAACAGTCCTTGGTGAAATAGGTTTGATGGTTTCAGTTGAGTGCATATCAGGAAAGCACTCTGGCACAATTGATAGGATGTTCATGAGGAGGTAATACACAGATTCACAGATTAAATTACTTTTCACCCCAAGAGATATTTATAGGGGCGATCTATCAAGGTTACGGAAAACAGCCATGACATGACAGTGGAATGCTCCACCTAAGCTCATATGCTGGAACATAAAGACACCTGCAATTTTATCCTTGTTGACTACCACAATTGACAACTTTTCATTTAAAAAAATGTTTTGGTACAGAAGTCAGTACTAAAGATTTATACTTGTTTTTTGAGTTGAATAAAAATGAAAAAATAGGGGTGCCGGGGTGGCTCAGAGGGTTAAGCCTCTGCCTTCAGCTCATGATTCCAGAGTTCTGGGATCGAGCCCAGCATCGGGCTCTCTGTTCAGCGAGGAGCCCGCTTCCCCTTCTCTCTCTGCCTGCCTCTCTGCCTACTTGTGATCTCTCTCTCTCTCTCTCTCTGTCAAATAAATAAATAAATAAAAGCCTCTGCCTTCGGCTCAGGTCATGATTTCAGGGTCCTGGGATCGAGCCCCGAATCAGGCTCTCTGCTCGGCAAGGAGCCTTCTTCCCCCTCTCTCTCTGCCTTCCTCTCTGCCTACTTGTGATCTCTCTCCTCTCTGTCAAACAAATAAATAAATAAATAAAATCTTTTTTAAAAATGAAAAAATAACTATTTTATTATAGAAAAGATCCTACTTGCATCTTTAAAAAGATATATAAAATTACTGTTTCCATAACAAAAAAAGTCAATTTATATTTTTATAGAGTAGATGCTAGTTATATCTTAAAATAAGACATAAAGGACAGAAATATGAAATTATTATGTTTTCACAGCCATAAAATCCATTCAATTGCAAAAATACATATTTTTTTCTGATTAGAAATATTAGCAAGCATTTTGCCTCTAGGAAAGCCTACCATGAAATCACCTCAATTTCAACTACATTTCAACTGTTGGGTAACACAGATGGATAGAATTGTCATCTTCTACCTCACAAATTCTACTTCAATAACTCTTAATTGGAATGAAATCCGTTCCACCTGACCTTTAGATGCATACATGTACAAAATTGTCTTATTTCCTGGATCTTGTCAACAATTGAGAAAACAGACCTGCGCTTTCAAAAGTATAGTAACACTTCAACATTATCTCATTCACCTGATTACTTCATTCTCCAGAATACAACAACCAAGGAGGCAGAAGAAAACCAAACCAAAACAAAACAAAACAAATCTAAGAAATAAAAATAAATCAGGCCAAAGTTCATCCACTTCATTCGTGAGAAAGTTACTTGGCAACTCTTTTATTGTCTATTTCCTTTTATTTTTATATACATTCCAACAAGCTCGGTTACCAGGGAAGAAAAATATTGCTAGAAGTGGGCATATTGACATTAAGAACAGCATTTTATGTTTATCAGATACAAATCAACTGACCATTTATGTCCAGAGAAAGGAAGAATTGTAAAATTGTAAAACACACACACACACGTATACACAAATTCATGTCTAGTCAATCATAATATCAGAGAGAAGATTGAAATGTACCCTTTCTAGTGCATTATGAGCTAAAGAGCCTATATTGCCTGCTAACTCTACTGTGTGGCTTAGATGGGTCTATCACAAACCCAGAAAGAGAGATACTCCTAAGAAGGTTTACTCCAGGGAGGGGAGTCAAGTCTCTTCCTGCACATCTGAGTCCAAACCTAGTTAGCTTCAGAGGCCCAGCCAGAGTTGCTAACCAGCTTCCACTTATCCGAGCAACACCTCTTTCACACAGCCTCTAATGCAGGTTCTTCTGCTCTACTTACTTGTACTTTGACACAGGAAGGCTGTGTCCCCACCCCTCCTGGGCGGCATCCAGCAGGGGTGGGAGTGAAGGAAGAGTTTCTCCTTTTATACTGGAGCAAGAAATGGAGACTCGGGTTGCAAGCTTGGTGACCAATTGTTCTGCCAAAGTGATAAATCATGGTTAAAACAGAAAGCCATATCAAATACCTTCTGCCAATCAACCTTTCAATACGGTATAGTCCCATTTTTCTCTATATAAGGATAAACTTGATTTGATGAAATCATGGATCCTGTGTTTCTTTGATTCTCTCTTGAATCGTTGAGCCCAACAAAAATGGGAAAAGTCTACAAAGACAGCGTCCTGAGAGAACTTTCTAATTTTGAATGGATAGCTTTGAGAGTCTTTAGGCAAACATTTGAAAATGTTTATTTAGAGAATATAGAGCATCTCAAAGTGACCGTTTGAAACCAGGTCTCAACCTTCTTAATGAAGATCCTTTGCTGCAGGTCCTTGAACTTTTAGTACCTGCTGATTAGAAAGCTACAGAGTGATGACAAGCCACGGCCAAGTTAACAATTAATTTAATTTTAATTTGCATTTACTCAATCATAACATCTCATGTATTTAGAAGGTGGCAATACAAATAGGTAAGAAAAACAAATTCAAAATCCACTCACACAACTTTCACAGTAACTCCAAGGGCTCCTCAAACTAAGACCCACAGGTTGGAAACTACTTCTGTAGAATAACTAAACTTTTGAAAATATTAAGTAACTGAAGGAACATCGGACCATTTTAAATGTGGGCAGGTTATAATTTGGCAAGAATCTGAAAAAAAAATCAAATTAAGTGTTCTACCTTTTCTTTTTTTTTTAGATCAAGTGCATTTTGAATATGAATAGGATAAAGAAATGGAAAAAATGAATACTTGACTGGCAGAGAGACCAAAGTGCCATTACGTTTTAACGCAGGAAGGAATGTCAGTAAAAACCTATCCTTGTCACAGACATATACCCCTGGGGCAAATAATACATTATATGTTAATTTAAAAAAAATTTTTTTTCAAACTTGTGTGAGAAAAAAATTTGTTTTCCTTTTTATCTTTTACTCTAGGGAGGAAAAAGGGGAGGCAGAAACTTATAGGATGATTAAGTAGTAAAATCTTTAGTGGCTAAGCACTCAGTTTTCAGAGCCAGATAAACTGAATTTAACACTGGGCCTCAGCCCTAACCAACTGTAAGATTTTGAGTTTCTTCACCTATGTTTCATGTGTAAAATAAGAATAGTACTTACATTGGAGGAAATGATGATATTGGTTGAATGAAGTAACTACAAAGAACTTGGTACATAGCAATATCTCAAAAAATGGTGGCCGTTATTATTCTTAGCAAATTTTGCCTATAAACAGGTACACGAGTAAGCTGTATTTTTAGAAAGCTGTTATTTTTTTAGTATACATAAAGAACAAACTGCAAACAGATCCCGGAAGCTAGAGATTCGAAATGCAAAGAGAGTGCAAGTAGGTAGGTATCCTTACTCTACTTAGGTCAACTCCAGGAGATGAGCAAAGGAGAGAAGGAATTTTTATCACTGTTTATTTTGTGCTTGGGATCTTTGCTAAGGCCACAAGTACTAAATGGTGTCTACACTCTTGGAATTATGGGAACCACTTGCAGAAGAATTAAACAGTTCTCTTGCTTTAAAAAAAAAAATAAATAAAAGCCTGTAGACCTAAGAGAACATCTGAGACAAGTGTAGATTACTACAGAGACATAGCTTTCAGATCTTCTTATTGTTTGAGTGAAATTTATAGGTCTCATTTGTGAGAGGAAGCCAGGTTTCCATGTTTAAATAGGTGTATGTATCCCACTGCTAGGTTTAGAGATTGGTTATTGTCAAAAAGGATCTCAGATGGGCTCCTATGCTGATACTGCACTTTTTCTTTAATAGAACATTAATTTCTTTCCACCATTGCTTCAAAAGAACAAGTGAAAAAAAAATACGAATCACGAGTATGTTGTGGCTCTAAGTCGGAAGACTGAATTTCCACTTCCCATTTCTGTATAACCCTGAATATTATGTATTTCTTCTACTTTGACAATAAATAGGTATAAAGATCTATTTCTTTGTATTTGGCAGGGAGAGGGGAAGGAGATCTCAACTTGGAATTTCCTTTTTTCTTGTAACTTATTAAAATACTTAGGAGCTAAACATTTAGCTTCCCCTGAAATAAGGATTGTAACATCAAGAAAGTATTTTTGGCCCTTCAGGGATTTTCTTGAAGTCTGCAGAAAATCATTCTGATAGCACCTGAAGGATCAGGAGAGGATAGTTCAATTACAGTTGGGAAGAGCTGCAAGGAAGATCTGCACATAATTCTCTCAGTGCTCATTACCTCTGGCTTTCTGCCTTAGCAACTGCCATGTACTACATCAAGCGTGTAAATGTTCTATGCAGAATGTTTTTTTGTCACAGCCTTTGTGCTCCTGGGGCACAGACAGGCCTAAAAGAAAGTTAGCATAAGACATTTGGGACCCAGTTCCCTAACTTTTCAAAATATTGAGGTTTTAATCATAAAATGTGAATAAAATGATGAATAAAAATATCTAAATGTACTACATAACAATTAGTTGGGTAAATCAGACAGCAGTTCTATAGAGGATATAAAACTTCTACCACCTTCATCTGGGTTGGTATGATGGGTTGTTTCCCAGTATAAGGTTTAAGAATTTATACAGAGTCACCCATCAAGTTAGGCCCACATATTCTAATCCCTCTCTGCTTTCCTGAAGACATATAGGGTCTAGGCATTGTTCTAGCAAATGCTGTTTCCTTTTCAGTCTCCTATTGTTCTTAAATCCATTCATCCTTTCCATAAGCAATTATTGAGTGCCTACTGTATACCAGGCACTAAGTATACATACTATGTACTCCCTGCCATTGGGTAGGTTACAACCTGTGAGACATCCAAAGATAAACAAATGAATACACAAGTACAGATTGTGGTCCACTCTGTGAAGGAAACAAGTAGGAAGCAGTGACAATCAAACCAAGAGGTCCTCTCTGGGGTAACATTCAAGCTACAGTCTGTAAGATGAGATGTTCCCAGAGCTTTCCAGGAAGTAGGAATAGTAGGAATGTGCTAAAGGGTTCCTGGGTGTTTCCAGAACCCACAGAAAGCCAGTGCGGCTGAGGCAAAGCAGGTGAGGTGAGGAGCAGGGTGGGGACAAGCATGCTAGGGCCAGATCGTACAAGGCTTATTCATTTGGGTTTCTTAAATGCAATGAGAAGCCTTTGAAAGGTCTTAAGCAAGGGAGTGACATGTGTTTAAAAGACCTCAGTCTAGGGGGCGCGTGGGTAGTTCAGTGGGTTCAGCACCTGCCTTCACCACAGGTCGTGATCTCAGGGTCGTGGGATGGAGACCCCCCTCTTCCCACTCAGCCAGGAGTCTGCTTCTCCCTCTTTCCTACTCCCCCTACTTGTGTTCTCTCTCTGGCTGTGTCTCTCTCTGTCAAATAGATAAATAAAATCTTTAAAAAACAACAACAACAAAAAAAACAGGAAGGTATTTGACCTGATTGGGGGGGGGGGTGAAATTCTGGATTTGGGAGTATTGGAAGGGCAAAATGAATTTTGACCCAATCGTAAGAGAGAGTCAGAAGAACCTGCAGCCACACAGGACCCTAACCTGACAACACCCAATATTTAGGCTTTTCTCCGGATCTTTTCCCCCTCAACTGACCCACATGCAAAAAGAAAGGCCAATTCATAGTTGGGTAGATGTTTTAATCCAGTGCCAATTTGAGAACCCTCTATAAAGTAATATGGTATTAGATTGATAGAATATGAGATCAAGTGAAGATCTCACAATATAGAAAAATCTGGATTAAGACATTGTTGGTGAACAGTCAAGCAGATTCTTGTTCTATTCCCCAGCACTGGCATGCCTGTTTACTGAAGAGTCACGTTTCTTTTTTTTTTTTTTTTTAAAGATTTAGTTTATTTATTTGAGAGAGAGAGAGAGCGCGCATGAGAGGAGAGAAGGTCAGAGAGAGAAGCAAACTCCCCAGGGAGCTGGGAGCCTGATGTGGGACTCGATCCTGGAACTCCGAGATCATGACCTGAGCCAAAGGCAGTCGCTTAACCAACCGAGCCACCCAGGCGCCCAAGAGTCACGTTTCTAACGTTGACTTGGGAATCAGTATGTCTCAGGTCAGCACAGAACTCCCTTTAACAACACATATGGGTGAAATGTGGAATCAACAAACACTTAGAAAATACCACAGACTGGTTCAGTCTTTCTTGGAAAACCAAGTTCAGAAAATGGAGCAGAGATACTAGTGATACATTTCCTCTGGCTGCAGGCTGAAAAGGAACAGGGACTCTGTCTTTTCCCTTCTCCTTTCCTCCCAGAGAGGAGCTGATGCTTCCAGGCTCTGAAATAAAGGCTCTAGGCCCCACCGAGGGGTGACCTGTGAGCGGTGGCAGTCTGAACCATGAGAGGGAGCTGGGCTGTAAGAAGTAGGGATGGGAGAAGGAATCCAGAAGGAAAAGAGGGGTTCAGGAAAGAGGGATGTAGAGGGAGGTTCCCACATTAACTCTTAAAAACTCTTAACCTAGGCCTGGGGAAGCTGGCAAGTGATGGCAAGTGTCTCACCTGTGCCCCAGGTAGAGGCAAGAGTGGGATGAGGGCAAGATTGGGATGGGTCACAGTCAGAGAAAGGGGAGAGAAAGGGAAAAGAGAAAATGCTGACATAACACATTTGCATTTTCACCAACGCAACACAAACTAGGGTAAGGAAAGCTGGTGGCTTTTCACCATGTTGGTTTTAGATGTTCACTGCTCAGTTTTTATGCTTCTCAGAAGTTGGAAACAACATGGATTGATTCTCACTACTAAATGTGATTTTCTAGACTAAGGGACCCTTGTGAAGGAAATATGGAAAAGCTTATATTTCTACCAGATTTGCGTAATTTGTTTACAAATTCAAGATGCGAGCTCTATCTCAGAGTTCCAATAGTGAAGGTTGGGAATTACCGGATGCCCCTTTACCGTCTTGACTGACACCATGTATCCCAGCCCCTGGTACGTACCTGGCATGCCGGGAGGTCTCAAGAAATAGCTGCCGAGATGTTGCTACTTCTTGATATTAATGCCTCTAGATTTCACAAGCGTAATAATCTTTCTATGAGTAATTTTTACCAACACATTCAGAGAACTGGAAACTTTGAAAGACTAAGCTGGCCATGCCCATGAGCACAGGACTACCGACCCAGATCATGAAACAAAAGAGGGCGCCTGGGTGGCTCAATGGGTTAAGCATCTGCCTTCAACTCAGGTTATGATCCTGGGATCCTGGGAGGGAGCCTGGCATCCCTGCTCAGCGGGGAGCCTGCTTCTCCCTCTCCCTCCCCCACCCCCTGCTTGTATGCACTGTGTGCCCTCGCTCGCTCTCTCTCTCTCTCTCTCTCTCGTTCTGTCGAATAAATAAAATCTTAAAAAAAAAAAGAAAACAGATAACAGAAAACATTGTTTCAAGAGAAAGGCTTTCTTCAAGTTTTTAGTTGACCTTAATCTTTTAGAGCAATTTTAGGTGCACCGCAAAATTGAGCAGAGCTCTCGTTTATTGCTGGTGGGAATGCAAAGCAGTATATCCACTTTGGAGGACAGTTTGGCAGATTTGTACAAAGCTAAACATACTTTTACTATGTGATTCAGCAACTGCACCCCTCAGTATGCCCACACAAATATGTGCACACAGATGTTTACTGCAGCTTTAATCACAAGCACCGAAAGTTGGCAGCAGCCAAGATATCCTTCTGTAGGTGAATTGGACAGATAAACCGTGGACCATCCAGACAGTGGAATATTATTTAGTGCTCCCAAGAAATGAGCTGTCAAGCCAGGAAAAGACACAGAGAATACCTAAATGTATATTGCATGAAATACTGAGTGAATAATTGAATGAAGAATGATAATCGAGTGAAAGCAGCCAATCTGAAAAGGCTACATATTGTGTGATTCCAACTATGTGAGATTCTGGAAAACGCAAAACTATGGGGAGAGTAAAAAGATCAGTGATTGGCAGGACTAGGGAGAAGGGAGGGGATGACTAGGCAGAGCACAGAAGCTTTTTTAGGGCAGTGAAACTGCTCTGTATGATACCGTCATGCTGGACACTTGCTGTCCAAGCCCACAGAGTGTACAACACCCAGAATGAGCCCTAAGGGAAACTGTGGACTTCGGGTCATAGTGATACATCAATGTAGGTTCATCAACTGTAACAAATGTGCTTCCGGGCCAGGGGTGAAGATAATGAGGGAGTCTGCGAATGTGTGGGAACAGGGAGTATATGGGAAAATTGTACCTTCTGCGCGATTTTGCAGAGAAAGGTTATTGTATAAGTAGGTTGCTCACAATGTCTTACCACTTGGTCATTGCTAACTTTGCTGAGTTCTTACTGTGTATCAGGCGGTTAGATGGCCGGTCATGTTTAATCCTGAACACAACTCTGTAAAGTAGATATTATTGTCATCATCCCCACTTTACAGAGGAGGAAATGAGGCTTGGAGAGACTGAGTAACTTGCCTAGGGCCCCAGTGTCATAGTGGACAGAGCCTGCACTTGTCATGATGCCACGCTGTCTCAGGCCACCGGCGCCCACTGCAGTCAACGCTCTGTCACAGGGACATTGTAACATGTGGGCATGACTCATACTCGTGACGGGATCGGAAGACGATGGGCAGAAATCTCGTAGGAAGCTATTTATAAATAAGCCGGAAAGATCATATAGACTGCCACCCAGTGAGAGATCCGGGGAATATTTTTGCACAAGTCACTGAGCTTCCACTGTCTACGCATCAAGACACGTTCGCATGTGTGAATGTTGTGGTGACGTTTGCGATGGTCTTTCCATCAAAGGAAAGGAGTCAAAAGTCTTCAGGTGGCAAAAACTTAAAGAGATGCTAATGATTTATACTCTGACTTTAAAAAAAAATGTTCTTCTTCTTCATGATGCCTAATATAAAGTAAAATATGACTTTTTCACTTGCTCATGATTTATAGACTACCTCACACTGTGCCCTCACAGGGCATGTACAAAGCGAAGACTGAAATCATTAATAATGTAAACGACGCCCACATCTGGTTGATCCTCCCTGGTGAATGAAGCGAAAGCCTGATTTAACAGATGGACACTGCACTGTTTCCTGATGGTAAAATCACCAGATGTTTAGAGATTCCAGAAGTACAAAGGCAGAAGGAAGTGCGTTAATGATGAGGTTTCTGGCACACCTTTGAATTTTCTTACTTTTAACACTGCATTTGCTTGCACATAGGGTCTAGGTGCGGGAGTTGTGCCATTATTTGAATTTTAATTAAAATAGAATTTTATTCCAGAATATTTTATTCTAAAAATAGGGAACAAAGGAAACGCTCTTATAAATCGCTACCAGTCTATACCAAATATTGGTCGAAGCTTGAAAAAAGTTCAAGCGTTTTATTTCTCATTGATTCTCTTTTGCAAAAGCCCTGGAAGGGACCAAATATACCAGACCTTGTGGCTATGACTTGCCCAGTCCCTCCCTGGCTCAGCCTCCCTCCTCTGGCCCCGGCTGCAGGGAGATCGTAGCTCGTTTGCCCCAATACTTTACTAGGCCATATCCATTATTTTTTTTAATATTTTATTTATTTATTTGACAAGGAGAGATCACAAGTAGACAGAGAAGCAGGCGGGGGTGGCCGAGCAGAGAGCCTGATGCGGGGCTTGATCCCAGGACCCTGAGATCATGACCTGAGCCGAAGGCAGAGGCTTAACCTACTGAGCCGCCCAGGTGCCCCCATATCCATTATTTTTAAGCCTCTGACCCTAACAAGAAGTTGAGCCCACCATCATTCAAGAAAGGGAAAGTGTGGAGGTCATCATACTGAGGAACTGGCATGAGGATTTGGGAGCCAGCCGAGGCACAGGAGAGAGATTTTTTTCATGGTGGGTAAGAGCGTAAGAGCAAGGGCTATGCAGAGAGCAAGAGCTGGGTTTAAGTACTGACACTAACACTTCCTAACCTTGTGGCCTTATCTTTGGACCAGTTACTTCTCTCTGTCTTGGTTCTCAGTTTTCTTCTCTGTACAATGGGATCATAATGCATACCTCATAAAATAGTATTGATGATCAATGAGATAAAAGATGGAAACGTGCTTTGCATGCTACCTGGTACAGTTAAGCCCCTCAATAAGAAGAAACCAGAGGGGGGGAAACAGTATGTGGTGAATTGCCAAGCATACTGCCTCAGTATGTCCTTCCTCCCTTTTGCCTCAGGATATTTCCATTGTGATGCCTGGGACAAACCAGCTTCAACTCAACTCATTGTTCCAGACCTCTCTTATCACTCCAATAATCAAAGCTCTCGGCCCTCCACACAGTAGAGTGAATGTGTTCGGTTCTATTATCATCTTCAAACTTGCTAATTTCTCCTACCATAAAAAAGAAATGATGATTCTGTAACTATCACTCCAATGGCAAGCATATTATAATTTATAAATGTATCAGATCAATAAGTTTATGTAATGTTATGTGTCAACTGTATGTCAAGAAAGAAAGGAAAGAAGAGAAAGAAGGAAAGAAAAAGAAAAGAAAGGTAGTTGTTTGCTTATTTAGTTAGTTGTTAGTTCGTTTATGACTCTGGACTTGCCCCATGTGGGGCTTCAGAACGGAGAACAGGATGAGAGACCCACTCAGCATAGCTCTCCCGTCATGATTCCTCTTTCAGACATTCAGAAGTTTGGCCTTCCCAGTCCATCTGAAGACAGAGACAAAGTACAAAACAAAACAAAACAAAACAAGTAGCTTGCTCTGAGAAGCTTTTCTGTGTGCTTTCAATGGGGTGAAGCTGCCCTGGGGTTAAGTACTAGACTATCAAGTGATGGAAGGCAGGAGTACTCCCTGAGAGAGGAAGACCAAACCTCCCTTTTTCCTGTTTTCTCTCAAACTACCTGCTGGGTGACTGTTTAATTAGTGGGAAAACAGTGATTCCCAGAAATTATGGAGTCTTTCGTGTTCACAAGGATAGAGTTCCTTACTTTTTTTTCCCAGCAGTATATACAACCATTTCCTACTGTTAAGTACTAGGCTAATCTGAATATTAACTATCTGCCAATTTCAACACACCTCTCCTATAAACATTTCCTTCCTGGGGAGGGAGGAAGCCCAAACGATGTGGTCCTGTGTAGTTCTTTAACTTTCTTTTTTTTATGATTGGAGCAGAGCATCTGATCATTTCCAGGTGTTTCAGATTTTCTCATGGTCTCCTTGTTATTTCTCCCCTCTTTGAGCTCTTTTGGCAATGAATGTGACCATGAGGTCTAAAGCTATAAAGGATGTGTTCACCACTTCCCTCTCATGTCTGTCTCTTTATTTAACCACAAGTTCACTGTCTTTATCCATGTTAATTCCCCGAGGTATTCACACAGCATTTGTGTTGACTGCCTTAATTTTGATCTTCTCTAATCATTCCCTGCCAGATGGTAGTTAAAGTTTAATGGTCCCTATAAAAATAGTTCCCTTTCTTCTTTCATCAGTCATGTGTGTTTACTTAGCTAACTGCTGGATGTTCAGAATGAACACAAAGTGACCACCAACAAAATGAATTCAACAAACACATTGACTTAATACTTTTCGTGGTAGCTAAAGATGTTGCCTGCCAGTACCCCCTCAGCCATTATCCTTACATTTTATTGTCTTGCCTTTTCTGTTTTTGTTAGTTTTCTTTCCTTTTTATCTCCCTTCTCAGGTTGTTTGATGAAAAGCCACAAGAGGATGAGGCCTGGCAGTCATCAGTGGGCAACAATTAAAGTATGTGGACATGTCCAGCTCCAATAGCATGTAAGTGGTAGATAAATGACATCTGGCCTGGGGTACCTGGGTGGCTCAGTGGGTTAAGGCCTCTGCCTTCGGCTCAGGTCATGATCTCAGGGTCCTGGGATCAAGCCCCACATCAGGCTCTCTGCTCAGCGGGGAGCCTACTTCCCCCTCTCTCTCTGCCTGCCTCTCTGCCTACTTGTGATCTCTCTCTCTGTCTCTGTCAAATAAATAAATTAAAAATCTTAAAAAAAAAATGACATCTGGCCTATCTGGAGAGCCTCCCTTGCCAGACCCGTAATATGTGAGTCAGCATCATTCTTTAGGTTTCAGATAAAGAAGCTGATGTAACTCACAGAAGGTCACACAAGAGGCTAGGATAGAAATTTGCCATTCTTTTTTTTTTTTTAAGATTTTATTTTTAGGTAATCTCTACACCCAATGTGGGGCTCGAACTCACAACCCCGAGACCACACATCGCACATTCCTGTGACTGAGCAGCTGGGTACCCCGAACTTAAGGAATGATGCGAAAAAACAGCAAAATATAACAAATTCGTCTCTAAATAAATAGTACGCTCTTTGGGTTTTTCTTGCCTCCTACTAACATCCCTGAGCTGACTAGTTCAGAAATTAGCGATTAAATAAGGATAGACGATATACCATTTTTCAGACGAGGTAACTGAAATCAGTCCTATGACATGACTCTTGCCAGGCCACACACACATCTCTAGAAGGATACTGTCACTTAGATTTACATTAGATTTGTTAAAATATGTAGGAGCTATTTAAAAAATAAATAAAACTCACCAAACAAAAGGTTAACAGCATTTTTAGAGCAAGTGTTCTGGGTGACTTTATATATTCACTCCACTTAAAGCCTATAAAATTCAGGACTCCAGGCAGGGGTCTGCAAACTATAGCCTGAAGGCCAAATTCAGCACCCTGCCTGTTTTTGTAAATAATGTTTTATTGGAACATAGTCATGCTCATTCTTTTGCATGTTGTTTATGACTGCTTTCACACTACAATGGCATCGTTGAGTGGTTTTAACAGAGACAATATGAACTGCAAAGCCTAAAATATTTACTATGTGGCCTTTACTGAAAAACGTGGCCAATGCCTACTCTAGTTCTTTGAATTATGGCAATGCATGTTATTTCTACTGAAATAATTAGTTTCTTCTTATGATTCAGAAATGCTATTTGGTGTTATCTTCAAATGATGCTGATTTTTTGGGCACCTGGGTCGTTCAGTGGGTTAACCTTCTGCCTTAGGCTCAGGTCATGATCTCACGGTCCTGGGATCGAGCCCCGCATCGGGCTCTGTGCTCTGCTTCCCCCTTTCTCTCTCTGTCTGCCTCTCTGCCTACTTGTGATCTCTCTGTCAAATAAATAAATAAAATCTTTTTTTTAAAAATGATGCTGATTTTTTTTAAAGATCATATTTATTTGAGAGAGAGAGAGAACATGAGCAGGAGGAGGGGCAGAGGGAGAGACAGGTTTCCCTCTGAGCAGGGATCCCAATGCAGGGTTCCATCCCAGGACCCCAGAATCATGGCCTGGGCCAAAGGTAGCTCCTTAACTCACTGAGCCACCCAGGCGGCCCCAAATGATGTTGATTTTAAATAGCATTTCAAATGCAAAAGGATTCTAAAATCACCTACCAAAATGTATTTTAATTGACTACTTGGAAGAGTTAAAAAGTGACAAATGTTCAACAACTTCTTGGTGATCTGAGAAGCAGTGTGATTCTATAGGTGGTGGCAATCTAAAATATGAGCAAAACATATCCCAACTATTACTCAAGGAAAAAAGTAACTGTTAGTGTTTGTCCAGTTCTGTAGTTGGAGCAAGGACCATACCCATATCCGGGCTTTTGCTTCTTCATCTATGAATCAGTGCCATGTATTAAATAATCTCTAGCGTCCCTGTTAGCACTAGGTTCTATTGCCCATATTCTACGCAAAAGTGTAATGTATTCTACAAAGAGAAAGTGACCATCTCCTCCCACTCCTGCCCCCTGCCAAAAGGAAAAAAAGTTTCTAGACTCTCATAGGATTATAGTTAGTCCCAATAATTATTTTAATCCCACTATACTTAACATATAGTGTTATATTAGGTTCAGGTATACAATATAGTGATTCAGCAATTCTATACATTACTCAATGCTCATCATTTTAAGTGTCCTCCTTAATCCCCATCACTTATTTCACCCATAACTCCCCACCTCCCTTCTGGTAACCATCTGTTTTCTATAGTTAAAAGAATGGTTTTTGGTCTGTCTCTTTTTTCCTTTGTTCATTAGTTTCTTAAATTCCACATATGAGTAAAATCGTGTGGTACTTGTCTTTCTCTGACTGACTTTTTTCACCTAGCATTATACTCTCTAGGTCTGTCTGTGTTATTGTAAATGGCAAGATTTCATTCTTTCTTTATGGCTGAGTAATATTTCTCTGTGTGTGTGTGTGTGTGTGTGTGTGTGTGTGTGTGTATACATATGACTATCGTAAATAATGCTGTGATAAACACAGGGGTGCGTATATCTTTTTGAATTTGTGCTTTCTTATTCTTTGGATAAATACCCAGTAGTAAAATTACAGGGTCATATGGTGATTCTATTCTTAATTTCTGAAGAACCTCCATACTATTTTCCAGAGTGGGTGCACCAGTTTGCATTCCCACCAACAGTGCATAAGAGCTCCTTTTTCTCCACGTCTTCACCAACACTTGTTTTTTCTGTTTTTGATTTTAGCTGTTCTGACAGGTTTTGAGGTGAGAGCTCATTGTGGTTTTGATTGGCATTTCCCCGATTATAAATGATGTTGAACATCTTTTTATGTGTCTGTCGACTATCTATATGTCTTTTTTGGAGAAATGTCTGTCATGTCTTCTGACCATTTTTAAATTGGATTATTTGTTCTTTTGGTGATGAGCTATGTAAGTTCTTTATATATTTTGGATACTAATTCTGTATCAGATGTGTCATTTGCAAATATCTTCTCCCATTCAGTATGATTATTTCCTTTGTTGTGCAGAAGCTTTTTTTTTTTATGTATTCCCAGTAATTTATTTTTGCTTGTGTTTATCTTGCCTAAGGAGACATATATAGAAAGATGTTGCTACTGCCCATGTCAAAGAAAGCCTGTGCTCTCTTCTAGGACTTTTACAGTTTCAGGTCTCACATTTAGGTCTTTAATCCATTTGGAGTTTATTTTTGTGTATGATGTAAGAAAATCATGCAGTTTCATTCCTCTGCAGGTAGCTGTCCTGTTTTCCCAACACCATTTCTGGAAGAGACTTTTTTCCATGTATAGTCTTATTTCTCTCAAAGAGTAATTGACCATTTAATCTAGTTTATTTCTGGGCTCTCTAATCTTTCTATTGATCTATGTGTCTGTTTCTGTTTCTGTGACAGTACCCTATGGTTTTGATTAATACAATTTTGTAGTATATCTTGATATATGGATTGTAATACCTCCAGTTTTGTTCTTCAAGATTGCTTTGGCTATTCAGGGTCTTTTGTGGGTCCATACAAATTTTAGGATAGTTTGTTCTAGTCTGTGAAAAATGCTGTTGGTATTTCAATAGATTCTGCACTGAATCTGTAGATTGCTTGGATACTATAGACATTTAAGCAATATTTGTTCTTCTAGTCCATGAGCATGAAATATCTTTCCATTTGTTTATGTCATGTGCAATTGCTTTCATCAGTGTTTTATAATTTTCAGAGTATAAGTCTTTCATTGCTTTGGTTAAGTTTACTCTTAGATATTTTATTATTTTGGTGCAACTGTAAAAGGGACTATTTTCTTAATTTTTCTTCCTGCTGATTCATGATTAGTGTATAGAAATGCAGTTGATTTCTGTATATTGATTTTATATACTGCAATCTTACTGAATCATCAGTTCTAGTTGTTTTTTGGTGGCGTCTTTAGGGTTTTCTGTATATACTATCATGTCATCTCCAAATAGTGAAAGTTTTACATCTTCCTTACCAACTTGGATGACTTCATTCTTTTTTCTTGGTTTGAGTGTTGTGGCTAGGACTTCCAGGATAATGTTGAATAAAAGTAGTGAGAGGAGACATCCCTATCTTGTTCCTGATATTAGGAGAAAAACTCTTGAGTGTTTCACCATAGAGTATATTAGCTGTAGGTTTTTCATATACAGCTTTATTATGTTGAGAATGTTACCTCTAAATCTACCTTATTGAGAGTTTTTATCATGAATGGATGTTGTACTTTGCCAAATGCTTTTTCTGCATCTATTGGGATGATCTAACAGTTTTTATCCTTTCTCCTGTTGATGTGATGTATCGTGTTGATTAATTTACAAATACTAAACCACCTTTGCATCCCTAGGTAAATCTCATTTGATTGTAATTAATGATTTTCAATGTATTGTTGAATTCTGTTTGCTAATATTTTATTGTGGATTTTTTCATATATGTTCATATATGTTCATATATGTTTCATATATGTTCAGAAATTGGCCTTTAGTCCTCTCTCTCTCTCTCTTTTTTTTTTTTTTTTTTTGCTGTGTCTTTTATCTTGTTTGGGTACCAGGGTAATACTGGCCTCATAGGATGAATCTGGAAGCTTTCATTCCTCTTCTATTTTTTAGAATAGTTCAAAAAGAATAGGAATTAACTCTTTAAATGTTTGAGCAATTTATCTGTGAAGTCATTTGGTCCTGTACTCTTGTTTCTTGGGAGTTTTTTGGTTACTGATTCAATTTATTGCTCGTAATATATTTGTTCAAATTTTCTATTTCTTCCTGACTTAGTTTAGGAGGTAATATGTTTCTGGGAATTTATCAATTTCTTCTAGGTTGTCTAATTTGTTCACATAGAATTTTTCATAATATTCTCTCACAATCCTTTGTATTTCTATAGTGTTGGTTATTATTTCTCCTCTTTCATTTCTGATTTTGTTTATTTGGTCCCCACTCTCACTTTTTCTCTCTTTTATGAGTCTGGGTAAAGGTTTATCAATTTTGTTGATCTTTTCAAAGAACCAGCTTTGGTTCTTTCCAAAGAACCACTTTTTGGTTTTATTTAGCTATTCTATTGGTTTTTTTTTTTAGTTTATATTTCACTTATTTCTACTCTGATATTATTATTTCCCTCTTTTTACTGATTTGGAGTTTTGTTTGTTCTTTTTCTGGCTCCTTTGGGTGCAAGGTAGGTTAAGTTATTTATTTGAGATTTTTCTTGCTGCTTGAGGTAGGCCTGTGTTTATATAAACATCCCTCTTAGAGCAGCTCTTGCTACATCCCAAAGATTTGGGACCATTGTGTTTTCATTTTCATTTGTCTCCATGTATTTTTTTATTTCCTCTTTGATTTGTTGGTTGACCCATTCCTTGTATGTCACATGTTATTTAAATTCCATGTATTTATGCTCTTTTTAGATAATTTCTATGGTTGATTTCTGGTTTCATTACATTTTGGTCAGAAAAGATACATGGTATAACTTTGACCTTTTTTAATTTGTTGAGACTTATTTTGTGGCCTAATGTGATCTATTCTAGAGAATGTTCCATGTTCACTTGAAAAGAATATGTATTTTGCTGTTTTAGGATAGAATGTTCTGAATATATGTGTTAGGTCCATCTGATCCCATGTGTCGTTCAAAGACACTGTTTCCTTATTGGTTTTCTGTTTGGATGATCTGTTCATTGATGTAATTGGGTGTTAAAGTCCCTTACTATTATTGTATTACTATGGCTTACTTCTTTTATGTTCCTTATTAACTACTTTATGTATTTAGGTGCTCCCATGTTGGGTGCACATTTATAATTGTTCTGTCTTCTTGTTAGATTGTCTCCTTTATGATTATGTAGTGTCCTCCTTTGTCTCTTGTTAAAGTCTTTGTCATAGGGGCGCCTGGGTGGCTCAGTGGGTTAAGCCTCTGCCTTTGGCTTGGGTCATGATCTCAGGGTCCTGGGATCGAGCCCCACGTGGGGCTCTCTGCTCAGCGGGGAGCCTGCTTCTCCTTCTCTCTCTGCCTGCCTCTCTGCCTACTTGTGATCTCTTTCTCTGTCAAATGAATAAATAAAATATTTAATAAATAAATAAAGTCTTTGTTTTAAAGGCCATTTTTTCCAATATAAATATTGCTGCTCCAGCTTTCTTTTCACTTTCACATCCATTTGCATGATAAATGCTTCTCCATCCCTTCACTTTCAATCTGTCTTTTTTTTTTTTTTTTTTTAGATTTTATTTATTTGAGAGAGTGTGAGAAAGAGCATGAGTAGGGGAAGGGGCAGAGAAAGAGGGAGAAACAGACTCTTCACTGAATATGGAGCCTGATGTGGGGCTTGACCCCAGGACCCTGAGACTATGACATGAGCCAAAGTCAGACACTTAACTGACTGAGCTACTCAGGCGCCCCTCAATCTGCATGTGTCTTTAAGTCAAAAATGAGTCTCTGTAGGCAACATATAAATGGTCTTGCTTTTTTTATCTACAGTATCACCCTTTATCTTTTGATTGAAGAGTTTAGTACATTTACATTCAAAGTAATTATTGATAGGTATATACTTATTACCATTTTGTTACTTGTTTTTTATAGTTCTCTGTTCCTTTCTTCTCTTGCTCTCAAAAGGAATTGCCTTTCTTTAGTGATATATTTGGATTCTTTTTTTCTTTATTTTTTGCATATCTATTACTGGTTATTGATTTGTGTTTACCATTTGGTTTGTATAAAACATCTTCTGCATAGTAGTCTATATTAAGTTGCTGTTCACTTAAGTTTGAGCCCATTTTTACTCCTTTCCCTCCCACATTTTTGGTTTATGACGTCATACTCTACATCCTTTTCTTTTGTGAGTACCTTGGATGATTTTTAGTGCAATATTTAAATAGGCCCTGCTATTTAAATAGATTTGAATTCTAGATAACATTGACCTGAATTTCAAGAGGGGAGAAGGAGAAATAACATTCTGAGATAAAGAATTTCAAGTACTCTCATGCCAAATATTTTAGCTATGACTGGAAAATGGAAGACCTTTGTGGACATGAGGAAGTGTATCCAACACAGGGCAAATTAGATATCAACTTTCCAAAAAGATTTTGAAGGGAAAATTAAGAAATTTAACTGATAATCTAAAAGATTCTTTTTATATAAATACACTAAAGCCATGTTGTCGAGTTGCATGCAAAAATCAGCATGAATTTTAAAAGTAAAATACAATCCTTCAAAGAAATTTTGTTCTTGAAGGAAGAGCTTTAGATTTTATGCCCAGAGACCTTCTCTCACCTTGTCCCCTCACACTAAGGGCTGTATACTATTCCTGGTCACTGGGGAAACTTAATGGAAAGTTGGAGAGACCTTGCTTTTCAAAAAATGACTTCCCATCTTCCAACATGAAAAATATCACTTTCTCCTTTGAGTCAGTGCACCAGAATTTATATTCAGACTTATTGCATGTATCATAACTTTTAACTAGCTTTGAGAAGTTTATTCCACTGATATGTGTATAAGTGAACATTCAGAATGGCCCAGATTTATAAATTCCCAGGAATGTGTGTATCTTGTCCTGATGTTTCAATAAATTACTGTGGGTAGAATTTAAGCATTATACATCAACCAAATTATCTCTATATTCATTCCAAGCAAGGGAGGCAGTGGTAGGAGGTGAGGAATGGAATGGGAAATAAATAAGGAGATTCTGCCCCTAACTGTTGGGCAACCTGAGTCAAATACAACTTTGGGCCATGGTGACTTTATTGTGAATGAGAGGCTGGAACTAGAGGCAGGCCCACAGGTGCCAAAGTCAAATTCTTGGTAAAGTATAACTGCTATGAAAATGCTATTTATATTATCTTCCACTCACAAACCTATTTCTGGTTGTTGTAAAAACTTACCATACCTTCTATATCTCCTAAATGGAATGAAAATTACTATTGTTTTATACTTACTCTAATTCCTTACTTTAGTAAAGAGAACGTTGCCACCATGACCAATGTAGGTATCAGAAAAATAATTTGGAACACAGTGAGTGAAAAAAAGAGGGAGATGATTATGTATCTAAAGAAGTGGCCATTATAAACGCAACAATAACAAGGCTTAAGAAACAAGGCAGTTTAATTCTCTTTCAGGTAGGTAGGCAGCTCTGTTCCACATAGCCTGACGCTCTCCCTGGGGCTTCCAATGTCACTTTGGTTGTTGCCATTCCAGCCATCAGGAGGACAGATTCTAGAGGTCCAGGGCCAGGAATTTGTGAGAGAAAAGTTGCTCACATTACCTCCGTCTACCTTCTGTTGGTATGAATTTCACCACATACCCACAGCCAGCTGCAAGGAGGGGCATAGGAAATGGGAAGGCTCAGGCTAGCTTCATCTCCATTATTAGGGAAGAAGAGGAGAATGAACTTGAAAGAATAGATAATCCTTCTGACCACTGGAATGAAAGAAGCCTGAAGAGGCAAGTTAGTCTGTAGCACAATGTATACAAAGCAAGTATAGAGATAGACATTTTAATATTTAAATATTTAATATTAAGCATATGGATAAAAATTCTAATAATAAAATAAAGTAATGATGCTCATTCCCACATTAACAAATCTTGAAATTTATAAGTTGAAGACTCTAATTCTCTGCCCTCCCTTACCAGAGGGAACACACTTGAGAATTTAGTGGGAAGCCTTCCCTTCTTGTTCTATTTTAATTGTGCTACATTTTTTTTTTAAAGATTTTATTTATTTATTTGACAGACAGGAGAGAGATCACAAGTAGGCAGAGAGGCAGGCAGAGAGAGAGAGGGAAGCAGGCTCCCTGCCGAGCAGAGAGCCCGATGCGGGGCTCGATCCCAGGACGCTGAGATCATGACCCGAGCTGAAGGCAGAGGCTTTAACCCACTGAGCCACCCGGGCGCCCCTAATTGTGCTACATTTTAAATCAATAAAAAATATAAAGAATAATCCTGTGGTGGGCGCCTGGGAGGCTCAGTTGCTTAAGCGACTGCCTTCCGCTCAGGTCATGATCCTGGAGTCCCTGGATTGAGTCCCGCATCGGGCTCCCAGCTCCATGGGGAGTCTGCTTCTCCCTCTGATCTTCTCCCCTCTCATGTTCTCTCTCACTCTCTCTCAAGTAAATAAATAAAATCTTAAAAAAAAAAAAGAATAATCCTGTGTTACATAAAGTGATACCACACTGTGTCTATCATAAGATAAATTAGAGTCTTTAGATTTATCCATGTTAGTAATAAAAACTTCCTTTATTTTGACTGCTTTATGGTATTTGCAGGTCTAGATATGGCTTATTTCTGATTTTTTATTATTACCAGTGTTGTTGCAATGATCTTCTTTGTGTACATTGGCACCTTTTTTTTTTAATTCATTCTTCTTAACTTCCCCACTCTCTTTTTTTTTCTTTTTTCAATTTAAATTCAATTAATTAACATATAATGTACTATTTGTTTCAGAGGTATGGGTCTCTTAACAGTAAAGTTGAGAACTAAAAAGAAGATGGAGGAAGAAGATGAGGAGAAAAGGAGATATACTCTAGGTATAGAGTTTCCTTGTAGCCCTATCCTTAAATAATTTGTTTCTAATTCACAACCAAGAATCTAATCCAAAGGTTCCTAACCAAAAACACTTGAACCTGAGCTATGATAGACTCCAATTCACAACCTAACCTGTGGATGCCCAGCTTGTTTTGTTTTGTTTTGTTTTGTTTTGTTTTGTTTTGTTTGAGAGATTAAGTACAAGCAGGGGGAGCAACAGGCAGAGTGGAAGGCAAGCTCCCTGCTGAGCGAGGAGCCCAATGTGAGACTCAATCCCAGGACCCTGGAATCGTGACGGACTGAGCCACGCAGGTTTCCCAGATGCCCAGCTTTAAGTGAGTTTGCCCAACTATCTCTTATGGAACCTATTATAACACTTGTGTTCCAATGGGAACTATTCCTGTTGGGTATTATGAGATACAAAAAGGTTACACAATTGCATGATTTTGTCTAACTTTATGATGACATTTATGTGATTACTTCTTGGCAATGACCAACGCCAGAGTCCCTCTGATAAATTAATTTCATTTTATACCCCCCTTAATCATTCTCTTCAGAGGCTCATGTACTTCAAAATTTACTTGTATTAATTCACCTCAATAAAAAAAAATCCTTTTTCTCTAGCTTCACATTTATTGTGCTTCCTAAAGTTGATTTTATCATCGGAACTTCTGAAATTACCAAAGTACAAGGATGAATGTCAGTGTGTCAAGGGTTTTTAAATGAATTCTGACAAGACAGAAAAGGTCAAAGCAGATTTCTTCAACATGTTCAAATGTGGTCCTGATTATAAAGATTTTTACAAAGAGTATTTAGGTTATTCCTTAAAATGACTACAGTATTCCGCTATACTCGATGGATTAAATTTTGTCTGGAACACTCCTCTCTCTCGGGCCTCCAACTTCTGCCTTGCTCACTTGGTTTAGATGTCATCATTTGCAAGAAGAGTCCCCAAATAGTCCCCAGGTCAGGTCCCCAAAGATAGTCAGTTGCCCCTTCTAACATCCTATCCATACTCAATGGTTACCTCCCAGAGACCTTCTCTCACCTCAACAGAGTTGGGCAGCAACTCAAATCCATTACTGCATTTACTATACTGTATTGTAATTGCCTGTTAATTTGTGCATCTCTGTTCCTCTTCCCTAAAAGACCAGCTTCCTGGGGGCAAAGACTGAACCTAAAATATTCCAGAGACTAGCACAGTGCCTACCAAAAGTTATCTGCTAAGCATGTGTTAAATTAAGGGACATTCTTCAATACCATTGCCCTAAATTCCATAAAAAATGTCATGGCCATGAAAGACTGAGACAGAGTAGAAGAGATTAAGAAGGCATGACTCTGACCCTAAATTGGATCCTAGACCAGAAAAATAACCTTATTGGGACAAATGCCAAATTTTGAGTAAGTTTGGTAGGTTAGGGGCACCTGGGTGGCTCAGTTGGTTAAGCATCCCATTCTTAGTTTGGCTCAGGTCATGACCTCAGGGTCCTGAGATCGAGGATCATGTTGAGCTGTGTGTCTGACTCCATGCTCAGGAAGTCTGCTTCTATCCTTCTCCCTCTCCCTCTACCCTTCTACCCCGCCGCTGCTCCCACATGTGCTCTATCTCTCTCTCTAAAATAAAGAAATCTTTAAAAAAAGTTGGCAGGTTAGTTAATAGTATCGTATAAAAATTAATTTCTTGGTTTTGATCGCTGCACTGTGGTTTCGTAAAATGTTAACATTTGGGAAGCTGGGTGAAGGGCTTATGAGAATCCTTTGAATGATTTTTGCAATCCTTTTTTGTAAGCTGAAATTATCTCAAAATGGAAAGTTAAAATTTTTTAATAGGAAAAAACATGAATATGTTGACTCATGAATAAAAAGGGAGGGAGGTACTGGGGAGAGGAGGGGGAAAAGGGAATGAAAGCTAAAAGCTAGCTGGCTTTTGGAAGTATAGCTAGGGTAATACAAGAATGTATTTGAGAACTTTTATAACCATAGATGCCTCGAGTGCCATGTTATTAAAACACATTCTTAGCAGTCTAATTAGGAGATGTTGCTCATGACCACAACTTATGTAATCCTTTCTTGGCTGTGTACTCCTAAACTTTGTTCCATATGCTTTCAAATTATTCAATTGGATTTAGCAAGCCCTGGGGGCCTGCTACGTGCCAGGCACTGTGGTAAGCACTGAGGATAGAAACATTGTGGTAAGATGCCCGTGTTTCTCATCCTCAGAGAGAAACAATCTACAGGGGAAATAGAAGCAAAAAGAAAACTGAGGGGCAATACAGCGAGAAATGCACAACTATTCCCACGAGGACCAAATCAAAAGGCAACACCATGAGGGCATTATGCTAAACGATTTAAGTCAGGCAACTACTGTATGATCTCACTTACATGTAGAATCTAAAACAAACAAACAAATGCATACATAAAGAGAACAGACTGGTGGCTGCCAGGTGCAGAGAGTAGGGAGGTGGGCAAAATTGGTGAAAGTAGTCAATAGGTACAAACCTCCAGTTATAAATAACTCCTGGGGGTGCTCTAGTTAATAATACTGTATTGTATATTTGAAAGTTACTAAGAGGGGAGCCTGGGTGTCTCAGTTGGTTGAGCGTCTGACTCTTGATTTTGGCTCAGGTCATGATGTCAGGGTCATGGAATTTAGACCTAAGTCGATCCTGGGGTCTGGCTCCATTTTCAGCAGGGCGTCTACTTGAGTTTCTCTCTCTTCCTCTCTCTTTGCCCCTCCCTCTACCCCTACGGGCACACATGCTCTCTCTCTCCCTCTCTAAAATAAATAAATCTTTTTTAAATAGTTACTAAGGGAGAATATCTTTTTTATTCTTTAAGTTTGCACTTCAATTCCAATTAGTTAAATACACAGTGTAATATAGTAATTCATCACTTCCATACAACACCTGGTGCTCATCACAAGTGCCCTCCTTAAACCCCATCATCTGTTTCACCCATCCTTCCACCCACCTCCCCTCCGGTAACCATCAGTTTGTTTTCTATAATTAAGAGTCTGTTTCTTGGGGCGCCTGGGTGGCTCAGTTGGTTAAGCGACTGCCTTCGGCTCAGGTCATGATCCCGGAGTCCCGGGATCGAGTCCCATATCGGACTCCCGGCTCTGCGGGAAGTCTGCTTCTCCCTCTGACCTTCTCCCCTCTCATTCTCAGTCTCTCTCGATCTAATAAATAAATAAATAAATAATCTTTAAAAAAAAAAAGAGTCTGTTTCTTGGATTGCTTCTCTCTCTCTCTTTCTCTCTCTTTCCCTTTGCTCATTTGTTTCATTTCTTAAATTCCAGATGTGAGTGAAATCATATGGTATTTGTCTTTTTCTGACTGACTTATTTCACTTAGCAGGATATTAAGAGAGAGATCTTAAAACTCATGAGGAAAAAAAATATGCAACCATAGGTGGTGATGCATGTTAACTAGATTTTGTGGTGATCGTTTTGCAACATATACAAATACCGAATCATTATGTTTTACACCTGAAGCTAATATAATGTTAAATGTCAATCATATATCAATTAAAAACAAGAAGAGGCAATACAGAGAAGTGCTTACTTTCCTGGGAGGGTAGACACTTCACAGAAGAGGTGATGCACAAGATGGGTTTTGAAAAATAAATAGGGATTTGCCAGTAGATAAAATTGGAAAGAACATTCCAGGCACAGCATGCATGAGATCTCAGACTCAGAAAAGTGAGTTCAGCACAGCTAAAATGAAAAACACCCATAGAACGGATTCTTTTTTAGTAGCTTTATTAGGATATAATTCACATATCATAAAATTTGCCCATTTAAAGGGTACACTTGAGTGGGTTTAGTATAGTCGCAAAGTTGTACAACCATCATCACTATCTAATTTTAGAACATTTCATCAGCCTCCAATGAAACACCATACCCCTTAGCACTCACTCCCTGTTCCCCAGCCCCAGCCCTAAGCAACCATTAATCTACTTTCTGCCTCCATGGATTTGCCTATTCTGGATATTTCATATTAAAGGAATCATACAGTATATGGTCTTTTGTGATTCTTTCATTTGGCCTAATGTTTTCAGGGTTCATCCATTTCATAGCATGGCTCAGTATTTCATTCCTTTTCATTGCCAGCTAACATTCCAGTGTATGGATACATCATATTTTGTTAATCCAATCAACCGTTGATGGACATTTGGATTATTCCCACTTTTTGATTATTATTAAGGATGCTGCTGTAAACATGCATTTCCAAGTGTTTATGGAGACATAGGTTTTTATTTCTCTTGGATACAAACTTAGAAGTGGAATCGCTGGGTTAAACTGTAACTCCATATGGTTACTTTTTGAAGAACTATAAACTGTCTTCTACAGTGTTATTCCATTTTACATTGCCACTAGCACTATATGAGGGTTCCATTTTCTTCACAACTCCACAATACTTACATTGTCTATCTTTTTTATTGGAGCCATCCTAATGGGAGTAAAGGGGTATATTAGCTTTCTAGGGCTGCTGCAACAAATTACCATAAACTGCATGATCTAAAATAACATATATATATTCTTTCCCAGTTTGGGGTCTAGAAGTTCGAAATCAAAACGTCAGCAAGGTCATGCTTTCTCTAAAAGCTTTAAGGGAAAGCTATTCCATACCTCCTCTTGGTTTCTTGTGTTGCCAGGCATCCTTGGCATTATTTGACTTATAGATGCATCACTTCAATCTCTGACTCTGTCATCACATGAAATTCTCCACTGTATCTCTGTGTCTCTTCTCCAGTCTTATTGGAACCTACCCTAATCTAGTGTGACCTCATTCTGACTTGACTACATCTGGAAAGACCCTATTTCCAAGTAAAGTCATATTCGCAGGTACCAGAGTTAGGACTTCAGCACATCTTTTGGGGGGACAGAATTCAACCCATAACAAGTGGTTATCTCATTGTGTTTTGGATTCACATTCCCTAATGGCTAATGATGTTTTGCATTTTTTCATGTGCTTATTAGCCATTTGCATATCTTCTTTGGAGAAATATCTATTCAGATCCTTCACCAATTCTTAATTGAACTATTTGTGTTTTTATTCTTGAGTTGTAAAAGTTCTTTAAATATATTCTGGACCCTTATCAGATAGATGATTTGCAAATATGTTCTTCCATTCTGTGGGCTATTTTTTCATTTTTTGATAGTGCCCTTTGAAATACAAAAGTTTTTAACTTTGGTAAAGTCCAATTTATCTATTTTTTTTTATTTTGTTCCTTGGGCCTTGGTGTAATAGCTAAGAAACTATTGACTAATTCAAAGTCATGAAGATCTATGGCTATGTTTTCTTCTAAGAGTTTTATAATTTTATTGCTTATATTTAGGTTTTTTATCTAATTAGAGCAAAATTGTGTGTATGGCACAAGATATGCATCCAAATTCATTCTTTTGCATGTGAATATCCAGCTGTCCCAGCACATTTGTTGAAAATAATATTCTTCCCCACTGAATTGTCTGGGCACCCTTGCCAAAACATGAAATGACCATAAATGTACAAATTTGTTATTGGATTCTCAATTCTATTCCATTGATCTATAGTCTATCCTTATGTTAGCAATACACTGGCTTGATTGCTGTGGCCTTGAAATCAGGAAGTATGAATTGTTCAACTTTGTTCCTATTTTTAAAAATTACTTTGGTTATTCTGAGTCTCTTTCATTTTCATATATATCTTGGGATCAGATTGTCAGTTACTCTAAAGAATTGGCTGGAATTTTTATAGAAATTATATTGAATCTGCAGATTAATTGGGGGAGTATTGTCATCTTAATAATACTAAGTCTTCCAATTCATGTGCATGGATGTCTTCCTATCTATTGCAATATTCTTTCATTTCTTTCAATATTTTGTGGTTTTCAATTTGCAAATTTAACATTTATTTTGTTAAACTTATTTTAAGTATTTTAATTTTTGATGCCATTAAAAATGAGAATGTTGGGGCACCTGGGCTACTCAGTCAGTTAAGCATCTGCCTTTGGCTCAGGTCATGATCTCAGGGTCCTGGGATCCAGCCCCACATGGCATTGGGCTCCCTGCTCAATGGAGAGTCTGCTTCTCTGACTCCCTCAACTCCTGCCCATTCTCCTGCTCTTGCTCGCTACTTCTCTTTCTCTCAAATAAATACGATAAAAAAAATAAAATGAAAATGTTTTCTTAATTTCATTTTCAGATTGTTCATTGCTAGTATATGAAATTGATTTATATATTAATCTCATGTTTTGCAACTTGCTGAATTCATTTGTTAGTTCTATTACCCTTTTAGTGAATCCCATAGGATTTTCTGTATACAAGATCATACCATCTGCAAATTAAGACTTTTTTACCTTTTCCTTTCCAGACTGGATGTGTTTCATATCTTAGTCTTGCCTAATTCCCTTAGGTAGAGCTTCTAGTACAATGTTAAGTAGAAGTGGAGAGAGTAGACATCTTTGTCTTGTTTCCATTCATAGGAGAGAGCATATAGTCTTTTACCTAGTGTGAATAATTATGGATTTTTCATAGATTCCCTTTAACAGGTTAAGGAAGTTTTCTTCTAAGTTTACTGTTTTTATCACAAAAGATTGTCGAATTTTGTTAAATGCTTTTTTATGACTACTGAGGTAGTCTTGTGGGTTTTGTCCTTTATTCTATTAACATAGTATATTCATTGATTTTTATGTTAAGCCAGTCTTGCATCCCTGGGGTGAAATCATCAAACAAGGTGACCCCACCCTCATCTACCAATGAGATCAAGAGGAGGAGGAATCAGATCCAAACTGGGCCAATCGAGGTCCTGCCTCCTGGGATTTGAATCTTAAGCCATGAAATTCAAAGCAGTGAGGGTTGACATGCACTTATGCCATGTTCCAAAGAAATTGTTCTCCTACCTAAAACCCAGAGCAGCCCCAGTTTTTATCCAACTAGCACCAGGACTAGAGTGAAATAGTGAGTTACTCACCTGGAGTACAAAATTTAAGAGCACTCTAAAAGACTCAGTGATCTATTTTTAACTTTCTGCAGAAGGTCTATACTGTCTTCCAAATTGTCTGCACCAGTTTGCATTCTCACCAACAGTGCGTGAGGGTTCCTTTTTCGCCATATCGTCACCAACACCCGTTAATTCTTATGTTGTTAATTCTAGACATTCTGACAGGTGCAAGATGATATCTCATTGTGGTTTTTATTTGCATTTCCCTGATGATCAGTGATGTTGAGCATCTTTTCATGTGTCTGTTGGCCATCTGTATGTCTTCTTTGGGAAAATGTTTATTCATGTCTTCTGACCATTTTTTAATTAGATCGTTTGTCTCTTGGGTGTCAAATTGTGTAAGTTCTTTATATATTTTGGATACTAACCCTTTATCAGATATGTCATTCGCAAACATCTTCTCCCATTCAGTAAGTTGCCTTTTGGTTTTGTTGATTATTTCCTTCACGGTGCAGAAGATTTTATTTTGATGAAGTCCTAATAGTTTATTTTTGCTTTTGTTTCCCTTGCCTTAGGAGACATTTCTAGGAAGATGCTACTGCTGATGTCAAAGAAATTACTGCCTGTTTTCTCCTCTAGGATTTCTATGGCTTCCTTTCTTACATTTAGGTATTTAATCCATTTTAAATTTACTTTTGTGTATGGTGTAAAGTGGTCCAGTTTCATTCTTTTGCATGTAGCTGTCCAGTTTTCCCAGCACCATTGGTTGAACAGACTTGTCTTTTTCCCACTGGATACTTTTTCCTGCTTTGTCAAAGATTGATTGACCATATAGTCATGGGTTCATCTCTGGGGCTTTTATTCTGTTCTACTGATCTATGTGTTTAGTTTTGTGCCAGCACCATACTGTTTTGATCACTATAGCTTTGTAATATAACATAAGGTCTGGAATTTTGATGCCTCCCGCCTTGCTTTTCTTTTTCAAGATTGCTTTGGCTATCTGGGGTCTTTTGTGGTTCCATACAAATTTTAGGATTGTTTTTTCCTAGCTCTGTGAAAAATGCTGTTGGCATTTTTATAGGGATTGCATTAAATATGTAGATTGCTTTGAGTAGTACAGACATTTTCTTTTTCTTTCTTTTCTTTTTTTTTTTTTAGTACAGACATTTTCACTACATCTGTTCTTCCAATCCATGAGCCTGGAATGTCTTTCCATTTTTTGGCATCATCTTCAATTTCTTTCATGAGTGTTTTGTTGTTGTTGTCTATTTATTTTTTAAGTAGGCTCCATGCCCAGCATTGGGCCCAAGGTGGGGTGTGAACTCATAACCCTGAGAACAAGACCTGAACTGAGATCAAGAGTTGAACACTTAGCCAATTGAGCCATTCAGGTGCTCCTCATCATTGTTTTACAGTTTTCAGAGTGCAGGTTTTTCACTTCTGAAGTTGGGTTTATTCCTAGATATTTTATTGGTTTTGGTGCAATTATAAATGGGATTGATTCCTTAATTTTTCCTTCTGTTGCTTCATTATTAGTGTATAGAACTGCAACAGATTTCTGCATATTGATTTTGTATTGGGAGACTTCATTGAATTCGTTTATCAGTTATAGCAGTTTTTTGATGGAGTTTTTTGGGTTTTCTCTATAGAGTATCATGTGGTATTTACATACAATAGAGTACTATTCAGCCATAAAAAAAAGAATGAAATGCCATTTGCAATGACATGAATGGAGATAGAGCGTGTCATGCTAAGTGAAATAACTCAGACAAAGACATATGGAAAACCTTAATCATACCACATAACTTCACTCATTTGTGGAATTTAAGAAACAAAGCAAATGAGCAAAGAGAAAAGAGAGAGAGAGGCTATCCAAGAAACAGACTCTTAACTATGGACTTTGTGTATTCAAGGTGGATTTATTCAGATAATTAGAAATTGTTATGAGGGAATGTTTAAGGTTGTCATGGAATAGTAATTTAGTCTATGAACTGCATACTATCCTGAGAAGTGTATGAAAAATATACCTAGCATGCTGATTTCCTACTCATAAAACTTCATGTGCAGATTCACAAGTTTTGAATAGATTGTCTTCCCAAGTTCTTTGTCCATTTCTGAGCTGTGTGCTTGACTCTTGGGTCATTTTTTCTCTAAAGAATGATGCTGTGCATGCTAGATGAGTCCATAGGCTCATTTCCCAAATCTGTTTGAATATGGCCACATATCCAACCTTGAAGACATAAAGGAATAAAAAAGTTTTTTGAAAAATAATTATTACTAATAAAGTAAATAACAATTACAAAAAGTTTTTTTCTTAATTACAAAACTTGCCTTCAAGAGAAAGTATTTATATACAGAAGTTGGAAAATGGTTGATGTAGAATTTCTCTGGATATTGTGAAGGAGACTTCTAGACACTTTCAAGAGCTTTAGAGGCTAATGAGGCATGTAAGTTGATTCTCTCATTTCTGAATTCACTTTTACCTGTGACTTTCCTCATCCAACCAAGTAGAGATAACTGATAAAAATGTTTTTCCATAGTCACAATTCATTATTTAGCTTTGCTTTAGCTCTTACGGCCAGAGGTTCTTTTCCCTGGAATTTGGGGTACGTAATGCTTCAGACTCCTGACTCTCATTTTAAGCCCACTTAAAACAGTATAAAATCCAACCATAGTAAAGAGAGAAGGTTGTCTCTTATTTGTTCTTGCCTTTTCATTCTCTCAGCCATAGGTTCCCATGTCCAATCCCACCATAATCAGTATGCTTTCTTAAAATAATATTTTTGCAGGTCTTGTAAATCAATGAGTTTCTTTCTCATGGATCAATGGATTTCTTTCTTAGTGTTTTACTTTTTGTTTTTATTTTAAAAAGCTGAAAGTCTTCCTGGGTGGCTCAGTCGGTTAAGCATCCTGCCTTCAGCTCAGGTCATGATCCTGGAGTCCCGGATAAAGCCCCACATGGGTCTCCGTGCTGAGCAGAGAGCCTGCTTCTCCTTCTGCTCCTCACTCCACTCGTGCTCTCTCTCTCCCTCTCTCTCTCAAATGAGTAAATAAAATCTTTTTTTAAAAAGCTCCATTTTTAACCTAAAAACCAATGCTTTAATCTAAAAGCCCTTGAAGATCTCATAGCCCAGGCTTGATGATGGGACAAATAAAATAATATATACACTTAGATTTAGAATCAATGAAATTGATTTACAATGTAATTAGAATTCTGTAGCAGCAACTTCCCAGTATCAATCTAACTTTATAATAGGACTCTTGTATATTTTAAAAATCAAATCAGATACTTCAGAAAACTGGTGATAAGAGAAGGGAGGGAACAACAAGCTCAAAAATAGAGCGAAAACCTAAAGAAAAATCAAGGGGAAATTAAAAAAAAAAAAAAACCTAAAAAGAAATAAATTGAAAAATTTAAAGAAAGAAAAATTTAAATAAATAAATATAAAGACCACACACACATAAAAAGATCAGGACATCTGCAAACAAAGGCAGCTGATCCACATTTTCCAGTTGTAAAGCACTGCATCCGCAGAGTCCTTAGGAGAGGCGTCCAGCTCACCGAAGAGAGGGTGCCTCACTCATGCCAGAATACAACACTAAAGCAGATTGAGGGAGGAATAATAGCAACCATTTGTTGATTATTTATTTTTTAATCATGTCCTCAAGCATCTACAGATGTAAGGAAGCATGTGGCCTCAGGCTGGAGCCGTTTGCAAGCAGCAGGATTGCCTGGCCCAAGAAATGGCACTTGCTGCGGGGTGAGAGCTGCCCCCCTCCAACCGTGTTTGGTTCGCACCTATGCCCTGCTCAAATTGGCACAGCACATTCTTCATGGGCATGCTGCCAGCCTAACAGATGGGCACGAATGAAACCCTGCCAAAGAACCAGTGTGTGCAGTGAGCTCACAACTGTGGTTAGATTCCTTTCCAAGGATGTTGCATCTACTTAAGCTGCCCAGCAAAAAAATTTACGACTTACAGGTCTTCTGATGGCATTAATGAATATGTAAATTAATTTTCCAAATTAGTAGTTCTCCAAGTGTGGTTCCCTGGACCAGCAGCGTTGGCACCATTTGGCCGACTCCTGGAAATTCAAGTTCTCTGGCGTCCCCCCAGACTTGTTGAATCAGAAACTCTGTGGGTGGAGCATAGCTATCTGGGGTTTAACAAGCCCTCCAGGGGATTCTTTTTTTTTTTTTTTAACTTTTATTTTATTTTTGTGTTCCAAGATTGATTGTTCATGCACCACACCCAGTGCTCCATGCAGTATGTGCCCTCCTCAATACCCACCACCAGGCTCGCCCTCTAGGGGGTTCTAACACACAACTCAAGTTTGAGAACCACTGTTCTAAACCATGTTCACAAATGTTTGAATTACTTGAGATATTTTTTTTAAATACTAATGCCTATGTCTTAGGCCCAGAGATTCTGATTTAATTGGGATAGGGTGCAGTCTGGGCCTCGAGAAGTTTTAAATCTCCCCAGGTGATTCTAATGTGAGCAAGGTTTGAGAAGAGCTGTTCTAACCACTCAGAATACCTACACACAAGCAGAAGTACTTCAGACCTTCACAGAGGTAAGTCTTTATCGAAAGAACATTCCTGAAGATCTCTGCTTAAATAATTCTTTGATTGGTCCATCACTTTATTTTAAGCCCCTCGATAAGATGAAGTTTATGTAATCTGTGGTTTTAGGCAAAGCCCTATCTTTCAAGACGACCCTCCCTCACAGCACCAAATTTAGGTCTGCTCCAGATTTCAGATTTTCAGGGTGCTCTTTCAATCTCGTTGACCTTGACATCTTCTAATGGAGTATCTCAAAACTCTCTTTTACTGGTACCTCACGCCTGTGTCTCTCAAATATGGAAACCTCTGCTTCTTCCCAGCTGGGAGGAGATCTGATATCCAAAAGTATAAGCTTCAGTCTAAATTGAGATTTTAAAAAAAAAAAAAAGGTCCCTTGAAGTTTCAAACTGACCCAGCATAGTTGTAATAGTAAGTATTTGAGTAAGAAGGGAAGAGTAGAAAAACTTGAAACATCCACCAATTTCACTCTCTGTTTCACATGAAGGTGTACACGGACATGATCATATTTGCACATCCCAGGAGAGTGAACGGGAGAGGTTGCTGACCACCTGGCCACTCTGAGGGCGAGAGATCAGGATCCCACACACACCAGAGTCACTGTTGGGAAGCTCTGAACTGATGACAGTTCGGGGTCATGGATGAAATCTTAATATAATTTGTGGAAAATGAGACAAATCTTTGGTTTCCCTTCAATTTTTCAGCTACTAATCTATTGTAAGATGACGATGATGGCCACTTACACCACTACTGACTTTGTTGAGGTCCAACTAAACACTGAAAAGAAACAAAGGGAGGTGATAGGTTGAGTGCCCTTCAGATGAATATCTGTGGATGCCTTTACCCTCATGACCTAGTCACCTCCTGAATACCCCCTACCCGTACCATCGTCTTTGGGGATTAGGATTTCAACATATGAATCTGGGGGAGACACAAACATTCAGACCACCAGAGACAGAGCAAAATTGGGCAGGAATCAAGCGGCCTCAGCTGACTCTATGGAAGTGCTGGAGCTAGAATGGTCCTTCAGAGTTGTCTCAAGTTGAGCTGAGATGTCTGTGTCTTTATATTTCCCACTAATCAATCACTGGACATGGGCTGCCCTGGAAAGGGTATAACTTTAGGCAAGGCCATTCTTCTTGTTAGGTAATTGCTGAAGGGGCTGACAAATGAAGGCTGTCTGCTGAGAACACTTCTAATAGCTTCTAATAGTAATAAGTTCCATTAAAAGAGGATCTGAATGGCATGTAACAGGGATACTCAAAGTATGTAGAATAACATGGAATCCCAGTGCCACAACCCTCTCTTCCAGGTCAGCTTTCAGCATGAGTTCCCTGAGCAAACATACTAGTCCCACATTCAGCATTCCGTTGATGGCCTCTGAAATAGGGGAGTTGCATTTTCTCAGGATAATGCCCACTTAGCCTTCCTTGGAATGGTCCAAAAGAGGGGATTGGTCAAAAAGCCATGGAACTTTTCCAGACTCTGTAGCAAAACACTGGTTATCACATTCTCTGTTCTTGCATGCTCAAGCCCAGAGTTGGGAAGTTAGTATGTTTAACCTTCTGGCTTAGTTCCATCCCATTGAATGCTGTAGAGAACCTAACATGGCTATGTTTAGGTGCTGCCTCTCTTTCCTTTGATCAATCTTGCCTAAAAGGGACAAACAGCAGCCTCCATATAAATCCCTGTCATAGAAATTCTGTTGGTAGGAATGGGCTTTGGACACCAGTTCTAGTTTATTCAGTGGTCCAGACCTCCCTTGAATGCATTTGTTTGGCCTGGACTCTATAAATCCACCCAGTCTTGGTCAATCTATTTTTTGCAGGGTCCGGACCATGTCCCTGATCCCCACGTGCCCTCTGGGATCCTGTTTTCACCTGAACCAAAATGGTATCACCCACGGAATTTCACCAGCATAGCAACTGCTCTGAGAGTCTTGCTGCAGGATCCCACCTCACCTTATCTAATGCCTTAACCTGGGTTTTGTGATTTGGACATCCAGTCCAGCTTCCTTGGAAACTGGTCAGTCCCCCAAAACCTTAAAAGCTTAAGCTTACTCTCATCTCCTCATAGACCCACTGTTAAAGGTCCAAGATGAATGACCACTGGCAAGGTATATATTCTATGATGCTTTGAAGCCTCTTAGAAGGATGTTTCCAAAGTATAAGTTTCAGGGATCACAGTGCTACAGTAATTCTATTTTAGCCATATACACATGACAGAACTTAACCCACAATTTCCTTGGCTTCCTTTCTTTCCAGATCTTTGACTCCCTCCCCCCCACAGATAGGATCATTTTCCTTCATACATGAAGGAAGTATTCCTCTAAACATAGCAACCCCTTTGCTAGAACATGGCAAAAGACCATAGCTCAACATCTCAGACTCCCTTGGGAGCCTCCCACTGGAGTTTAGCTTCCCATCTGGTTTGTGTTCCTCCTGCAGTTAACTGACTATGCACTATAAATAGTTTACACTTTCCAGGCTTTTTGGGGTAACTCCAGCTCTCCCAAAACTCTGGGCAGTCATTTTGTCACTTACAGGTTTGCTGTATAAATAATATCCTAATCATTTAATACTAATACTATTCATTCAAAAAAGACTCTGCGCACATTCATACAGACAGAAGGTAGAATAGTGGCCACCAAGGGCTGCAAAGAGGAGATAGATGGTGGGCAGTTATTTTTTTAATGGATATTGGGGTACCTGGCTGGTTCAGTCTGTAGAGCAGGCAACTCTTGATCTTGGGGTTGTGAGCTCAAGCCCCACGTTGGCCGTAGAGCTTACTTAAAAAAAAAATGGGTATAGGGCACCTGGGTGGCTCAGTGGGTTAAGCCTCTGCCTTCAGCTCAGGTCATGATCTCAGGGTCCTGGGATCGAGCCCCGCATGGGGCTCTCTGCTCAGCAGGGAGCCTGCTTCCCCCTTTCTCTCTGCCTGCCTCTCTGCCTACTTGTGATCTCTCTCTCTCTCTCTCTGTCAAATAAATAAATAAAATCTTTAAAAAAAATTGGGTATAGAATTGGGGAAGATGATAAAGTTTTGGAGATGGATAGTGGCGATCGTTGCACAACAATGCAAATGGTCTTAGAGTAAGTGCCCCTTACTCTACACTCAAAAATGGTTAAAGCAGTAAATTTTATGTTATGTATATTTTACCACAATTTTTTTTTAAGACTCAGAGCAGCACTAGCATTCTCATATTACTCCTATTCTAGTTAGTTAGTCGGTTTGCAGGGAGACAAATATTCCCTCAAGTTCCCACAAGTAATGGCTGTTTATTGTAAGAATCAGGATGGATCCAAGATCACAGAGCAATGAATGAACAGGGACATGACTGGAACAGAAACCCAAGGGCCCTCCGAGGCAAGAGCTAGGACTCCTCTCCCAAGTGCTCCTCACAAACATGCCTCAGCCTCCCCCTCCCCGGCTTCTCCTCCAATGTCTTGCCACTCCGTGCACTAAAAACTGGATCCTTCTCTGTCTCTTCTCCTTCTCGTAGCTGCTGCTTAATTATTGTCTCACTTTCTTCACAGGGTGGCTTCCTTATAACCCAGATTTGACCTTGGCCTCTATTCTACGTTATACCCCCTCTCTACATCCTTTCTTACCCGTTCCTTTTGGTACCCACCTCACATTTTGCTTCCCACATCAGGTGCCCGCGAGTAAGCCTGTGATTAGTCTGGTTGTCCTTCATCGAATAGAGCTTTTTGAGCCAGGCCACCCCACAAGCTGTCCCCAGTCTATACTGTGGCTCTCTCCTAGGATATATGAGAAACAGACTTATCTGGCACAAAACACAGCCATCTCCAACTGCGTCTTTGGCAGGGGTGATAGGCATAAAAGACACTGTGACCGCCACGTTCAGTACAACCTCGTTTTCTATACCTTCTTTCCTTATGCTCTAGAATAATAACCACTTCCAGGCAGAGTCACAGCCACCACATCTGGGTCAGTGACATCTCTGGTGGCTATTTTAGGGGCATCTCTACTGCGTGGCACAGCTAAAGGCCACATGACTGACCTAGAGGTTACATCAGCAGCAATACCTGCAGAAGCGTCCCTTGCTCTAGAGATCACCAGTCGCACCCATATCAGAGAGCATGCCCTAGGTGAGTACACATGCGGGATCAAGTTAAAATACTTAGCTTGATTTTTATGGCACATGTTTACCCCTGCTAGTTAATTTTTATATTCCAAATTTTGGCAGAGCTATAATCCAAAAACTTCTTTGGGCAAATATATCATTTTTAATCAGCAAATTATTTTTAGTTCTTAGTTATTCAATTTTATTAACCTATCTGGCACGTCTGACCTACAGCAAGTGCCCTAGTTATTAATGCTTTCAATAGCACATAATCGTTTACTGTGCGGGCAACATGGTAAGTAAGATATCCTCCAAACTTGGAGATAAAGAAGGCTATTTCTTGAGACATCAGATCTGGCTGGCTGAGTCCTGGAGAGCAGACTAAATTCATCAGCTTGGCTCAACTCCAAGCTCTGCAGGGCTTGAAGCTTCTGGGCAAGAAAACAGGCAGAAAAGCTGCATTGTGGGTGCCCCCAAGTGGGTACATTTTGATGTGCACGCTGAGGATTTTCTGGTCAGCTCCTTTCACGTTAGGTTGTGACTGTGAAATATTTTTAAAGGCGAAGAGAGCTATTAAAAGCACGTATGTTTTTCAGCAGCTATCTCTTATTACATATTATCAACTGAAGCAATACTTAATGATTCGGGTTATCACAAATCATTTATTTTTCAGCAAATATCTTACCCGAAAGTTTTCAAGTTATGCTGCCATTTAAAAGTGTGGAATAGAAAAAGGATGGACTTTAGTGTCAGACAAAACTTCACTTTGAACTCTTAGCCCCTAATGAATTGTGTTTCCTTGAGCAACCCACTTAACCTCCATAATCCACAATTATTAAAATGGGAATTAAGAGTATTCGAGAAAGTACTTCCCTAATAGAGCTGTGTTTTAGATAAGACAATACATGTATTATGATAAGGACAGTGTCCAGCACATTATAAGTTCTTAATAAAGTATCATTTATCATTTTGTCTTTTAAACAATATTGTTTTATTCACATATACAAAGTAAAATATTTTTATTGCAATTATTTGAAATTCTAGAAGCTCCTCAATATCTTTTTGATTAGATTCATCTCTTGCTTAAATCAGTAATTGGTGACTTATGACTGAGAACTGAACAATGTGTATGATTATGGCACTGAAAAAGGGTCAGGTTGACCTGTGTTTCTCAAAACTGTCAATGTCATAACAGACAAAGAAGGGCTCAGGAAATATTCTAGATTACAGCAGGCTATGAGACACAACAACTAAATGCAATATGTAATCTGGGACTGGATCCTATATTAGAGGGAGAAAATTCTATAAAGGACCTTACTGGGGACAACTGATGAAACTGGAATGAAGACTGTAGATTGAATAAAAACATTTTATCAGGGTTAAATTTCCTGAAATTGGTAAGTAAACTGTGATTATATAAGAGAATCTATTTTCATGGTTTTAAAATTGACATATAACATTATATTAGCTTCCGGTGTATAGTGTAATGATTCAATATTTGTATATAGAGTATCATCTTATTCTTAATAAATATACATAGAAATATTAAGGGGCATGATGCATGTAACCTACTCTCAAATGGTTTAGAAAAAAATGCGTAATATGTCTGTACGTATGTGTGTACAGACGATAGATATCTATGAATATAGAAAACTCTAGACATATGCTCTCTGTGTGTATGTTTGTGTATCTACAGACTCTGTAGAGAATATGAAAAGAATATGAAAGATAATATGAAGAAATATAGAAAATGGTAAAAATCGGTGAATCAGGACAAAAAGTCAAGAATAGTTCTGCACTCTAAATTTAGCTTATAAAAATTTGAGAAGATAGAGAAGTAGTCCTCTCAAAAAATATCTGGAAGGGGCTCCTGGGTTCAGTTGGTTAAGCATCTGATTCTTGATTTCAGCTCAGGTCATGATCTCAGGGTCATGATCTCAGGGTCGTGAGATTGAGCCCCAGTCAGGCTTGGCGCTGGGCATGGAGCCTGCTTAAGATTTTCTCTCTCTCTTCCTCTCCTTCTGGCCCTCCCTTCCTCTCTCTCTCTCTCCCACTCTTTTAAAAAAAAATCTGGTAACTATCTAATACTTTGAGACAAACCCACAAAATTATTGCAAATTATTTGGCAAATTATGCTATATATTAAAGGAATGTCTACTCTCTAAAGACCACTGGACTATATTAACTAATTCTTTTTGAAATTGAGAATTAAGGCATAAAAGTTTCCATGAGGAAGAAAAATTATGAACTATAAGAGCGCAAAGGGACCTTAGAAATCACCTAGTCCAGACTTCTTTCAAAGACAGAAAATCATTCAGATTTCCTTAAAGACACATCACTCACTCTTAACCTACAGGATAAATCATTTGGTATTCATTTCCTGACGGTTTAAATTATATATAACTCATTATTCTGAAACCTGTAAATAAAGAAAAAGAATCATCTATTCTCTTTTCTGTCCTAACTGTAATATAAGGTGACAAAAATAGATGATATGGGAAAGTTCTTTGTAGAATAATTCCAGCTAATATGAATAAGAAAGGATAGAAAAAGAATATCACCATACTTCAATCCTAAGGAATAATAGATGTCAGAAATAATCATCAGTGACTGCTAAAATCATCAAGTAAAAAGCTGATGGGGGGGCGCCTGGGTGGCTCAGTTGGTTGAGCAACTGCCTTCGGCTCAGGTCATGATCCCGGAGTCCCGGGATCGAGTCCCATATCGGACTCCCAGCTCTGTGGGAAGTCTGCTTCTCCTTCTGACCTTCTCCCCTCTTATTCTCAGTCTCTTTCTCTCTAATAAATAAATTAAAAAATCTTTAAAAAAAAAAAAGCTGATGGGGAACTTTATAATAAGTAAATTAGGCTGACCTCATTGAATAATTTTAATATCAGAAAAAAAGACAGCCAATGTTTATTCTTCTGATCCATGAGCATGGAAGGTTTTTCCAACTTTTTGTGTCTTCTTCAATTTCTTTCATGAGTGTTCTGTAGTTCCTAGAGTTCCTTTACCTCTTTGGTTAGGTTTATTCCAAGGTATCTCATGGTTTTGGGTTCTACTGTAAATGACTCTCTAATTTCTCTTTCTACAGTTTCATTGTTAGTGTATAAGAAAGCAACTGATTTCTGTGCATTGATTTTGTATCCTGCCACATTACCGAATTGCTGTATGAGTTCTAGTAATTGCACTACTGGGTACTTACCCCAAAGATACAGATGTAGTGAAAAGAAGGGCCATATGCACCCCAATGTTCATAGCAGCAATTTCCACAAATAGCCAAACTAGAAAGAGCTGAGATACCCTTCAACACACGAATGGATAAAGAAGATATTGTCCATATATACAATGGAATATTACTCAGCCATCAGAAAAGATGAATACCCAGCTTTTATATCAACAAGGATATCAACATGGATAGGAAATAAGTCAAGCAGAGAATGTCAATTATCATACTGTTTCACTTATTTGTGGAACATAAAGAATAGCATGGAGGACATTAGGAGAATGAAGGGAAAAATGAAGGGGGGGGGAATTGGAGGAGGAGATGAACCATGAGAGGCTATGGACTCTAAGAAACAAACTGAGGGTTTTGGGGGTGGTGTGGGGACGGGTTAACCCAGTGATAGGTATTAAGGAGGGCATGTATTACATGGAGCACTGGGTGTTATATGCAAATAATGAATCATGGAACACTACATCAAAAACTAATGAAGTACTGTAGGGTGACTAACATAACATAATAATTAATTAATTAATTAATTAAAAAAGAAAAAAGACAGCCAGACATTATGTATCTCCTAAATGGTGCACATAGGAAGTACCCCACACCACCTGTAAAGGCTATTTTAAGAAGAAAAAAAGTGGGGTACCTGGGTGGCTCAGAGGGTTAGAGCCTCTGCTTTTGGGTCAGGTCATGATCTCAGGGTTCTGGGATTGAGCCCCGCATCGCATTGGGCTCTCTGCTCAGCAGGGTGCCTACTTCCTCCTCTCTCTCTGCTCTCTCTGTTTTTGGAGGCTGGGAAGTGAACCATTTTGGCCAGACCAGAGGGTTTTAGTAGCCGACTGGCAAGGAGACAGGGAGGGAAACAGGTTTTTAATTTTACATTAATTAGTATGTATTTTATTCTGGGGTTTTCACCAAAAAAATATCTTTGGGAAATAGTCTCACAAGTGTGTTTAATGAATGAATAAAATGTTTGTTGAATGAATGACACGTGAATCTGAAGAAGAGATGAAGACAAGTAGACTAGGTAAGAGTAGACTCATACTAGCAAGATAGTGGGGGAAGAAAAGGGAAGACTACAGGGAGACTTGCTGCTCAGTAAGTCCCTGGATAAGACCCCTGAATGGTCAAGAGGTGTGAATATGGAAGCCTGTGACTTTTACCCTCTAGTAAGCTATTAGTAAAACTAACTTATCATTGGACTGACACTACCTCACATTTCCTGGCCCTCCCTCTTTTCCCATTCTGGCCAACACCCGATCATTGATGACTCTCTTCTAGCTACCCTCTTCCTACAGGGTTTTATATCCATAAGAGTAACATGGAGGCCAACATAGAAAGAGATTCCCCACTCTTCTTCTAGAAGTCAGTATTGTTCTGAAAGTGTTCTATTGCTTTATGCTCAACAGCATTTCAGCAACATTATATATAAGCTTCCTGTTTCTGCCTGCCTAGAGATACCGGTCTTCCATCTGACATACTTATGTCCATTTCTTGGGTACCTGGCTATTTTCTTATGTCCCCAAATTTTGGGTGCTCAGGATGGGCCTGGTCCAATGACCTAGCCAGCCAGCTGGTATACCTTCTATGCTCTCAGAGATCATGCCATTATTTGTCAGAGCACACCCCTGATGCTCATCTCCCTGGCCTAAGATCTATAATGAATGACCCTTCCCATACAATCCCAGGTGGTTCAGCTGCCTGAATTCCAAAATTAAGTCCTCATCCCATCTTTGATTTATCTCTTCAGAATTGATAACCTGTGCCTGGAATCAGATAAGAATTTAACTATATTAATTTCCTAAGGTTGCTGTAACAAACTACCACTACCACAAATTAATTATTTTCTGTTTTGGAGGACATTCATTTCTTTTACACATGTAAAAAGAAAATAAAGTATTACTTAGTATGGTACACTTGTACCATATAGAAACCCTGTAATTCCCAAAACTGATGTAAGACCCTGTATATATCACATGGCACTAGGGCTAGCAGTATGACCCTTAAAGACCTCACCAGGGCTAGAACAGCAGAAAAGTTTGATAAGCAAGGGTCCTCTCATTTTGTTAGTGTTGTGAAAATTCTTATCTCTTACCTCTAAGCTGAATATCTGGGTCCATTGAATATAGATGGATTTGACTTCTTAAAGGAGAATAGGACATATAATTGTAATTGATTATCTTAAAAATGGCTGAAATTTACATAATGCCTTACAATCATATGCAAAAGACTCCATCCAAGATATAGATAAGCTATACACACATGTACACACACACAGCGCTTTAAAACAAGGATAGCTTGAGGCATCTGGGCACCTCAGTCAGGTAAGTGCCTAACTGGTGATTTCAGCCCCAGTCATGATCCGTGGGTTGGGATATTGAGCCCCAGGCTCAGCAGAAAGTCTGCTTGAGGTTCTCTCCCTCTCCCCCTCCCCCAACTCATGCATGCACTCTCTTTCTCTCTAAAATATATAAATAATTTTTAAAAATAAAACAGGGATCACCTTCCACAGACAGATTAATGTTCAAGTATAATTTAAAAGGCATTGTGTAAAGCTACATCCAAGCCCATCACTGAGAACTGAAATTCAGCATTTATTAACACTTCCCAGGGGCACCTGGCTGGCTTAGTCAGTAGAGCATACAACTCTTGATCTTGGGGTTGTAGGTTCGAGTCCAGCAGAAAGGTGGTCCAAGCTGAAGGAACAAGTGTGTAGCTCTGTGAGGTGGAATATGGTTGGCATGTTGGAGGAACAGCAAAGAGACCAGTGCACCTGAAGCAGAATGATGAAGAAGCTATCTTTTTATCCATCTATAAAAACTCTCTGTATTTACCCTGTGTAGTTATGATACCAACTAGATGCAGTTAAATTCATTTGTTTCATTTACTTTCCCTTTTTAGGGATTTTTTTAAAATTTGCTTTCATAAATGGTTTGCATGTTTCCAAAATCGAATCTGCAAAGCGAAGTATATTCAAAGAAGTCTAGCTTCTACTCTTATTCCCTCCAACCTGTTTCTTTTTCCATGGGTAACCATCTGTGAATGGTTTTCTCTAGTTTTTAAATATAGGAAATACATTTGTAATTCCATTTCTTTTTTTTTAAGATTTTTTTTTCATTTATTGAGAGAGAGAGAGAGAGAGAGAGCGCGCGCTCAAGCAGGGGGAGAGGCAGACAGTGAGAGAAGCAGGTTCCCCGCTGAGCAAGGAGCCCGATGTGGGACTTGATCCCAAGATCCTGGGATCATGACCTGAGCAAAAGGCAGACACTTAACTGACTGAGCCACCCAGGCGCCCCTCCTTTAATTTCTTAGACACATTAACATCCACCGCCATCCCACTTTCTGAGGTAAATGGTAGTGTAGTGTAAAACTATGGAGTGTCTGAGTTTGTGTGTGTTTCCTTGCACAGGGACCATGTTAATCTTCTCTATCATCACAATGCGGGTAGACGTGCTGCTGAAGCGAGCACTAAGAGATGAATATTTTACATGGGTAAGAGTTCAGAAGCTGGACTCTGCCAGGAGAGAGACGGCTTCAGTAGGTGCACCGTGGGGAAACTTGCACTGTCAGCAGTCACTATGTAGATACCAGGTGCCTGCAGGAAGGGCCAGTGGCTCAGGATGGACCAAAGGCCTTGGAAAAAAGAAGTAAAAGGGGAACTGCAGACAGACATTGCCTATTTCACAACTCCGACTTGGGGCTGCTCCAGTTTATGAACCATTCCTGCCAAAATTATGTTGTCTCAGAGAATGTTTTGGTTTTTCAATGAATTTGTTAAGCACATGAGGGTATAAACCCAGGGTCCTTCCTAAGCACACAAAAGTGAACAGACTCATGTCACAAACCAAAAAATGTTCCTCATTTTCTCTTAGTTTGACTTTTGCAGTACTAGAAAGAAAAAGGCATTCTAGAGGTCATTCGAATTTGTCCAAAGAGATTATAACTTAGTCAAAAGAGAACAAAAAACATTACTGCAAATTACTTTGTATGTACTGGCCCCTTATATATTATTGAGCAAAATTGTATTGAGTGACTACTATGTTTAACACTGTTAGGACCTATAGAAGACCTAATTATGAATTAGACCTAACCCTTGCTCTTGAGAATCTTAACATCTGTTCCAGTTATTAACTTATGACTTCTCATCTACAAATCCATCCTTTTGCTTTGTTATTTCTGGAGCTAGACTCTGCAAGCATTTCTGCTTTGACAACTGGCAAAATGTTAGGCTTTGCCAGGAGAGGGCGATGGAAAGACCCTGTGAGGCCGGAGCTGGAGGAAATGAGTTGTCTTTCTTCTGGTGTGAAACCCATGGGTTGGTTCACAAGAGAGTCCTGGTTATGAGGACCTCAGCAGTCTTCCGGGTTCATTTGTGGCTGGTGCCTCCAGCAAGTTCCTTCCCCACAAGTGGACTGTACCTTCTTGTGACAGCCATGCCCTCTCCTCTAAATTTCTAAGTTCTTCCTTTCTGTTCACTCTTCCTTAGCCAAGGCTAAGAGCTATTCTGACAGTTGCTACTTCTGCAGCCCTTAGAAACTACTCTGTCCTTCTTAGTAGATACCTTTTATTGGTTAACAACCTTTACATTACATCTTCTTTGTTCAAATTGCTAAAATGGTTCTGTCTCCTCGTTGGTCCCTATCAAAAATACCATGGAATATGGAAAAAAGACAGATCTAAATTAATGTAAGTTCTTTGGGAAGAGGGCTATTTCTGCTGTAACCACAGACCAAAGATCAAAAAGCATCAGAGATGTAGACCCTCTGTGTTCAGCTGCATATAACAGAAGATTGACCTCAGTGGCTTCAGCAAATATAGGTTTTTTTCTTATATAACATGAAGTCCATAAATA
>CM052810.1:123038276-123114946 GCA_028533885.1 Nasua narica | reverse complement strand
CGACCCCCCCCACCCCCCCCCCCCCCCCCCCCCCCCCCCCCCCCCCCCCCCCCCCCCCCCCCCCCCCCCCCCAGAGGAAAAAAGAAATGAGCCAGTTGAATCTATATCCTTTGTATACATTCTTAGAGATAATACCAAGTAACTTTAGCTCCCATAACACTGACCATTCTTAACTATAAGGAAACCTGAGAAGTTCAGTATTTTTTAACTGTGAACAGGGTTCTATAACCAAGAAAGAAAGGGAGAACATATGTTGGATAGGCAACTAGCCATATACAAATTAAGTGAAATTAAGTGAAAAATGAGTAACTTACTTACTTTTTTATATATTATTGAAGTACAGTTGACAATGTTATATTAGTTTCAGATGTACAACATAGTGATTCAACAAAGCTATACATTCGTCAGGGCTCACCATGACAAGTGTATGTCACCATATGTTATTAAGATATTATTGACTGTATTCCCTATGCTGTGCCTGATGGACAAGAGGCAAAAGATAGACTTGATGTCATAGCCACATACTTTCTCATTTTCTTCCAATGTAAATAGTCTTTCTATATTAATTATCAACTGTGACATAAAATTGTTTTTTCTTCAATAACTAGCATATCTTACCATAAAAAAGAATGGAATAGCATTTATTATATTAGTATATTGTTTTCATGTAACTTTTTTTTTTTTAAGATTTTATTTATTTACTTATTTGACAGAGAGAGGTCACAGGTAGGCAGAGAGGCAGGCAAAGAGAGAGGAAGAAGCAGGCTCCCTACCGAGCAGAGAGCCCAATTGAAGGCTTGATCCCAGGACCCTGAGATCATGACCTGAGCTGAAGCAGAGGCTTTAACCCACTGAGCCACCCAGGTGCCCCTTCATGTAACTATTTAATATAAATTTTAGCCTGAACCATCTGGACCTTTGAAAGGCCATAAAAAGATACATTTACTTTTAATTCCTTACTACATCTTTGGAGTCATTTATTTATTTATTATTCCATTCCACTATACTAGATGGCATGAAAGTAGCTAAATAATTTGTAAAGGAGTAAAAAATGAAGATTAAGGACAAAAATTTCTGCATTAGAAAGTGATTAGTAGCCTAGATAGTGTTAGGTTTTATGTAAAGGATACCAAGAAATGCTTTCTTCCTTTTTTTATTATTATTAAAAGAAGTTATTTATTTGAGAGAGAGAGAGAGAGAGCAACAGAGCATGAGTGCAGGGCGTTGGGGGGTGTAGAGGGACAGGGTGAGGGAGAAGAAGGCTCCTCGATGTGGGGCTCAATCCCAGGAGCCTGGGGTCATGACCTGCGGTGAAAGCAGACGTTCAACCAACTGAGCCACCCAGGCGCCCCGCAAGAAACGTTTTTTAAATGAATCAGCCCATCTCTCTCATCTGAGCTCAAGTGTGTCTCAAAGAGGCACTTTCTTAACAAGCCAATCTCTTTTCTGAAGGTGTTTCCGTCATCACACACCATATAACATAGTCCTAAAACAGTTACTAATTTGTGTTTTTCTCCAATTATATATACCAGTTCAATTTTTCATATACCCCAATTATAATGTAAACTCTTACATTTTCCTGTATACTCACTTTGCTCAAAGAGGGGACACAGTATTTATTTGGAGCTCACCTTGATTGAATGATCCTCCTATAGCATTAGCATAGGTTTAGACATTCATTTTCCTAAAAAAGATAAATTGGTAGCAAATTAAGGCCAATAATATGAGACAAAAATTTTCATAAGAAAAGCAAAATAGTTTTATAACAAAGCCCAGAATATTTTTAACTTACGTTTCTGATTTTCATTTCCACAAATAATATATATATTTTTTAAATCACACTAATGTGAGAAGGCTAGTGAAAACTTTACAGGCTATTAAAATGGAAACTTTAAAAAATATATTTTACTTATTTATTTATTTGACAGAGAGAGAGAGAGGGAACACAAGGAGGGGAAGTGGGAGAGGGAGAAGGAGGCCTGCCCGCTGACCAGGGAGCAGATGCTGGACTGGAGTCTGATGCGGGGCTCGATCCCAGGACCCTGGGATCATGACCTGAGCCGAAGGCAGATATTTAACCACTGAGCCACCCAGGCACCCCTAAAATTAAAACTTTCAAAAGCAGATAATTTAAGCATCTTTCCATGTGTCCAGGTTAGAACTACCTAACAATAGTTTTAACAATAATAACCTTACTCCACCCCAGAATTTCAAGGAAAGGGGAGTGAGTGCAAAAGACATGTGCTTCTATCTGATTTGCTCTGAGTTACGCCTGGAATTCTGAACTTAAATTGCCTACATTAAGATGCTGCTGCCTCCTGATTACTTAAAAAAAAATTTTTTTTTTAATTTAAAAAGGGGCACTTGGCTGGCATAGTGGGTAAAGTATAAAGCTCTTAATCTCAGGGTCCTGGGTTCGAGCCCCAGTTGGGTGTAGAGATTACAAGGAAGGAAGGGAGGGAGGGAGGGAGGAGTAGGGAGGGAGGGAGGGATGCTGTCCCCACATGGATCTCAAAGGAGTGGATATTTTAAAGACAATATCTTCTGTTTCATTTATCTCTTGCTCTGTAACAAACCACCCTAAAACTTCATAGCTTCAAACAATAACCTTTTCACTGCTCTTGTTTCTGTGGGTCAGGAATTTAGACAAGGCTCATTTCTCTTCCATGTGGTGTTGGCTGGGAAGGCTTGATTAAAGCTAGAGAACCCGACATGGCCTAAGTCACATGTCCAGGGCACCTCAGCTCTCTTTTATGAGGCTTTTTTTTTTCCAGAAAGTTTATCACTCAGTAGTCTAACCCATGTTTCTTGATGGATGGTTGGTTACTGAGGAGAAAATGAAAGCTTTGAGACCTCTTTCTAGTCCAGAAGTCACACAGTGTCACTTCTCTGAGTCAAAGCAAGTCATAAGATTAGCCCAGAGTTAAGAAGAAGGTAAACAGACTCCCTTGCTTGATGAGTATCAAAGTCACATTGCAAAGGGGCATGCAGGATAGGAGGGATTATTGCACTTATATTGGAAAAGGATTTTCTATACTTCCCTTTACCGCCCATTTCTTTCTTTTCCATGCCATCTTCACTCAGGCTTATCACATACTACCAAACTGTGATGTAATTACTTAATATGATAGTCTCTAGGGCGCCTGGGTGGCTGAGTTGGTTGAGCACCCAACTCTTTTTTTTCTTTTTTAAGATTTTATTTATTTATTTGACAGAGAGAGATCACAAGCAGGCAGAGAGGCAGGCAGAGAGAGAGGGGGAAGCAGGCTCCCTGCTGAGCAGAGAGCCCCATGCGGGGCTCGATCCCAGGACCCTGAGATCTGACCTGAGCTGAAGGCAGAGACTTTAACCCGCTGAGCCACCCAGGCGCCCCTGAGCACCCAACTCTTGATTTTGGCTCAGGTTGTGATCTTGGCTCAACTTGTGATCTCAGGGTGGTGAGATCCAGCCCCCCAGTGGGCTCCCAGCTCAGTGTGGAGTCTGCTTGTCCCTCTCCCTCTGCCCCTTCCCCAACTCATGCTCCTGGGGGCACATGCACACATCCACTCTCTCTTTCTCTCTTTCTCTCTCTCAAATAAATGAATAAAGTCTTTAAAAAACAAAATGATCATCTCCACTATTTAAGAAAAAAATACAGAGAGACTTGAATACTTCAAAAGAAGTCCCCTGTGCATCTTTATGGTCTCACTTTACTCCTCTCAGAAGGTGCCATTTTTCTTCAAATTTCCTCTATTTGAAGGAAATATTTCCTCCTGCAAATATTCACCCTCTATCAACAAGGGTTGGTGTCACTCAAGATCCACTTTGTTACACACACACACACACACACACACACACACACGTAGCACTATCTGTTCTTTGAACATCCAATGCTCTTCATAAATATTTAAACTCTAACTGACCAAACCCACCAAGGACCTATTGTCTCCTCTTCTAGGCCAGTTCACCTGCTTATTGACATATTGACAGAGCCTGGACTTAGACTGAACTCCCTGTCATGGGCACCTAGCCCATGTGCACCTTGGAAGTGGTCCTCTTAGGGATCCCAGCTTCTCTCCTGCCTCCTCTTCCTCTCCAACAGTTACTGCTACTGATTTGTGGCTGAGGAGATAGGAACTTCCCTTAAACCATCTCTGTACACAACTCCGTTTAAGATAGCTTTTCCCTTATAAGGATCTATTATTTAAGTATAGGATATGTGATGGTTAATTTTGGGTCAACTTGACTGGCCATGGGGTGGCCGAAATTAAATATCATCTCTGGGTGTGTCTGTAAAGGTGTTTCTAGATGAGATGAGCCTTTGAATCAGCCGGCTAGGTAAAGTAGACTGTCCTCCCCAATGTGTGTGGGCATCGTCCAATCCATTGAGGGTCTGAATAGAACAAAAGGCAGAGGAAAAAAGAATTTGCCCTTTTCCCCCCATCTCACTATTGACCTGGGACATCTCATCTCCTTCAGAGTGCGAATTACTGTTGGTCTCCCTGGTTCTGAGGCCTTCGGATTCTAACTGAATTATACCACTGGCTTTACTGGGTCTCCAGCTTGGAGACAGCAGATCATGGAACTTCTCAGCTTCCATAACCACATGCACTGATTCTTCATAATAAATAAACAGATAACTCAATAACTAATTAATCAGTTAAGCTCCTACTGGTTCTGGTTCTCTGAAGAACTCCGATGTATGCAGAGCATTGTTTATTCTACTCTAGACATCACAGGATACTACGTACTTCAGGTAAGAACTAAGTACTTGAGAAAATAAATAATCTGTCTTTGAACTGCATGTGAATTCAAACGAATTGTCTCTATTTTATGGGCTAAAGATTGAGCCTAAACTGATTAGCTTTCACATGATTTTGAACCATTTGCATTTGAGGTTGGATCAGCGACAAATTTTTTTTTCCAAGATTTTATTTATTTGCAAGAGAGAGAATGAGAGAGAGAGAGAGAGAGAGGGAACAAGAGTGGGGGAGGGTCAGAGGGAGAAGCAAGCAGACTTCCTGCTGAGCAGGGAGCCTGATGAAGGACTCGATTCTGGGACTCCAGGATCATGACCTTAGCTGAAGGCAGTTGCTTAACCAAGTGAGCCACCCAGGTGCCCCGGATCAGTGACAAATTCTTATTCATTCTTCATGTTTCAATTCTGAGGGCTTCTCCCTAGGGTTGCCCCTAGATGATACCACACCTCTGTGCTAACTAGAAAAAAGGTGATGGGGCGCCTGGGTGGCTCAGCTGTTGGGTGTCTGCCTTCAGCTCAGGTCATGATCACAGGGTGCTGGGATCGAGCCCCGCATCGGGCTTCGCTGCTCGGAGGGAAGCCTGCTTCTCCCTTCTCCCACTCCCCCTGCTTGTGTTCCCTCTCTCGCTATCTTTCTCTGTGTTAAATAAATAAAAAAAAATATTTTAAAAAAAGAAAAAAAAAGAAAAAAGGTGATATCCTAGATGGACGTTGTCCCATGCCAAGGCTCTAGGCCAAGTGGGTGAGATTTCAGCACCCCCATCCCATCAACTGGGCATACTAGATGTTTAATCTTTATGTTGACTTGTATCACTTCCAGTAGAACTACCAAGAACTACTAAGTAAAATTTACAGAGTTTGAGGATCTACCAGAAGTTCAGTAAGAGCCATTTTTTGAGACGTTTCTGTATCCATCAAAGAAAGTGATTTGTCCAAAGTTACTAAATGCAGGTGTTAAAGTTCGGTCTGTTTTGAAAATACTCGGACTTTCTTTAGTCCCATGAAATACATTACATCACTTAATCTTTCCAAGCATAGAGCTGGAGGAAAAATTACGTCCCCCACTTTATTACCAAGATGCAACTTTGTGCCCAAAGTCACAAAACTCTCTGATCTATTCATGTGTTCATTCCTTTGTCCCAGTACTTCTAGGTCAGGTCCTCTGTCACTCGAAAGGTTAGCCGTACTTCTGGAATACTTTTCCAGATTCTTTTTTTTTTTTTTAAGATTTTATTTATTTGACAGGGGAAGAGATCACAAGCAGACAGAGAGGCAGGCAGAGAGAGGGGGGGAAGCAGGCTCTCTGCTGAGCAGAGAGCCCGATGTGGGGCTCGATCCCAGGACCCTGAGATCATGACCCGAGCAGAAGGCAGAGGCTTTAACCCACTGAGCCACCCAGGCGCCCCTACTTTTCCAGATTCTTTAATGAAATGTGTTCCCTTTGCTGGGGACCCTAATTTCTTCTCTCAAACAGTGCATGAACTCTTTCTCCACATACACACTGAGTCCTATTTCACAGAGGAGGAGAATGACCAGGAAGGAGGATCCTTCTAGGAAAGAGAAGTAACAACTGATTAAAAGGCCAAATCTCACAAGGTGTCAACTGAAGGAAAAAGTCGCACTATCCTCTGGATCAAGAGAAAAACAACCCGTTCAGTTCTCTCTGCCAGACCCCTTTTCAATTTCTTCCTTATGCATCTCCCTTACTAGCCACTGCCCACCAGCCCACCTGTGTGTGGCTGTCTTTGTCCTTCCCACCTAGTTGTCAATAAAGTTGTTACAAAGTGACCTTGAGCGTCTTCCCTACTGCCCCCGTTTCCCCGCCTTCTCCATCCGGGTGCCGCCGCGCGGATAAGAGGCGGAGCGCGCGTGCGCGGCCAGCGCCACTCCTTCGACCTCTGCCGCCGTCGTTGCCGCCGCCACCTCCCGGGAAGGTAAGCGGAGGGCGCGAGAGCCGGGCCTGGCCGGGGCGGAGCAGCGTCCAGCCAGGACCCATTCATTCTGCTGGCGCCTCCATGGACGAGGGCCCAGACCGACGGCGTGCACGGGAGCCCGCGGGACCTGGGTGGGAAGGACAGGCCCGGGAGGGCACTTGACCTTAAGCCCCTTTACCTCCGCAGAAGGGAAGCGGGAGAGGAGCCCACGTCGGCCGTCACCCAGGTCCTCCAGCCGCGCCGCCCCGAAGAGTGTACGATGTTCGCCTGCGCCAAGCTCGCCTGCACCCCTGCTCTGGTGCGTAGCCCAGGCTGGGCCGGGGCGCTGAGGGCGGACCTCTTGGCCTGGAGCGTCCACGTTGTTGAATGGGACATCTCTGGGCCGAGCAAACCAACCTGTGGGACCGCTCACCCCTCACCCTCTGTGTCCTCTTCTTCCCGTCCTACTAATCTTGGGGCACCTCACTCGGCTCCTCCCGGCCACGAGTGCGGTGCAGAGCAGCCGAGGCCTAGTTGTCAGGCCCTACTCGCCGTAGGTCAAACCCTCCTTGCCGCTAGTCAAAGAGGGTCCCCTCCCCCACCTCCTCGCGTACTCTGGGGGTTGGGCTCGGCGGGAAGGTTGGGGTGCTCTTAAGGATGGAGGGGGCTTCTGAGGCCTAGTTCGCCGCCGCAGCGTTCTGCCTTGCCTTTCTGTAGGTCAAACTCGCTGCTGCAGAGGGAGGGACTTTGCCTCACCCTGTGTGGGCGGAGGAAGGTGGTGGAGGAGTTGAAAGTCTTTCTTCCTGCCTCTGGCTGTTATTTCCATAACCATTTTGGAAGCTTTAGGTGAAGTCAAGATGTGGAGGATTTGTCTTAGAGAAGCAGGTCTTGGTTCTGAAGGGATTTTCTGTGACCTTAGTGTAGTGGACACTCCAAGGGCAGAGACGCTGGACTGCAATATGTCTTTAGGGTCGGATATTTCACCGATTATTCTGACACTGATACAGAATTGTTTAAACTGCTTTTTTTTATTTTATAATTAACGGAGGTACAGGCATATTTTGGAAGTTGTGGGCCTCATATTAACTGATGGGCTAATTTAAATGACAAGCGTTTATAGCAACCCTTCATAAACTTGTTGGCCCACTTAAACTTAGCAAAGAATGTGGGATGTTTATTGCTGTTTTTCTGATCTGAATCGTGGCACTACAATAATTGAAGTTTTAAAAATAGTGCTTTCTTTTTAAGCATTCAGAAGTTTTATTCAGAGTATTACAAATAGTTTATGTAGCACACTTTAACCTTTAATTAGCAACTTTAAAATAAAATTCCTTCATGGACTGAAAATTACCAAACAGCAAGATAAGAGACAATACAGAAAAGTCAGCTGTCTGATAAATTTTTGCTGATGGCTTTTTTAGAACTCAGGGTGCAAGAAGGGTCATTGAAGTCTTACCTACTCTTAACTTAATATTTGGAATTTTTTTTTCCTTAATAGATCCGAGCTGGATCCCGAGTTGCATACAGACCAATTTCTGCATCAGTGTTATCTCGACCAGAGGCTAGGACTGGAGAGGTAATAACAGTAATAATAGAAATTAAGTAACCCCACCAAGTAAGTTATGGTATTCATTAAAGGGGGGTAAAAAAAAAACCTCATTAGTGAGTGGTTTGAGGGCAGTCTTTCTCCACCCTTGTATCCAAAAAATAGTGCAGAGGATGAGCCAATGAAAGAAACTTGGCTGAGTTGGCTAAGAAATAAAGTCAGTATATATATTTTAAGTATATAGCCTTGAGTTGCCTGTATTTAAGATTATACTAGCTATAGTTATTGAAAAGCCTGCCCTGTTAAAAAGCGTATTCAAATACACCGTTTCATAATTTTCAACAACCTTATGAGGTATAGATATTGTTATCTCTATTCCACAACATTGGGATTGTTGTAAGCTCTTGATTTTTCCTCTGTGCCACACACTTTCTCATTCAAAAATCACAAAGAAGTAGTTACCGATTGACAGTGTAGTAATTAAAATAGCTAATTGTGATTACTGATTTAACCTTTGCCTTTATTTCCTTTTCTCTAGGGCTCTATGGTATTTAATGGGGCCCAGAATGGTGTGTCTCAGCTAATCCAAAGGGAGTTTCAGACCAGTGCAATCAGCAGAGACATTGACACTGCTGCCAAATTTATTGGTGCAGGTGCTGCAACAGTGGGAGTAGCTGGTTCTGGTGCTGGTATTGGAACAGTCTTTGGCAGCCTTATCATTGGTTATGCCAGGTAATTTCTATCACCAAATAAGCTACTTTAAGAGCATGCTTGACATAGTTGGAAATTTAGAAAATTAGTGAAATAATAATAGGTACTTTGTATTAAGTACCAACTCTGTGTTTTACTTTGCATTTTGAGGGCTTTGCATGCATGATCTCACTTAACCCTCATAGTACTGCTTGGAGATAACACTCCAGCTTACTTAGGAAGGATGAGCATTGCAGCAATTACACTGAGTGCCCAAGTAGCTAGTGTCAGAAATAAATTTTAATTCTGACTTCAAAGTCAGCACAAAGAGATCTAGGCAAATACTTTTCCAGGATTTGCCAGTTTGATTCATTAAGTTTACCAAACATTGGAATTCAGAAAATATTTCAAAGTAACAATTATATGTGTTGTGTCTCTTTTAGAAACCCTTCGCTGAAGCAGCAGCTGTTCTCATATGCTATCCTGGGATTTGCCTTGTCTGAAGCTATGGGTCTCTTTTGTTTGATGGTTGCTTTCTTGATTTTGTTTGCCATGTAACAGAAATTACTGCTTGAAATGTTGGCATTCATATTAATTACGGATATAATTCTGTGTATCTTACTGTGACTCCGAAAACTGTAGTATTGGTGTCATGGAAATGTATGTTATTTCCAAGGTCATTTCATTAAAGAAGAAAACTTTAATTTTTGCCGTGATTTGTACTTAACCTAAATTTAGATCACCACAAAAAAGAATATGCATTCAAGTAGATGCTATACAAATCAGGAAACTAAGCAGTTGCACCTTGATGCAAATGAGTCAATTTTATGAGAATTCTTTTATATGGTATTCTGCACATTGTAATTTGTAGGGCTTTTGGTTACTCATTAAAAGGAGAAACAGGTGAGTATTTTCAGCATCTGTGAGATGGGATGAATTAAGCTAAGGTAGTAACGGGGATTACGATACCTGGGACCAGAATTACCTTCCAAGACTGACTTGGCTGGTGTTACACAGCTGGATCTAAAAATAAATCATGTCAGCTTTTTAGGAATCGAAGCCTTGTTAGACTAGGGTTGGGTTGTTTTTTGCTTTTCAGTAAATCTCACATTAAGCAATTAAGTGTCAATAACAATGTAGAATGTCTAAGAAGAAGATCTCATTAGCCACTAGTTTCTTGCTTGAACAAGGCTCTCATTACAAACCAAATATTAAATGAAAATATTTAAAAAGGTGGGGCACCTAGGTGGCTCAGTTGGTTGAGTATCTGCCTTCTGCACAGGTTATGATCCCAGGGTCCTGGGATTGAACTCTGCATCGGGCTCCCTGCTCATCTGGGAGTCCGGTTCTCCATCTCCTTTTGCCACTACCCCCGCTTGTGCTCTATGGCTCTCTCTATCTCTCTGTCAAATATTTTCAAGAAATTTAAAAAGGCAATGAAAACCAAATATCAAAAAGTAAGCTTAATTGACTATATTTTTAAAGCCAAAAATTGCCGAAGCATTGCTTATCTTGGGATGCTAATCGCTTCAACAGCACTTTGTTTCTAATACTACATGAGTATATTTTAAAAATGTAAAAATTGTATCTGTAGGATTTGATGTCTAGATCTTGGGAAACAGTTGGGGAAGGACATTGTGCGTCACACAAATGCCACCCCTTTTCCTGGGAATCTTAGGTGCTTTATGTATATTAGTCCTCATGACAATCATGCATAATTGGAGAAAAGATGGACAGAAAAATAGGCTTAAGAAGGGTTAATTCCCAAAATCAGATAACCATTAAGTGGCAAAGATGGGATCCTGATTCAGACCTTCCTTGATTCATTCCAAAGACAATGCTTTGATTTTTTGTATGTTTATGTTAGGGATGACAAAGGAAGAGCCGATTTGGGAGAAGATATTTTGTTACAGAATTTAAAGCACAAAATTGAAGCATAATCTTAGCCTTGTGGGCTTGAAAAGAAGAACCGTATGGTGTGTGGTGTGGCATAGATGTGAATAAAAGTGCAGAGCAGCAGTAAGAACCCAGCTCCAGATGGTGACATGAACTTTTAGTAAATCTCAGCCTAGTTTTATGACACCCCAGCAATGTTGGGAAGTTTGTTAACACAACTCAGAGAGAGTAAGGGTTATCAAGGCTGGTTACTGACAAGAAGAAATGGTGGGTCAAAGGAGCTGTAAGTGGACAGCAAGCAACGACAGTGTTCAACAGGCTAACCTATGAGCTTCAAACTTGGTAAGGAATGAGTAAAGCCACGATAGGAGTGGTAAGTTGGAATAAAAAGAGAGGTCAAGGTTGTTATGGAAAGAAGGAAGCACCAAGGATCCCATGTAGACAACAATTGTACTGTCCAAATCTGTCTAATTTGACTATTGGAACTCTGTCTAGTAAAGGTAACTTCCAGAGGAAGGCTTGAACTATAAATTGGGGTTAATTTCAATTTCAGGTCTTCATAGAGTAGCAGCAGCCAGCCCTCAGCCCCAGCCCCGGGGCAGGCTGCTGTGCACATCTGGAGTAGCTTCCACACAGCTTGCAGGAGCCAGGGTAAGCAAAAAGAACACTGTTCTCCAAATATTAGTTATAAATACTTTGATCGATTGCTACTTCTGATTATAGAAGTACAGATAAAGAAGAGGGTGGGCATTGTTGCTGCACCTGCCCTCATCGTTGCAAGCCCCTTCCCCTCCAGCTAAAGTGACTTCCAGGGGAAGGTACCATTCCCCTCCTTGTTCTTCTCTTTTTCCCCTTTTGGGAGCCAGATCCTAAAGACTGGGACATTCAAAAACAACTGCATATACAGGGAAAATTAGAAAGTAACCACTCAAGAAAAGGCACAGGCTCAGAAAAGACCTGACAAAACATTTAAGTTTACACCAAGCTAATCCTTGGCACTGAGACCATATACAACAATCAAAAATAATAAGAGAACAAAGAAACCCTAGGGAAGGAGAATAATCTGATTGCTAGAGATGTCACATTATTCGGATGTGCAGTTCGCAACAAGAACAAAAACACTAAGGTGTTCAAAGAACAGGAACGTATGGCCCATTCAAAAGGAAAATAAACGATCTTGCAGGAAAAGACCTGATGGCAGATCGAGATAAAGACAACCATATTAAAGATGATCAAAGAACTAAAGAGATGGAGAAAGTTTAGAAAATGATGTATATGCATGAACTTCCTTATTGCAAAACTTACTACAATGCTGCAGTAATCAAGACAGTGTTAGTGGCAAAAAAGAAAAGACCCGTAGACTAGAGTAGAGAGCCCAGAAATAAATCCTTGGATATATCATCCAATAATTTTTGACAGGTCAAGACCATTCAATTTGGAAATGATACCGTTTTCAACAAATGGTGCCTGGAAAACTGGATATTCACATGCAAAAGAATGAAGTTGGACCCTTACCTAACAACATACACAAAAATTAACTCAAAGTAGTTATCAAAGACTTAAACCTAAGACCTAAAATTACAAAGCTCTTAGAAGGAAACTGCAAAAGCTTCAGGACACTGGGTTTGGCAATGGTTTCTTAAATATGACACCAAAGACAGGCAACAAAAGAAAAAAATTAGATAAACAATATCATCAAAGTTTTAACATTTGTGCAATAAAAGATGCTCAACAAAGACACACAAAATGGGAGAAAGTATTTGCAAATTCTCTGATAAGAGATTAATATCCACAATATGGAGAGAAGTCCTAAAACTCAACAACAAAACAACACAATTTAAAAATAGTCAAAGGACTTAAATAGACATTTCTCTGAAGATATTCAAATGGCTGACCGATATGTGAAAAGATGCTCACTATTACTAATCATTAGGGAAATGCAAATCAAAGCTACAATACCACTTTGCACCCTGGAGTATGACAACTATAAAAACAACAAAACAAAAATGTTGGCAAGAATTTAGTTCTTCAAATTGGGACTACCTTACCTCCAAGAGCTTGAACTCTGAAGTTCTTTACATTTCTTGTCTATTGGCTTTTACTGAAATTAATCTTTAACCGTATTGGAACACTTGTGCACTGCTGGTAGGAATGTAAAATAGTACAGCTGCTGTGGGAAACAGTTTAGGGGTTCCTCAAAAAGTTAAAAATAGAATTGCCATATGATCCAACAATTCCACTTATGGGTATATTCCCCAAAGAACTGAAAGCAAGGTTTTGAAGATGTACACTCATGTTCATAGCAGCATTATTCATTATTATAACTAAACTATGGAAGCGACCCAAGTGTCCATCGATGGATGAATGGTATAAGCAAAATATGGTATATACATGCAATGGAATATTGCTTAGCCTTAAAAAAGAAAGAAATTCTGATAGATGCTACAATGTGGATGAACCCTGAGGACATTATGCTAAGTGAAACCTGTCACAAAAAGACAAGCTACTGTATGATTCTCTTAGGTAGTTAGAATTATCAAAATCACAGAGACAAAAAGTAGAATTGTGGTTGCTATGGGCTGGGGTGGGAACAATGGGGGGATTCTAGTTTAACAGGCATGAAGTTTCAGTTTAACATGGATGGTAATGATGGTTGCATAACATTATGAATGTATTTTTTTTTAAGTTTTTATTTTTAGGTAATCTCTATACCCAATGTGGGGCTCAAACTCACAACCCCGTGATCAAGATTTGCATGCTCTTCCAACTGAGCCAGCCAGGCACCCCTCATTATGAATGTATTTAATATCACTGAAATATATACTTAAAATGGTTAACAGGGCAAATTTTGTTATGTGTATTTTATGAAAATAGAACAATCAAGGGCCCAGGGAGCAAATGCAGCTAAAGATCCATTTCAGTAAGAGCCAATAAATAGACAAGAAATGTAAAGAACTTCAGAGTTCAAGCTCTTAGAGGTAAGGTAGTTCCAAGGAATGGTAAAAATTTGCTGAGCAGCTAAAGTTAGGTAGAAATGAATGTCACTAAAATTAAGGTTAAAGAAGGATTATAGATAAATGGGAAATATCATTTGAGAACCAAAAAATATATACTCATATGCTTCTGCTGTAGGTTTTAGATTCTGTTTGGTAATTTTAGCCAATGTGGTTTGGTTTGGAAGGAGAAAACATCAGGACTATCCTCTGCAAAACCTTCTAAATGCGTGATTTCTACACCTGAAATTATGGGTTGTTGAAGTCTCTACATGCTGAGCATACGTTAATTTGGTAATTGCACGGTGTTACTCTATTGAAAATATTATAGACTTAAGACCTAAATATATAGTCCATCAATTACTTGCCAAATTCTTTACATTATTAGTACCAAAAATAATTTTTTTCAGCTCTAATACCATCCTCTTCTGCCTCAATAAACATGACAGTTGGACTCTGTCTCTGCCAATAGCAACATTATGCCTTAGCTTGCTCTGATGTACAGATAGTTAATAAGTAGTAGTCAAAACTTGTGATAGTATAGGATTTATAAATGGTCTCATCATTTTTACAGATTTTTTGAAGTTAGATAGCATGAGTTTATATATACTCTTCTTTTCCCTCCACCCACCCTTATCCTACCCTCTTCTACCACACAAGCTCACCTATGCATTCTTTTGTAGGCTTTCTGGTGACGTGTATATTACAATATACTACAGCGCTGCTGCTCAGAGTGGGGTCCAGGGATCAGCAGTGTTGGCATCACTCCAGACCTTGTCAGAGACAGAGGTTCTAGAGCTTCACACTGGACCTTCTGAATCAGAATCTGAATTTTAACAAGGATCCCAGGTGATTTGCAGATACATTAAGCTTTCAGAACACTGTACTAGAATATGACAATTCCCCACATGCCTTGACTAGACTCCTTATCTTTCAAAAAGCTATCAACTCATTAATTGGGCAGGGTTTTTTCCCCCTTCCTTTTGGAATGTACTGCTAATCCAGTTATTCTCAAAGTGTGGTCTGAAAATTTCTGAGAGCCCTTAGAACCTTTCAGGGGGTTCACAAGTTCTTCCTTTTTCCACTTACATAGCCGTGTGAGGTTAGGTTGTCCTCAGAACTTCAACCAAAACAACATGATGCAACAGATCAAATACAGAAATAGATATGAAAATGCAGCTACTAGTAAGTGGGACGTAGTTATTTATGAAAGTGAATACAATAACATTCTATTTTTGTTTTGGAACATAAAGTTATTTTTTTAAATGTTATTTATGTTCACATGTTGTTATGGAGTGTGGGGTCCCAAAATCAAAAGTTAGAACCACTGGTATTATCTGTCAGTGAGAAAACAGGCTCCAATATGACATTTCACTTACAACTTTATAGAAACAGTTTTGTAAATTGAGGGTAACCCTATATCCCTAGGTCACAACCTTTCAGCTGTTTATAATCTCTAAAAATTGGCCCAGGTTCCTCGTAAGAATCTGCATTTCCTTCTCCTGAATGATGCAAGTAATCTATCTCCTATTAGATGTTTAGTAACTTAGAGCTTCTTTTTCAAAGGAGTTTAAATATTGAAGAGAAGAATTGACTGAAGATCAATAGGGACTCGGGGTGCCTGGGTGGCTCAGCGGGTTAAAGCCTGTGCCTTCGGCTCAGGTCATGATTCCAGAGTCCTGGGATTGAGCCCTGCATCCCGCTCTCTGCTCAGCAGGGAGCCTGCTTCCCCCTCACTCTCTACCTGCCTCTCTGCCCACTTGTGATCTCTCTCTCTGTCAAATAAATAAATAAAATCTTAAAAAAAAAAAGATCAATAGGGACTCATAAATCCAAGGGCTTTTGATTGTTTACCTATTAGCATGACTAGCATCCTACAACTGATCTTGGCATAGACTTGTAAGGGGACCCAAGGTTGCTGGCAGTGGCTACTTTTCAACAAAAAGGGTCTAGTTAGCATTTCCCAGCCTTGGAGATTCAGGATCTGTTCCTCTTACAGGAAGAGTCCCAGGGGTTGCTTTCTCAAATAGTTATATAGTTCAGCTGAGTCTCTCAGACGCTGGACAGCTCAGTATTATTCCCTCAAGACTTCTATCTAAAGCACAGCTCAAAGTATTTATCTACCTCTCTAGAGATATCTAAAACATCTTTAGCTCTCAAAACCCCTAAAATTGTACCAAGGGAATAAGCTTATAATACTATGTGTTATCACATTCCTGCTTTATTTTCTCCACAGCACTTACTACTGTTTAAATTATATTGCCTATAAATGTGTTGTGACTCTCTTCCTCTCCCATGAAAGTCTCCTTAAGGGACTGTGTCTTGTTGGTAGTTGTAGCTGCAGGGCCAGGAACAGTGCCTGGCAGGTTCAGGCTCAATAAATATTGATACTTTATGAATACTAAACTATAGAAACAGAGCATTAGGTTGACAGTTAACCTAAGAGGCTGTCTCCAAGGTGAGAATGTAACTGGAAAGAGCAAGGTATTACTCTATGGCCTGGAAAGGTCCATGCGACCAGACCTTTCTTGGTTTCTGGCTTAAGGAATTCATGGCTTTGCTATTTTGTGGGCCTCAGGTTGACAGACCAGTTTTGGGGAGTCATCAAGGGTAGACACTGGAATGCCAGAAAAAATTCTTTACCCTAGGAGTGGTTCTATCTACCTGCAACTTAATAGTGTGTGGAAAGCTAAGTATAATGATGATAAGCCCTCTTTCAAGTGAGTGGGATGAGAGAGAGGGAGGAGGAGGCATTGATATGAAAGATGGAAAGAAAGTAGGCTCTTAAATTCCATTCTTTCTCTTTGGACTGGTCTCACTGAGGCTGGCATAAACTAAAGTATGATTTGAAGGTAAATACAGAGGTCTAATTTTTTCCCCACAGGGCCATACACAATTAATTACAGACGCTTTTCAGACGCAAAGACTCGGGGTGGGAAGTGGACAAGGACCCTCTTTGTACTTGAAATGTTCTGAATGAAAATTCCCATAGTGAGAACAGATGTTGGAAGGTCAACTATAATGTAGGCCATTTCAGGGATGTGCAAGAAAACCCTGGGTTGTCAGAGGGAAGGAATAAAGATCTGCCATGAGGTAGAAGCTACCCAAAAAATTAACTAACATGTCTAGGGCCACGCTGTCCTCATCTCATCACTCTGTACTGGGCTGCATCTTGAGGACATTTGTGAAAATGCAGAGGCTTTCTGTGAGTCCAAGGTAGGCATAAGGGATATCCTGGAATCTGCTGTGTTTTGTTTAGCTACAAACACAAACTTACAAATTAAATCTTCCTTTTCATTCTATTTGTCATATATACATATCTGTATATTTATATTTTAGTATATTTAAATACTATATATCTGAGCAGGATTTTAATTGAATTCTTAAGAACCATAGCAGATTAATGGATTAACAACCACATAATAACTCTTCTGAACAAGGTAGAAATACCACATTCTGTGGCATTTGGAAGGCTTTGAGAGCAATTAGAGGCCTCCATGGATTTTTGCAGTACGTAATAATGGGCATTTCTGCAATAGAAATAGTTTTCTTCAAATAGCCTCTTGTATCTAAGGGATACCAATTTTATTCAGAAGTCATGCTGGATTCTTTTTTCTTTTCTTTTTTTTTTTTAAGATTTTATTTATTTATTTGTCAGAGAAAGAGCGAGAGAGAGAGCACAAGCAGGCAGAGAGAAGGGGAAGCAGGCTCCCTGCTGTGCAAGCAGTCCGATGCGGGGCTCAATCCCAGGACCCTGGGATCATGACCTGAGCCTAAGGCGGATGCTTAACCAACTGAGCCACCCAGGCGTCCCCGTCACGCTGGATTCTTAGAAGAGGTTCACTAGACCTCACTAATTTTCTTAGGAGTAAGTAGGGTAGATGTATGTTTGGAATGATAAGATAGGCAAAAAGGGGGTCCAGAACAAATTTCCTGCAAAAGAGAAGACTGTAGAGAATTTTAGGGCTATTAGGGGATATTGAGGCATGACAGAGAGGAAAAAAATTGCAGAGCAAAGTATTTTAAGAAGATATGGATACTGAGACTTAGAAGTTCATGAGATCAGAACTGAAAATAATAACTACATGCATTTTGTCTAAGCTGAATGTTTTCTCCATTTGTAGAAAAGTTACACTAAACGAACTGTTGTGAAACTACAAATACGTAAAGTAAGACACTTCCTAACTACTAGGTTACCTACATGGTATGGAACAGATTTGCATCCTTTCCACCTGTTTTTTGCCCTGTGATCTCTTTTATTTTTTCTCACTTTACTTTTTAAAAAAAGAAAAGTAGTTAAAACTGCACTCTCACAACAGAACAGAGTACTATTTATATTACTAAATAATTCTTCACTCTTCTATGAGGACTCCTGAAAGAATTTCTTTAAAATAAAGTAACATGTTCCCCTAGTGCATTATGTAGATATTTAACTACTTGACAACAGACTGGAGAAGTAGGGATGAGGAGGAGAAATTTCAAACCAAACCTACTGCTAATTGAAAATGAATCAAAACCAGAGAAAAGAATTTCTAATTTTTTATATAAACAAATGGAAAATAATTGTTTCAAGAAAACCTAATTGATGCAGATTTATTTTGCAATGCCATAACATTTAGAGTTCTTTTTCTCACATTAGACATTTTGAAAGTTGGAGAGAAGCAGCACCGTTTTAGTAAATACATAGTTGACATAACAACTTGTGATTGTCAGTTGCACATGTTGTCCATCATCATGTTCAGTATCAGTAATCTCAGCTGCTGAGGTTTAACTGATATAATTAGTGCTACATGACACAAACACTGCTACCGTGTCACTGATACTAGATAGGGATGGTACTTTCATTTTAACTTGAGAAGTAAACAGTTAATATTCGGGCTTCTTTCTGGTCTCTTGAATAATGAAATTAGTTTTAAAAGAGTGAGTTGGCTCACATATATGTACACAGGCCATAAGCCTGCTAAAAGGTTCAGTGCCATCAGATTTTCACTTTCATGCCAGATACTATTATTGAACTGTACATTTATTAACTTTCAAATACAATATCCCACAGTCTTCCAATAATTTCAGTTTCATTTTGATTTGGATGTTTGAGAGTGCATTTTATTTTAATATACAAACTTTATATTTAGTCATGTAATAGATAAAAAAACAATGCATGTAAAAAACTGGCTTTTTATTTTTTATTAAAGATTTTATTTGACAGAGAGAGATTTTTTTAAAGATTTTATTTATTTATTAGACAGAGAGACCACAAGTAAGCAGAGAGACAGGCAGAGAGAGAGGGAAGCAGGTTCCCTGCTGAGCACAGAGCCCGATATGGGGCTCAATCCCAGGACCCTGGGATCACGACCTGAGCAGAAGGCAGAGGCTTTAACCCAGTGAGCCACCCAGGCGTCCCAGAGAGAGAGATTACAAGTAGGCAGAGAGGCAGGCAGAGATAGAGGGGGGAAGCAGGCTCCCTGCTGAGCAGAGAGCCCCTGTGGGGCTGGGGTGGGGGGAGGAACTGACTTTTTAAAAAATACTTAAATTTCCGCAGGAGCCCCTGATCTTACTTTTCATTGTGCATAATTACTGAACAATCAAGATCTCCACACTTAATGTTTAAATATTGAAGAAATACAGAGAATCATAGAGCAACATTAAAAAGAAATATTTCCAGCACTATTCTTCTGTGTTTTCAGGAGTATATCTTTGTCTATGGCAGAACAATATATATATGATCTCTTTTGTCCCTCATGTTAAATTAATCAAATGGTCTTCCTTTGCCATCCTATTTTAAACAGCTACTTTCAAAGCTTGACAGACATTTCTTTGTCATTGTAGCAACCTAGTGAGCAGTAGAGTAGTAGTATGGGAAGAGAGCCATTTCTATCCCATATTCTAATTTGGTGTCCTTTGGTCCTTTGCAAATGTTAATAAGGAGTTGCTGATATTTTAAAAGTTTGAAATTGTCTCTATTAAAGCTGATATATTTAAAATCTGTAACTAAGTAAAAGAAAATTGATAAAATAGAATACACCTTATTATGGAAGATTTTCTCTTGTAAACAACTCCTCGCACTGTTTTAACTTACGATTTTATAGTGGAGGGCACTGTATTTCTTTTGGTAAATTACTTAGAACATAATTATATGCTAATATCCTACATTGTACCAGGCGTTCAGGAGCCAGAAGAATCAGTTTCAGTTATAGCTTAGTAAAATTCGAACAAATGCCATCCAAAGTAAAGGCTTTTCTTTTTCCTTTCAAAACTGACTAATTTTGGTTTCCCGCTTTAGGCGCGTAGAGGCCTTGGGGGTACTTTGCTGCAAACTCCACCTCTTCCAAACCTCAGCTTAACGAAGACTCTCGGTCTCAGGCTTCAGAGTACCAGTAAAGTGGGCTTAGGCGCGCGCCTGGCTAATGTTTTGCCCTCCTTCCTACCCTGGGCCAAGAAGTGACAGCAACAAAAATACCAGGCTCCTGTGGCAGAGCTCGGGGGACTCATCGCGCTCCCCTTCCCGCCACTCGCAGCCATTTCCAGAGTGCACTTTACTTAACACCCCATCAAACCCTTCCCGCAACCCCAACATCCACCTGTTACAGCGTCCCACAACCACGCCAGTCTCCAGCCCCTGCCAATCACAGGCTTCGGCAGGGGTTACTGTGACTCCTCTCTCCGGGCTCTGCGGTCCCGCCCCCTTCCAGAATTGTTTCCCGCCCTCTGGGCTCTTTGTCCAATCGTCAGCTACTGAGTGTTCTTTGGTTCCTGCCCCCTCCTTCCCCGCCCTTCTGAGGTACCGCCCCTTCCCCCTTAAGGCTGACGGAATCACCTGACCCGGAGGCGCTCGGTCGGAAAGAAGGCAAGAAGGGGCGTGTGTGTAGAGGGGAGGGGCGCGAGAAGAAAGGGGGGATGCCGGGAGTGGGGCGGGGAGAAGGTGCTGGTGGGGGGGCGGGGTGGGTGTCAGTCCGATCTCGCGAGAGAGGACGGAAGCCTGTGGGAGCCCGTGGCCTTTAAAGTGCGGTTCAGCCCTTTCCTCCCGGGGTAGTTTGTAAACACCGCTGAGCTTGGGCTTCCCTGGCGATCGAGAGAAGCGTGAACTAGTGTCCTGGAAAGGTGAGTAGTGTTGGGGTGAGGCTGTAGGGCTCGAGACTGTAGGGATATGGAGAAAGAAGGCACTAACATGGCGACGTCGCTCACCGTAGTCCCCACCCCCAGCTTCCCATCACCTCGGGCGCTCCTGCCTCAGTGCCTAGCCCTCGGGGCGATTGAGGCTGTACTGCCACCTCAGCGGCTCGCGCGGCGTCGGCCTCGGGAGCCCGACCGGTCGGGCGGGACCGTTAGGTAACTGGCATTCGTTGTTCCGGCCCCTCCCCGCTCGCGCGCTTTCCTAACGAAAAGGAAAAAGGAATAACGGCTCCTCTTAGACCCCTCCCCCCGATTTATCTTCCCCCTTCTCGGGTTAGTTCCGAGGTCTCTGGGCCCCGTGTCGGATCCGCGGAGGGCGCGGGGAGACCCCCGTCAGCCCTTGGATTAGCAGGAAGAGGGCCGGCTCTGGTCTCCCCACCCAAGACTCAGTGATTGGGGACTGTGTATAGGTGATGGTGGAAGGGAAGAGGATCGGGAGGCGCAGCAGAAAATAGGGTCAGGGTCTCTGCCTGTGGTGGAACATGATGGAACAAATGGTAGGGAGAACCTGTGAGCTGAAAGTCTTGGCCTTTTCTGTCCTTTCTACCCCCTCACACTCCCGCCACCCCCCACTTTTTTCCCGGTGGGGCGGGGCTGAGGTGTGGGTGCAGATTGATTCTGGTATTTTCCCCCATTTTTTACCTCCTTGAATGGACTGCAGAGCGTCTGTAGGGAAATAACCTGTGCTTTTTATTGATGCTCTAGGGACCAGGGCCGAGAGATCGCGTGTGTGTGTGTGTGTGTGTGTGTGTGTGTGTGTGTATTTTCTGTGTTAGCTCGCTAGAGGAGGGAGAAGGCGGAGGAGCTGGGGACTATTTTTGTGTCCTTAAGGTAGTGTAAAATTGCCTTTGCTTAATGGGGAGTTTAAAACTGGTTGAAGCCAAGAGCAAAACTCTTGTGAATGTGATGGAATAAAAGGGATTACACCTCATGGGCCTTCACCTTATTGACTAATACCTATAGTAGGTGAAAGTTATAATTTCTTAGGAATTTTAAATCCTTGAGATTAACAATGCGTAAGTTTAATATGCATACTTGGAAATCAAAACAAAAACTATTCTTCAGAGTGCACTTTTGGTCCTTTTTGAAGAAACCACTGCCTTTCTAGGTGTAATTTTTAAAGAGCCATGCAAACTTGGTCTATTGTACCAAAACTATAAAGGTGGTAAGCTTGTTTAAAAGTCAGCTCTGCAAAGTTAAGTGACCTGAAAGACAAATACAGTAGCAATTACATCTTGTAATTAAATTTGTTACACTGACTTGAGGAATCCACTGTAAACACTTTTCGAAACTGCAGGAAGATCTTTGTAAAGTGTGTTTAAAAAAATAGAGATGCCCTTCTACAGATAAAGAAGAGTTAAGGATGTTCTTGAATCTTTGGTCATCAATAACTGAATAACAAAAATCCTAGTTTTTGTGAAGTAATTTATAAGAATCTTACAAATTCATGGTGGTTCGTATGCTGCTTTCCTAAAAACTGTTTTATCTTGTTTTGAGAGGATCACTGCTGTTAAATTTTTAGTTATTTAAAATATATTGTAATTTAGAACATAGGTGTTTGTATTTGTCAGGAAGGAGCTTTCCAGAACTGTGTGTGTGTTTAAGGTACAATTACCTTCTGTAGATCTGATTGCATTTCCTGGAAGTTTTTTAAAAAGTTATTTTAAAATAACTTATTAGAATATTTATTTCACCTTTGGGACACTTGACCATAATCTATTAAATATGTAATCCAGAAATTCATGTATTAATTTGGAGTATTTGTTTCATATATTTTAACTAAATTAACAGTATATATTAAGGTCATTATGTTAGCTCTGTAACAAGTAATTTGGAGGGATGCTTTTTCTTGGTATTCAGGATTTGAAAGCTATCAATATCATTTTTATTTTTATTTTTTTTAAGTTTTATTTGAGAGCGAAAGAGAACGAAAGAGAAAGCGTGAGGGGGGGAGGGTCAGGGAGAGAAGCAGACTTCCCTCGGATCAGGGAGCCCCATGTGGGGACTTGATCCTGGGACTTTAGGATCATGACCTGAGCCAAAGGCAGTTACCCAACCAACTAAGCCACCCAGGCGTCTTATCAATATCATTTTAAAAAATGTTACGCTGTACATCAGATGTCTACAATAACTAGTATTAAGTCTCAAGAAATATACATTTTCTCTACCTAAATATTTGTGTTTTGAAAAAGTTGAGTTTTAATGATTTAGGTGTTCTCTGCTAGTAAATTGTTAGATCATGTTAGATCAAATGTGTAGATTGTATCTGCGTCATCTTGAGCAGATAATATAATCTCTTTCCAAAAACCCATTGAATAACAAGAATTGGATGGTCAACTGATCCTTATAAAAAAATCAATACATTAGTACTTGTTATACTCTTCACTGTAATTAAAATGTACTATAAGAAAATAACAAATCTGCGTTGTTATAGTCAGTAATTTAACTTAGTATTTCTGTGTTTATCCTTTAACTCCCATCTATTCTTTAGACTAAGGGACTTACCTAGAATACTGCATATTTTCTTAATGTAATTCTTTTTTTAAAAATTTTTTAATTTTTTTAAAAGATTTTATTTATTTATTTGACAGAGAGATCACAAGTAGGCAGAGAGGCAGGCAGAGAGAGAGGGGAAAGCAGGCTCCCTGCTGAGTAGAGAGCCCGAAGCGGGTCTTGATCCCAAGACCCTGAGATCATGACCTGAGTCAAAGACAGAGGCTTTAACCCACTGAGCCACCCAGGCGCCCCTCTTAATGTAATTCTTAATGAATTTTCACTATTTATGTCCAGGAAAAACCCCACAAAACATTTACTTTTCCTCTGTTTCTTGAGCTCAAGATTAAAAAGTTAAAGTAAAATATAAATTTTTTAAAATTTATTTACTTGAGAGATAGAGCATGAGAGGGGGGAGGGTCAGAGGAAGAAGCAGACTCCCTGCTGAGCAGGGAGCCCAATGCGGGACTAGATCCCAGGACTCCAGAATCATGATCTGAGCCGAAGGCAGTTGCTTAACCAACTGAGCCACCCAGGTGCCCATAATTTCATAAAAATTTAAGGAAGTTCGTGGAACTCTGTGGCCAACAATAATTGGAATTATTTTATATACATTACTATAAATGTATCATGCATTATGTAATTATAGATACTCCTATATTATATATACTATTTTCATTTATTTTTGACAATCTTGAAACGTATATTCATTTACATTTTTAAGTGTGTTTAAGTGGTACTCTTATTTTTTTTTTCCCCCTACTTGGCATTTTGGCAGTGGTAGTAGAGTGATTAAAAATATTTTTTTTGTAACAAGAAGGGATGTATATAGAGTGCTTTTGGGGCAAGGCTATTCACCCATGTCTGCATTCTCTATCTTAACAAAGATAATGAGTCTCATTTTTTTTCTGTCTTAATACCCAAGAAATAGAAACACTCCCAACAGTAGTAGTAGCTTATTACTGCAGAGATTCTCAACAAGATAAGTAGGGAAAACAGGGTGGGAATGATTACAATTGTCAAAAACCCAGTTGGTAAAATACCAAATGTATTTTGGTTCTTTGGCTAGTAGTGTATATCTTTATCTTTATCTATACAGCTACCTTAATTTACAAATTCCCTAAATGCTCTTTAGTTTGCTTACCCAAACCTAAACTTTTGTCATTCCAACTTCATAGTTCTTCCAATTTTATAGCTTTGTTTTTTCTAATTCTTGTGTGGGTGCTAGTGTGTTTCTATTTATTGATACTTAAAACAGTGTTACTAGAAATCAACTACAAATAACTTTTCATTATTTTTGTTGCCTTCTAATTTCTGTACATTATAGCTTTGACAGAATTTTGTTGTTGTTGTTGTTGGAGACCCTTTTAATGTGGACACTCAAGGCCCGGGCAGAGTGGAAAGTGCCCCAGAATTGGGCAGGCAGGCAAGGTGTGTGAGTCGTGGGCCCACATCTGACCCCAGAAGGGGATGTCGGGTGGTGGGGGCTGGCCCAGGCATGCCAAGGGGTGTACCGGAAGGGTGAATGAGGCAGGCAGACCCGCCGCCGGGGGACCTGTAGGCCAGCTCTTGAGAAGGTATCTAAGCCAGGTGGTGAGTGCCCAGGCCAGAGTCTAGCCCAGGGAGGCAGGGTTGGGGCTGGCTGGGGACTCCCAGAACTTAGGAACTGGCATCACTAGGGGCCTCCCCGAGCTGCTGCTGGAACTCAAGGCGTGTCTGCCGGTTGGACTCAAGCAGCTCCTGGGGGCGGGCATGGAGGTGGTCGTTCTTCGCCTCTAGGTGGTCTAGACAGGAATTGATCTGGTCCAACATGGAGTTGATGGCAGCATATTCTGCTTCCCCAAAGCCGTCGTCCTCGCCTTCCGCGCCCGCCTCCACCGGCATGCCCAAGTCCCCGTTGGGCCCCGACATTGCAGGTTCGGGCGCCGCGAGGGCCACGCGACGGTGGAACCCAGCGACCCTCGCGTCAACAGCCGGCGCCGGGCGGAAGGTGGAGGCGCCGGATCGCTTTGACAGAATTTTATCATTAGATACAGTTATGTTTTATTTTTAGAGCTTTAGCATTTCCCCGTATTGTCTAACCTTTGTGATATATAATGGCTACATCATAGTTTATCAATTGACCATTAAAATTTCCTCTTACTATTTTTAAAAGCTTTTATTTATTTGACAGAGAGAGAGAGAGAGAGAGCGCGCGCAGGAGAGAGGGAACACAAGCAGGGGAGTGGGAAAGGAAGAAGAGGCTTCCTGCTAAGCAGAGAGCCTGATGTGGGGCTCTATCCCAGGACCCCGGGATCATGACCTGAGCCAAAGGCAACCGCTTAATGACTGAGCCACCCAGGAGCCCCAAAATTTCCTCAATTTCAAATGCCCAAGAGGAAGATGATTGTTTTCAGTTTTCTTTTAACATTGAATTGAGCATCTCTATGCATCTTTTTATTTACTTTGAATTGTTTCTGTAGGATACTAATCTCAAATGAAATTACTAGGTCAAAGGATATATTTTTTTAATTTTTAAAAAGATTTTATTTATTTGAGATAGAACAGGAGTGAGAGAGTACAAGCAGGGGGAGCAGCAGGCTGAAGAAGAAGCAGGCTCTCACCAGAGGAGGGATCCCAATGCGGGGTTTGATCCCAGGACTCCAGGATAATGACCTTAACTGAGTGAGCCGCTCAAGCACACCAGGTCAAAGAATATAAATGTTTCTATATTGCCAGATTTTTGCCTCCCAGAAGAGTTGATTGAGCAAGTCTACACTGTCAGGAGAATCTGAGTACACCAACTTTATCATAATTTTACCAACTTTGGAGTTGTGCTAATAAAGTAGGATTACTTAATTAGGAGTTATTAATAGGAATAAGTTGCATTATTTAGCAGTTTTATTTAGTAGACCTATCAATCTCTAGTTACTTGCTTACCAGTGAGCTCTATGCTGGGACAGATAATGTTTATTTTATTTTATATTTTTGTTTGTTTTTTGTTTTTAAGATTTTTATTTATTTATTTGACAGAGATCACAAGTAGGCAGAGAGGCAGGCAGAGAGGGGGGAAGTAGGCTCCCTGCTGAGCAGAGAGCCTGATGTGGGGCTCGATCCCAGGACCCTGAGATCATGACCTGAGCCAAAGGCAGAGGCTTTAACCCACTGAGCCACCCAGGCGCCCCTATTTTATATTTTCATTTCACTATTTCTCATAAACATTATTGGAACTTGACAGTGTAGTAACAGTAATCCTTAAATTTGATGTAGTTTTACATGGTTTACATGTTGGATGTTTTATGCTAGTTTACTTTGATGTAAGAGCTACTTTTTGACCCATAGATTGATGAGTTATTAAAATTCATAATGATATTTATTTCCAAATAGATACTCTTTGAAATAAAGAATGTGTATGTTATGGCCGTATTGAGTTGTTTCCTTAGTGTTGACTTCTGGTACGTAGTATGTGTATAATCAATGTTTTATGGTACTTATTAGGAGCCAGACTGTCATGGGTCTGCCACTTATTATCTGTATCATCTTGGGCAAATAATAACTTCTCTGTGCTTCAATTTTCTTAATTTTAAAGATAATTCATAGCTTTGTTCAAATAATTAGTGTATATAGAATGCTTAAAACAGTGTCAGGAACTAATGAATACTTAGTATATGGTGTGGTAATTATTGTTAAAGTACATTCAGAAATAATAATCTACCATAGCCCCTACAGGTGTGTGTGGTGTAGCTTGAAGGCAGGACAGTAATCATCTCTTTTGTAGCTTTGGCAGTAAAGTTGAGTTTTCTATAGGAGCTTAAAATATTTGTGGTGCAACTTACTATGTTAGAATTTTCATAAATGCATGTGAGAGTGTATCCTCTTTTTTTGTTCCCTTTCTCCCCAAGTCAGACTTCTCTTATATAAAACTCATGTAGTATAGCATACTCATATTTGAGATGATAAAATTGTGACTGTATGATTTCCATACAATCTAATTACCATTTTCTTCTATTCCACCAATTCCACTAGAAACATTTTAGTGAAACCTTTCATTTCTTCCTCTTCATAGTGGAAGAGATGATGATTAAATAAAATACCACGTTTCTAATGTTTGTTGTTTTTTAATTCTAAGTTTTTATTTTATTTTAAAGATTTTATTTATTTATTTGACAGGAGAGAGATCACAGGTAGGCAGAGAGGCAGAGAGGCAGGCAGAAAGAGAGGAAGAAGCAGGTTCCCTGCTGAGCAGAAAGCCCAATGCGGGGGCTCGATCCGAGAACCCTGAGATCATGACCTGAGCCAAAGGCAGAGGCTTTAATCCATTGAGCCACCCAGGCCCTCATCTAAGTTTTTATTTTAATTCTAGTTATTTAACCTATAGTATTAGTTTCAGGTGTACAATACAGTGATTCAGAACTTCCGTACATAACCCTGTGCTTGTCACTACAAGTACACTCCTTAATCCCCATCACCTGTATAGTCCAGCCCCCTCCACTCACCCCCCTGCTCTCTGGTAACAGTTCTCCATAAGTAAGAGTCTGTTTCTTGGTTTGTCTCTCTCATTTTTCTTTCTCTTTACTTGTTTGTTTTGTTTCTTAAATTCCACATACAGGTAAATCATTGGTATTTATCTTTCTCTGACTTATTTCACTTAGCATAATACTCTGTAGTTCCATCCATGTCATTGCAAATGGCACGATTTCGTTCTTTTTTATGGCTGGGTAATATTCCTATGTGTGTGTGTGTGTGTGTGAGTGTGTGAGAGAGAGAGAGAGAGACATCATTTTTATCCATTCATTTATCAATGGACCCTTGGGCCGCTTCCATTGTAAATAATGCCACTATAAAAATAGGGGTGCATGCATCTCTTTGAATTAGTGTTCTTGTATTCTTCAGGTAAATACCCAGTAGTACAATTGCTGGATCATAAAGTAGTTCTGTTAGCTTTTTGAGGAACCTCCATACTGGTTTCCACAGTGGCTGTACCAGTTTGCATTCCTATGAACAGTGCATAGCCGTTCCTTTTTCTCCACATCCTCACCAACACCTGTTATTTCTTGTGTTATTGATTTTAGCCCTTCTGATGGGTGTGAGGTGGTACCTTATTGTAGTTTTGATTACTATTGGCCTAATAAGTGATCATGAGCAACTTCTCATGTGTTTCTTGGCCATCTGTATGCCTTCTTTTTATGTTCTTTTGAATTCTTTACTGATTATTCAACTAATGTAACTGTACCATCAGTTCTCAATCAGTGTTGAGAGTCACTGTGTCTTTTATCATTTGTAAGGAAGGTTTTAATGATTATTGACGTATGATATTGGATTGAGGGTATTCCTTTAGTAATAACTCTTTTACTTAATTTTGATATTCTTTGAGCGGAAAAGCAAGAGAGGAGCTTACTGGTGTTGCAGTAGGAATTATAATCTATACCTTATCTTATTTGTGCTCTCTTCATAATGAGAAATTAGTGTCAATATACTCCTTTTTAGTATATGTGCTGCCAAAGCAAGCACTCAATATACTCTTAATAGCAGTGATAACTAGGACTTACTGTAATTCTTGGTCAGCTGTGAATTTCTATTTTCTTTTTACTTTTACAAAAGATAAGTTTTTAGTAAGCATACAAAAATAATAAAAGATATAAGAATACAATTACAATAAAAGTATAATAGATAAGTACATTTTTTTATATCTACCTTTAGAAAAATAATGCTTTGGGCAGTATTTTGTATAACAGATGTGATTACCAAATCTAAAATGATGTTATTAGTAAAAACTTGGATTAGCAGTGTTTATATTCATAACCATTAATCTGTAAGGTCTTTTTATTGTGTCTTTTTATTTGTGTCTTTTATTGTGTTTTTTTTTTTAAGATTTTATTTATTTGTCAGAGCATGTGCACAAGTAGGGGGAGTGGCAGGCAGAGGGAGAAGCAGGTTCCCTGCTGAGCAAGGAGCCTGATGCAGGACTCAGTCCCAGGACCCTGGGATCGTGCCCTGAGCTGAAGACGCTTAACCAACTGAGCCAGCATCCCTAGATTTATTTTATTTTATTTTATTTTATTTTATTTTATTTTATTTTATTCTTTTCTTTTCCTTCCCTTTTCTTTTCTTTTCTTTTTTAAGAGAAGGAGAGAGTGTATGCTTGAGGAGGGGAGGGGAGAGGGAGAGAAAGAGTCCTTAGGCATACTCCCTGCTGAGCACGGAGCCTGACAGTGCTGGATCCCACTACCTATGAAATCATGAAGTGAGCCAAAACCAAGAGTCGGACACCTAACCAACTGAGCCACCCAGGTGCCCTTGTATTTGTGTATTTCTAATGTTTTGTTGTAATTTTAGGCTATAAGACAAGAACTTACTTATATCATCTAGGGATTAGAGGTCTGGGAATAATTAAGACTCACTTAAATGAAGTTTAACTTAAAAACTGATATTTTTATTAAAGGATATTTGATATATTGGGTTGATCTCAATATTGACATATTCATCCTTTCATGAATACAACATTTGGAAAAGTCTGAGGTGTTCTTTATGTGTGCCATCAACTTTGAGGAATTTCATCAAACTGCTTATATACTCTTGGGAATTGGGGATACATGTGAAGAACATCTGTCGTGTCTGCCGTGAGTGGGGCAAAATTAAAAGCTGCTTTCATTAAAACTGGGCTTCTATTTTTCACACTTCTGAGGTGTTTGATTTCCTTACATAGAACTAAACATTGTATACCAAATAACCTTATGGGATAACATCAAATTCATGAGTTAAAGATTTAAAACCTTTTGTTTAACAATTAAACTAAACATGTAGTTCTCAGTTTGGGGCTTTAAAGAAGGCAGTAAGATTAGGATTGATTAAGCAGTAGGAATATGTACATTTAATGTCAAAGTAAAATACAGAACTTGTAATAAACTTAATAGATACCATGTAAGCACCATGCTCTATACTATGTATTTTACATATATTGTTATCTTTTATTCTTTTTCACAACACTGAGAATGGTATATGATTTCCTACAATTGAGGATCGTAGTGAAATCATACCACTTCAAATTTTTCTAATATAGAAACTCAAAGGTACCTTAACCTTGAAAGGGAGTAAAGTCCTTCTAGCTCATAGTTACAGGTTTTCAAACTCTTAGGTTCTAGTTTTGTTATTATGACCATAGTGATGTTCCCAGGACCCCAGGAATACTCTAGGATCACTTTTTGCATTTCGTAGCTCTTGACCAAGATATGAGAAGGAAATTAAAGCGGAGAGTTATGTGTCTATAAGGTATTGCTGACCTTGTAGCCTTGTGACACAAGCCTCCTCTCCTGGGTACCTTACTTAACATTTTTACTCACTCTGTTAATGTCCTATTCCTGTGTCACAAATTACCACATATTTTGCATCTTAAAATAATACATATTTATCTCACAGTTTTTGTAGGTCACAAGTCCAAGTGGGCTCAGCTGGGTCTTCTGCTTAGGGTCTTAACAAAGCCAAAGTTAATTAGTTGGTTGAGCTGTATTACATGTTAGAGTGCCCGGGGAAAGAATCCACTTCTAGCTTAATTCAGATTCTTGACTGAATGAAGATTCCTTGTGGACTGATAACCAGAGTTGGTATTTACTCTGAAAGTTGAAAGGCTGGGATCTCTGGGTGACTCAGTTGGTTAAACGTCTGTGTTGGGCTCGGGTGGCTTGGGTCATGATCCCAGAATCCTGGGATCCAGTCCCACGTTGGTCTCCCTGCTCATCACGGAGCCTGCTTCTCTCTCTGCCTGCTGCTCTGCCTATTTGTGCTCTCCATCTCTCTCTCTCTCTCTCTCTCAAATAAATAAATAAATAAATAAAATCTTCAAAAAAGAAAAAAAAAAGCTGAAAGGCTTTCAGTCCTGTCCCCTCAAGTAATGGCAAGACAAGTCTCCCTTACGCTTCTAGTTTTTGTGGCTTATGCTACTACTGAATCTCTCAGAATCCAGACAAAGTTTTCTGTTCTTAAGGGCTCCTGGATTGGGCCATCTGGGTAACTCAGAATAATCTTCCTGTTTTAGGATTTGTTATCTTTTTACAACTCAGAGTCCATTTTGCCATATAATATAACTGTTCATAGTTTCTAGGGATTTGGGTGTAGACTACCTTGTGGGACCATTCTACCTTCTGCACTCATGTGCTCCTGAAAAGAAATTTGATAAACTTTGTACCCTTGCACATTTCTAAGTTGAATCTTAAAATTTTTCATCTTAAGATTAAAAAGTTGGAAAAAAAGTACAATTTCTGGCTTTTCTAGATACACTATTTTTTTTATAAGTACCTAATGTTAGTAGCGATTTGCTGTCATTTTAAAAAACTAGAATTAATCTTTAAGAGTTGGAATTTTCATTATTCCTCTTTCTTATTGAGCTTCTGTTTAACTTCCACTTCTCCAGCATAATTTTATTTGATTCCAGTGGATTTTAATGTTTTAAAGTATTGATACTTTATCATACTTCTCTGCAATAAATATAAATTGAACTTTTCTAAATTTCTTATTGATTTCTTTTCATCGAGCTCTTTTGGAACAGTGTATTTTTGGACAATATTTTGGGAATGGAAGAAGCAATCATTAAATGAAAAGTTTTTATTGTTCCTGTCATTACGCTATAAACAATATATACATAAATTCAGAACATTCCTAAACACAGGGCAAAATTCTTAAAAACAATGCTTTTAGCAGAAATATAAGACAGGCAAAGACACAAACCTGAGGCTTATTGGTGCCTGGATTAAGGTAGGCTTTAAGACACTTTTTAAATAATCCCCTTGTTTGGTTCTGTGGAGGTTTTACAACCTGGGGCAATGCATGGTAATGAGATTTGGTATGGATGGGAAGTATGAGATTTTTGAACTGCGGAAGAATGAGGATTTAGGGAAAGTAGATCATTTTTAGGAAAGAAAACATAGGGAAATACAGATATGGAATTTTTTTTTAAATTTATCCTTCTCAGGTGTCCCTTGGAATGCATTAGTGTACCTTCAGTAATACATACACCTGTTTGAATACTGCTTTTTTTTTTTTTTTTTTTTTTAGATTTTATTTATTTATTTGACAGAGATCACAAGTAGGCAGAGAGGCAGGCAGGGAGAGGGGGAAGCAGGCTCCCCGCTGAGTGGAGAGCCACATATGGGGCTCTATCCCAGGACCCTGAGATCATAGCCTGAGCCGAAAGCAGAGGCTTAACCCACTGAGCCACCCAGGCGCCCCTCAATGCTGCCTTGAAAAGACTGTCCTCTTCCTGCCTAGCTCCTATTCTTCCACAAGGCCAGAAGCCCATAGACTCTTCTGAGTCTATGTCAAGACAGACTTAGTTCTTTCTCACATGAATATCTACTTTCTGAGCCTTGTTTTTTTTGTCGCAATATCTGCTTTCCAGAATATTTACCATTAGCAGTGTTTGCCTCCTTTAGCAGAGCCCATACCCCTTAATTACAGGTTAATTATATCCAAATATGGGGATACCTTAGGGATATGGTGGGTTAGGTTCCAGACGACCACAATAAAGGAAGTCAAATGGATTTTTTGGTTTCCTAGTGCGTATGAAATTTATGTTTTCAATATCCTGTAGTCTATTAAGTGTGTGCTAGTATTATATCTTAAAAAAAAAAAAAAAACTATACATACCTTAATTTAAAAATACTTTTTTGCTAAAAAAAAAATGCTTACCATCATCTGAGCTTTCAGCCAGTTGTAATCTTTTTGCTGGTGTAGGGTTTTGCCTATGGTTACTGTTCACTGATCAGGTGGTGGTTGCTGAAGGTGAAGTGGCTATGGCAATTTTTTTAAATACAATATCAATGAAGTTTATCCACGGAGGAACTTGCAAAGTTGGAGTGAATCCTCTCAAACCCAATCACTGCTTTTTCAACTAATTTTATGTAGTATTCTAATTTCTTTGTGATCATTTCAATAATCTTCATAGTATCTTTACCAGGAGTAGATTCCATCTCAAGAAATCACTTTCTTTGCTCATGCATAAATAAAGAGCAGCACCTCATGTGTTCAAGTTTTATCATGAGATTGCAGCAACTCAGTCACATCTTTAGGTTCCACCTCTAGTTCTCTTGCTGTTTTCACCACAATTGTAGTTACTTCCTCCACTTAAGTTTTGAGCACCTCAAAATCGTCGTGAGAGTTGGAATCAACTTCTTCCAAACTCCTCTGTTAATGTTAATATTTTGATCTCTTCCCATAAATCCCAAATGCTTGTAATGGCATCTAGAGCAGTCTTTTCTAGAAGGTTTTCAATTTTCTTTGTCTAGATCCATCAGAGGAATCACTATCTCTAGTAGCTACAGTTACATAAAATGTATTTCTTAAATGAGACTTGAAAGAATTAGTTCTTGATCCATGCCCAGCAGAATAGATTTGTTTAGCAGGCATGAAAACATTAATCTTGTTACACACCTCTTGGAGTTTTTGGGTGTCAGGTGCATTGTCAATGAGCAGTAGCATTTTGAAAGGAATCTTTTTTTTCTGAGCAGCAGTTCTCAACAGTGGGCTTAAAATATTCAGTAAACCATGTTGAAAACAGATGTGCTGTCATCGAGACTTTGTGTTCCATTTATAGAGCATAGACAGGGTAGATTGAGTGTAATTATTAAGGGCCCTAAGATTTTCAGAATGATCAAGGAGCATTGGCTGCAACTTAAAGTTACCAGCTGTGTTAGCCCCTAACAAGAGATCCTGTTCTTTGAAGCTTTGAAACCAGGCATAAACTTTTTTCTAACTATAAAAGCCCTGGATGGCATTTTCTTCCGATCTAAGGCTGTTTCATCTACATTGAAAATCTTTTGTGTAGTCACCTTCGTTAATGATCTTAGCTAGATATTCTAGATAACTCGTTGGAGTTTCTGTATTAGCATTTGCTGCTTCACCTTCTACTTTTTAAAGATTTTATTTACTTATTTGTTTGTCAGAGAGAACACAAGCAGGAGGAGCAGCAGGCAAAGGTAGAAACAGGCTCCCTGCTGAGCAAGGAGCCCAATGCAGGACTTGATCCAAGGATCCTAGGATCATGACCCAAGCCAAGGCAGATGCTTTAACCAGTTGAGCCACCCAGGTGACACCCAGGTGTCCCTATCTTCTTCTTCTTCTTCTTCTTTTTTTTTAAGATTTTGTTTATTTGACCGAGAGAAAGAGATCACAAGTAGGCAGGGAGGCAGGCAGAGGGAGAGGGGGAAGCTTATGCGGGGCTCTCTCCTAGGACCCTGAGGTCATGACCTGAGCCGGAGGCAGAAGCTTTAACCCACTGAGCCACCCAGGCGCCCCTGCTTTACAAATATTTTACTAAGAAATATGATGTGTGTGGCTTTTATTGCCAACAATTCATCTTCAGGCCTTCCAGCATTACTTAGAAAAACCACAAATACCCATTTTTGTATGGCATGGGTTCCTTCTTTACATACCTTGCCTTTATTTTTCAGTGGAATGAGAATGAACAATGAACTTCTTAATTTTGCGAAGTCCAAATCACTTCTTAATCTGTAATAAACTAATGCAAAAACACAATTGCAGTTTTTATCCTACCCCCAAAGAAGAACCCACTGAGCCCCCACACCCCCATGCTCTACTTTTTAAAAAAAAATTTAGGTAATCTCTACACCCAGTGTGGGGCTTGAACTCAAGACCCCAAGATCAAGAGTTGCATGCTCTACTGACGAAGTTAGCCAGGTGCCCCCTCATCTTAATACTTTTATGTTATGAAGGTGGCTTCTTTTCTTAAACCTTATGAACCAACTCTGCCAGTTTCCAACTTTTCTTCTGCAGCTTCCTCACCTCTCTTAGCCTTCTTAGAGTTAAGGAGAGTTAGGGCCTTAGTCTGGATTAGGTTTTAGTTTAAGGGAATGTTGTAGCTGATTTGATCTATTCAGACCACTGAAAGTTTCAGTTGTAAGGCTGTTTCATTTATCATTTGCATGTTCACTAAAATAGCATTTTTTATTCCTATCAAGAAGTTTACCTTTGCATTCACAGCTTGGCTACCTGTTTTTTCCAATAGGCCTAGCTTTTGGCCTACCTCGGCTTTCAACGTGCCTTCCTCACTAAGGGTGACCATTTCTAGCTTTTGGTTTAATGTGAGAGATGTGCCCCTCTTCCTTTCCCTTGAACATTTAGAGGCCATTGTAGGGTCATTAATTGATCTAATTTCAATATTGTTATGTCTCAGAACAACACAGGGAAGCAGAGAGGGGGAGAGGAGGAGCTGGTAGGTAGAACAGTTAGAATTTACACAACACTTATCAATTAAGTTTGCTGTCTTATGTGGATGTAGTCCATGGCACCCTAAAACAATTGTAATAGTAACATCAAAAATCACTGATCACAAGTCACCATAACAAATATAAAAAGAGTAAAGAAGCTTGAAATTTGCAAGAATTACCAAAAGGTGACACAAAGGCATGAGGTGAGCAAATGCTCCTGGAAAAAATGGCACCAGTAGAGTTGTTCCATGCAGTGAAGATTGCCAAAAACTTTCAGTTTATTAAAAATGAACTGTCTGTGAGGCACAGTAAAGTGAAGCTTAATAAAAAATAAGGTACGCCTGTGTAAGAAATACATGTACAGTAGCTAGGGTAGGGTAGCAGTGGTAAAAGAGAAGTTCTTTACATCTGTGTGTTTCAAGTAAAAAAAAAAATATATATATATATATATTGTTTAATGTCTTTCAAAGTCATTAATCTTAACATTGCATGCATAAAACATAAACTGTATAGACCAGGCCAGGTACATTTTGCTAGCTTAATCTCCTTGTCTTTCTCTTGAAGACCAGAAGTCCATCTTGCTGTTTTCTAGGGTGTTAGTTCCTGGTCTTTTGTGAGCAACTGCTAAAATAAGAACACAACACTCTGTAGGAAAATCTGAAGCCCTACTTAAAAATACATATTTCCCTGAAAGAAACAGTTTGATTTGCAGAAATTTATCTCTGCCTAGAAAACATGAACCTTTACACAAGAGGCATTTGCCCTTTGAACTGCTGCTCCATTTATAGTCCTTATTTTACATTTGTCTAGCTAAATATCCTGTTCAGGTCCCTTCCCCTTTAAGGAACAGTCTGTGTAAAACAGAATTTTGATGCCAGTTTTGAAATGAGAGTCTTTGCAGCTTCTAGTATTCTCATCAAAGTTATAAACATGAAGACTGTTTCAGCCAGCCTTATTTAAGGTAAAGTGCAGTCCTTCTTTTCAACAGTCTGTGCAATAGAGACATCTCCCAAGTTCATACACAGCCTAATAATGAGAGTTCAGTCCTTAAATAATGGTAGAGGAGAGTCTACTTTCCCTTTTAACATCTCGTTCCAGGATTGCTCCCTTTTCCTAATGGAATTGGTAACTTGGTTTTCTGCCAGGTTCTTACCCAGACTCTGCTTAGGCACTCCATTACTTACATAATGGCCCTGTGTTAATCGTTTGAGTTTTGTGGGCTGCCTATGTGAGTTTATCCTCCCAAACTACAACTTACTGAGGTTGTTTCTTTGCTCTTGCATTGTTATTCTGGTCTTCAGATCTCTCTCTTTTTTCTCTGTCACCTACAGATTGGCCTTTTATATTTAGAGAAATTCTTTATGAACACTGGTCTTGCTCCTTGGCCACTGGCAGGACTTTCTGCTTTTGAAAGCTCCCTTTAGTGGACTGCTAAGACATTTCTACAAGATATCCAACCATCTTACATTTTAAGGTGAGGTGTATGATGACAGAAATGTTGACCGGTATTCATTTTCTTCTTTTTCTTTATTATAGATGCTCTGGTTTTTAACTAAGCATATGGTGAAATTAGGACTTTATTTCTCAACTTAGCATAGCTGTTGTGACTTAAATTCTGGCGTATGGAATGTAAATAGAAGTTCCCTGTGAGTTGTTGGAAAATTTCCTTAGCGGGAGGCTATTGCTCACCTCCTCATTCTCCTTCCTGTTACCTGATCAGCAGAGTAGTTATGGTTAGACCTTAAGCCGTTATTTTAAACCATGAAGGGGACACCCCATGTTGAGGATGGCAAAACAACAAAATAGGAGGAGCCTGCGTTTCTGATGATCATGATTTGGGATTACCTGTGCTTTTATGTGAGAGAAATTAACTTCTGAATCATTTAAGCCATTGTTAATAAATTTTGAGTTTTCTGTCACTCATAGCTGAACCCAGTCGAGCTGATACCGGTATAAAAAAAAAATCAAGCTGTTTCCAAATGAGAAGCATATGAACTGGGTCCCCTGGATACTATGGTACAGCCCTGACTCAAGAAAAAAATCTTCATCTCTAAATAAAAACTGGAAGAAAAGAAAAAAAAATACATTATCATCTCCACTCAGAATTCTGATGCTCAGATTCAGCACTGCCATTTCACCTATTATGTGAATAGGTGGCTTACTTACCCCCCCTCCCCGATTAAAAAGCTTAGTTTTTCTCCTTTCACCAAGATTCCATAGCTGTACTTCCATCTTTGAAGCTGTTAGACCTCTAGGTGGCATTTTGTTAGGAGTTACAGGCGACCACAGGATAAACATCTTCCTAAAGCATTGAAACTTTTGGAGGGAACCTTAATTTTTATATCAGAAAATAATGGAATGAAAGGCAAACTTCACATTTTTAAAGTAAACACCAACATTTTTCTGTTGGAGTTCAACTGCATGAGCCTATTTCCTCAGATCTCACAGAGTAAGGCATTCAATCTCTTTTCTGCCTCTCCTTTGCCCTAGGGATACTCAGATGGAAACTTGAGAAGCACTGCTTACTTGATTAAAGCTAAGGGATTCCTGGCAGCAGTGAATAAAGCTCATGGCCCACCAGTTAGAAAGGTAAGAGATTTTAAGCTTTTAATGCAAATTGGGTTTTTTATTTTCCAGCTTTCTCTCAGATATTACTGAATTCACCAGTGCTTCCAGATAGTATCCTCAGGGTGCTAGTGTCCTACCGTATTGATAGTGTTTAGTAGAAAAAAATAATTGGAGGTTTAATAAATTTGGAAATGTCCTTTTGGAGCTACAATGCATATCCACAAATAAAAGCACACTGAAGACCTAACATTAAGTTGTGTAATTTTTTTTGAAAGATTTTATTTGTCAGAGAGAGAGCACAAGCAGGGAGAAGGGCAGACAGAAGGAGAAGCAAGGCTCCTTGCTTAGCAGGGACCCAATCCTGGGAGCTTGGGATCATGACCTGAGCTGAAGGCAGACACTTGACTGACTGAACTACCCAGGCGTCCCAAATTGTTTAATTTTAACTCAGAGCCTCCCAACCTTACCTGATTAGGGAATTCTCTATAGCAAAGGATTCCCCATATGAAAGTGCCAATTCTTCTAGGATTTTATAAAGGATAGTAGCAAGAGTTACTCCTTGAAGTATTTCCTTTCTTTTTTTTTTTTTTTAAGATTTTATTTATTTATTTATTTGACAGAGAGGAGAGAGATCACAAGTAGGCAGAGAGGCAGGCAGAGAGAGAGGGAGAAGCAGGCTTCCGGCTAAGCAGAGAGCCCGATGCAGGGCTGGATCTCAGGACCCTGAGATCATGACCTGAGCCTAAGGCAGAAGCTTTAACCCACTGAGCCGCCCAGGCACCCCATTGAGCCACCCAGGCGCCCCTCCTTTCTTTTTTTTAAAGTAAGCTCTGTGCCCAATATGGGGCTTGAACTCATGACCTCAAGATCAAGAATCACATGCTATACCTACTGAGCCAGCCAAGTGCCCTGAAGTATTTTCTGTAGTCCAAAAATATTTTGGATAAAAAGTATTCCATGTTTGAAGGCTGTACATGCTAACTAAAATGTCAACATTTATTTGCTTTTGTATTAAGTTAAATCAACTAAACTTAGTTCCATGATTATTCACACTGATCAGAAACATTAATAGGAAGTTATATAGTCCTCAAATGCACCTTTATTGAAAGTCTTCTGTGTGTCGCCACAGTGTGGTGATGTTAAAGTTATAAAATACAGTGGTTTCTCATTCTAAGCCATTTATAGTTTGGGGATATAGCTTCTAAAAATGGAAAGAAAATTTCGATAAATGTGATCTGGCATGCAAAATCTTTCAAAACATGACAGTCTAGTGATAGACTTTGTCAGATATATCAAAATATACAAGCAGATTGGCCAATGGTTTTATTGTTATGCCCAGATTTTGAGATCCCCAAAGACCACCAGGGAGCCGAGTCCGATGCAAAAACAAAGAGCCTTTATTCAGGCTAGCCCCGGCGGGATCCCCCACACTCACCTATGCGGGATCCCCCACACTCACCGATGCAGCGGCGTAGTGCAGAGAAAGAGCGTCGTAGTGCAGAGAAAGCGCGTGAGTTTCAAAAGGTGCGGCAGTTTTATAGGGGCGAGTGGCCAATGAGATTGTAACACACACAGAAAGTTGCATAGTCATGTTAGGTCACACACAGGTGGCCAATTGAATTACACTTTACCCTACAGTAGCTGTTTGAACTAGCCTATCACTCTGGTCAGAATTGGCGGGCAAAAGGCAGGGTTTACATTCTTTGGCGGTTAGGGGTTCCGCATTCCTATTGGCTAACTTAAACTGACAAAGTCAGGCTGGGCCAAACTAGCTCAAGAGCAGGCTAGGCAATATTTGACATTCTGTGGTTTTTCTCAGAAGTAGGTCATGTGGGGGTTATACACAAGATGGCGGGTGTAGCACAAAACGGAGTTAGCCCTACTCTGCTCTTTCAGTTATATCTGAATCTGAAGGTTCAGATCAAAAGAAACCATGTGTAAATGTATAGTTACTCTTAATTTGGACAAAATTTAGAAAATAAATATATATGTATATATATTGAAAAAGTAATTTTTTTTGAAAAAGCAGTTTTTAAGCAGGAAATTTTTTGAGAAGGAAAGGATGGCAAACTCTTGCACACTGATACACACACACATATATATGTGTGTGTGTGTGTGTGTGCGTTAAGTAATTTTTGAGCTGCTTGACCAACTTAAATGGTTCAAATCCACATTCGGTTAGAATTATTTTCCATAAAATGTAATTCCAGGGGCACCTGGGTGGCTCAGTCCGTTAAGTGTTCAACTTTTGATTTTGGCTCACATCATGCTCTCAAGGTTATGAGATTGAGCCCTGTGTCAGGCTCTGCACTCAGTGGGGAGTCTGCTTCTTCCTCTCTCTCCCTCTGTCTCTCTCCCTCTCCCTTCCTTCCTTCCTCCCTCTTTCCCTCTGCTCCTCCCCCCACGTGTGTGTATTCCCACCCCCCCCAAAATAAATAAATCTTATTTTAAAAATGTGAATTCTATGAGGGCAGGGACTGTGTATGAGTGATCTGAATTTCAGGGTAGAGAGATAGTGGATGGAGGGTGAACAGTTAAAAGAAAGATGGGTAGGTGGGAAATGAGCACATTCTAGGCTGAGAGATGGGGCAGATTAAAAGCCTTCATGAAACTAGAGCCAGGGGATTAAGGAGTAGCATAAGACTGGGCTGGAAGGCAGGGGTCAGTCCATATGCAATGGTCTGGAGGCAGTATTATGGATTTGAGGTTTATCCTAAACCTTTCCTTTATAACTGGTCCTTTCCTCTCATTTTGACAGGTACCGTTGGTGTGCAAATCATCGTTCTCTTTTTTTTCTGAATTTAGCAATAGTTTGTACTGGCTTTCTTATGCATAGTATTGCCCTTTAATCCATCCTCCATACTTCTATTAGATCTTGCAGAAATTCCCCTTTGATTATCTAGTTCATCATCATAAAATCTTTCCATTTTTTACAGCAGGATTAAGCACACTTTTTCTTTAAAGGGCCAGATAGGGGCTATTTTAGACTTTATAGGGGCCACATATGGTCTCGGTTGCTTATTCTCCTGCCACCTCCGCCCATTTAAAAATGTGAAAAACTTGCTTAGCTCAACATTTTGGCAGAGGCCTATATTTATAACCTCAGAGTGGCAGGGGGATGGGGGTGGTGAGGGTGGAAACTAAACTCCTTGCAGGGTATAAAGGCCCTTCAGGATTTGCTTCTCTTTCTGGCGTTATCTTCCCTTCAACCTTATATCCGTATGCTTCAGCCATCAGGAATTCTTAAAGACCCCTCAGTGTACTCTGCTTCTTTGTGATTCTATGTTTGCTGTCTTCTCTGCTGAAAACATCAGCCCTTACTGCCTGATGCCTCTACCGTTGAGACTACACTCAGGCACTACTTCCTTCAGTAGTAGCCTTCCCAGACCATCTCTCCACATTTGGCCATGTACTTGTCTTAGTTAGGGGTTAGAAACTTAATCAAATAAATTCAGGTTTTAAAAAAAAGAGCTCATACTCAGAATACAGAAGACTTGCATGATTCAGTAACAGAAAGCATAGTCAGGCATTACAGAAACTACTTTCCTTCTTGGCTGCATGGTTTCTCATCTCTGTGTTTCTGTGACTACTCTCTTCTGGGTTTCATTAATTTATTGTCAGTATGAATATGATAGTAAATGTCTACCAGTCTGGAGTATGATTTGGAATCTCTGCTGCCCACCTCTGGCTGATTTTTTTCTTTTTACAAATTTCCTGAAGAGGTAATCTGATTGGCTTAATTAAGGTGTCTTCCCTGGTTCACCTGAGGCAAGTATGTCATGGTCATGGATATTATAGGATTGCCCTTCACTGGTAATCTGGCTCTCTAAGAAGGGAGTGTGGGTGCTGAGGAGAGATGACCAGCTCCATAATCCTCATCCCCATGTTCTCATAGTGCCTGTGTATATCTTTATTATTATATGTATATCACTGAATTATACTTGTTCTTACTAATCTGATTTTGAGGGCAAGGACTATATCTCTTATTCTTAATATGGCATAAGGTACAAAATAGGCAGTCAGATATTTTCCAAATACATTTTATAAAGTAGCTGTATTAGAAATATTTGGGGATGCTATACATCATACCTAACATTTAATATTATCCATATTTTAGAAATCTGCTTTGAAACTGGAGTATGTGCTTTTAAAGTAAGAAATTATAACATTTATAGTTCTGTGGCTAACTAGAGGATCAGGAAAATTAACATTTTAGAATTTACAGATTTTTGGGGTGCCTGACTGGCCCAGTCAGAAGAGCATTCAACTTTTGATCTCAGACTTGTGAATTCAAGCCCACATAGGGTGTAGAGATCACTTAAATTAAAAAAAAAACTTAAAATATTTTTTTAATTAAAAAAGAATCTAGAATTTTTTTTAAATATTTATTTATTTGACAGAGAGATCACAAATAGGCAGAGAGGCAGGCAGAGAGAGAGGGGGAAGCAGGCTTCCCGCTGAGCAGAGAGCCCGATGCGAAGCTCGATCCCAGGACCCTGAGATCATGACCTGAGCCAAAGACAGAGGCTTTAACCCACTAAGCCACCCAGATGCCCCAAGAATCTAGAAATTTTTGAAGTTAATCACCAGAAATTGACTTGCTCCCTCCCATTTTTTTTTAAAGATTTTATTTTTAAATAATCTTTACCCGATGTGGGGCTCAAACCCACAACCCTGAGGCCAAGAGTCACATGCTTCACTGACCCAGCCAGCCAAACACCCCTCTCCCTCCCATTTTTAAAGCTTCATTTACCCACCCTATTTTCTATGAAGTAAATTGGTTTCTTTCTTACTTGTTTTTGATGGAGATTGAAGAAAAGCCAGGTGTTTTGTTTTGTTTTGTTTTGTTTTAAGATTTTATTTATTTATTTATTTATTTATTTATTTATTTATTTATTTATTTATTTATTAGGAAAGAGAGAGAGTGAGAGAGAGCATGAGAAGGGAGGTCAGAGTGAGAAGCGGACTCTCCATGGAGCTGGGAGCCCGATGTGGGACTCGATCCCGGGACTCCGGGATCATGACCTGAGCTGAAGGCAGTCGCTCAACCAACTGCACCACCCAGGGGCCCCAAGCCAGGTGTTTTTATCAGCTGAATCATTTTAATGATATTGTTCCCATGCCATTTTGAATTCTGTTATTATGATCTAAAGGATCATCTTGCTTTAACACATTCCATATGAAAAAAAAGGAACTAATACGACAAATAATTGTCTGATATCATCTCTTGAGTTTTTATTAAGATATGGTAATTGTTCTCTTAGGGTTCTGTTTCTCTTAACCTTGCAGTATAAAAGTGATTTTTCTACTCTTTGACATCCCATAACATGAAAGTTATAAACCAGAAACAAGCAGAGAATTGTTAGAGAATCCATGTTTTGTAGTATTTTTCTCATAACCGCTCCTAAACACTACATGACACTAATTATATAATGGTTATAGAGTCCATTATTATAGTGCAAATAACTATAATTTAAACTCCTTCTATAAGTTTTTCCATTTTTAATTTTTTAGTTCAGAAGCTTTTAAGAGTGACTTGCCAGCAAGATGTCCTGTTACACCAAATACTTTATTTTCTACAATAAGACATTTTCCTACAAAACCACAATACAGCCCTGAAAATCAATAAATTGACATTGCTATATTGCTACCATCTAATGTGCGAATCACATTTTAAGTCTTGCCAGTTGTTCCAATAATGTCCTTTTATAGCAGAAGATTTCTGTGTAGAGTTCACATTGCAGTTAGTTGTCATGTCTCACTCATCTCTTTTAATCTGAAACAGTTCTTCAGTCTTTCCTTGAGTTTGATGACTTGGACACCTTAAAAGATTAAAGACTAGTTATTTTGAAGAGTTTACCTCAATTTGGGGTTGTGTAATATTTTTCATGATTAGATTCAGATTTATTTATCTTTGACATGACTATCAGAGAAGTGATGCTGTGTCCTTCTTGTTGCATCCTATTGGAGGACATGATACTGGTTTTCCTTATTTCTGATTTTATTAACTTGAATCATTTGATGTAAGGTGATACTTGCCAGACTTTTGTAATTAAAATATATTTTATCAGGAGGTATTTTGGAGGATATGAATGTCCAGTCTTATCGAATGTTGAATTTATTCTATATCAGTATGGATTAATGGAATCCTATTTTATTCACAACATGAACCATTACTGTCATTATTTATTTTGATTCTGAAATTGTTTCAGATTTGAGTACTTTATGGCCAAATTCGTAACCAAGTCCTTCTTTATTTTCTTGCAAAAGATATTCAAGGCCCATCCTGTACTTGTCCTACCCTAGCCCTGTAGCCAGACAATTCTTGAAGGAGCCCAGGTTCCTTTCGGTAAAGAATGGTATTTAGACATCAAGACCTGGGTACCTCCTGGGTGTATTGTTTTGGGGGTATCAGTATTCTCAGGCCCTCCTCAGTAGACACAGCTAGGGAAATACATGAACATATATGCAGATATATACACACATTATTATCTATACCTTCATATCTCTACTGCTGTACCTTTATATCTCTTTTGAAAGTTATAAATTCATACCAGTATCCAAATGTCATCTGATTACCAGGAGTCATTCTGTATAATTACCTTCACCTCTAGTGTGAATTTACTTTTACCCACTACATCCTTGATATATCTGTGTACTCTGTCAATCTCTATGTGTGTATATAATGCATCACCTGTTGCTACCACGCCCACTTCTCCTCATCATGTAGATGTTCTCCAGCTCGGGCCCTGGTATACTGTCCTGGACTGGTACCATCTCTATCCCTCACCTCATATGGTTGCCTCCTATTACCTCCCCAGCTACCTTCCATTCCCATGGACAGTGTTCTCTCTCTGTCCCATCTGTGACACCCTGGACTGTCTGCTCCCCAATAGCCTGTCTAAGCTGCTTTTCATGAAGATATCCTTATATATGTTTTTTGTGGAGGCTTGGCTTTTGTATTTTAAGTTACAAGAAGTGGTTTGCTAGTTAATTTCTCCCATTTTCTTCTATTCATTGTTCCTTGAAATGTTCTTCTTTACTATTATTGGCATCTTATGTATGATTTTATTTGGTTTGTTGAATAATTTGAAAAGTCCTAAAGGGTCTTTCTACACTACTTTTTTTAAAGGTGGTTTACATAAAGCTTCTGTATTGTTGGTAGTCATAGAATAGCAAGGCATAACAGTTGATATACATAGTGTATAGCAAGGCATACCAGCCGGCAGGCACAGTATAGCATTAAAAATGTTCTTGTCCCACTTCTTAACCTTGAATGAGTTGCCCTTTGGTACCTCATTAGTCAAGGTTAGGTAGTTGGGACTAGATCAAGAATATAATAAAGTACATGATTATAAATCCATGTGCTAAGAAAGCCTATGATCTGTATTCAAGAGAGAATTTTGGACTAAGATTTTGTTTTTAAGAATGGGCAAAGGAAGCACTTCACAGAACTACAAATGACCATTATATATATGAAAAAGTTTAATCTTACTAGTGTACCAAGATATGCAATTTTAAAATTAGGGTCTTTTTTCACTAATCTGACAAAAATATTAAATAATATTGTTGGTATGAGTGTTGAGAAATGAGGACTTTCTATACACTACTGGTAAAGTAGAAATCAATACAACATATCGGAGGGCGTTAGCAATGTAAATCAAAAGTCTTACAAATATGCCTTCACTTTGACATAGTAATTTTGATCTTGTTTTTGTTTATCATTTTTTTTGTTTTTCGCTTTTTTAATTAAGCAGAAATTTTGTTTAAGCTTATCAAAGATTATTACAAACACAAAATATTCTCTTAAAAGTGTCCTAAATTAAATGAAAGCCACATCATCAAAGTAAAACAGTTGTGACATTAAGAATTCATTTAGGTTGGGGCACCTGGATGGCACAGTCGGTTAAGCGTCCGACTCTTGATTTCAGCTCAGGTCATGATCAGGTGGTGGAATCCATGCTTAGCATGGAGTCTGCTTGAGATTTTCCCTCCCTTCATCTGCGCCTCCTACTTGTGCATTCTCTCTCTCTCTCTCTCTCTTTCTCTCTCTCTCTCTCATAAATAAATAAACATAAATTTTTAGAGTTCATTTAGGTTATAGTATTTTCACATTTTATTTTTAATCATTTGCAGTGTTCTGAAATCACATTTAAATATTTTTTTAAAGATATGAAATAATGTATATTTATTTTTTAAAGTACAACCACAGCTATAAAGTGGAGGAACTTAAAGAAGACAAAGACCAAATCTATTTCATATACAGGATTGGACTTTCCAATACACAATATGACATGAATCTTTCCAAACAAGTTTGCTTAAGAAACAGTTCCCATGTTTAGTGTTAAAAATAAAGCAGTCTTCTCATTTAGAAAAAATAAGATCTCATTTGATTAATAAAGCCTATTTTTTTTTAAAGATTTTACTTGTTTGAGGAAGAGAGAGTGGAGTGAGTGAGAACACAAGTCAGGGGGGAGCACAGAGGGAGAAGGAGAAGCAGACTCCCCACTGAGCAGGGAGCCCGATGTGGGACTTGATCCCAGGATCCCAGGATCATGACCTGAACTGAAGGCAGATGTTTAACTTGACTGACCCAGCCAGGTGCCCCAATAAAGCCTGTTCTTGCCCCAGTTTTAAAATGCTTGTCTTCATTTATGAACTGTAAATTCATGAGAAAAATTGTTTTTCTATGGTATGGAAATCTCTGGAACAACAAATTACAAAATATTCCATTTTTAATTTTTGTTTATTTTTTTTAAAGATTTTATTTATTTATTTTGACAGAGAGAGATCACAAGTAGGCAGAGAGACAGGCAGAGAGAGAAGGGGAAGCAGAGAGCCCGATGCAGGGCTTGACCCCAGGACCCTGAGATCATGACCTGAGCTGAAGGCAGAGGCCTTAACCCACTGAGCCACCCAGGCACCCCAGTATTCCATTTTTTTAATGAACAAAAATGTTTTCCTTCCCAAAATGTAAACATCTAGCAAATAAAACAAGCATTATGTTTCAGATATAGAAACACTAATAATTTGCTTATGCAAGAGCTGTATTTGGTAGTAACATTTTTGTCTTAAATATAAAAGCACTTTACTAAAAGAATCAGACCATTATTATTTAAGGTCTATTCCTTCACCCAGTTTCCTTATCTGAGTAGAAATTCATCAGTTTCTGTTGAATTTTGGCTGTAGGACCAGACCACAGGAAAAGTCTGAAATACCTAAAAGTCATTTGGCTGGAGAAAAGTGTTTTCTTAAGATTTGGAAGCAGTCATTCATCACTTTGTATTTAAATGCATTCCTCAGCACACTTCTTCCCTGCAAGCCTTTAGAATAAAGCACGGGATCTGGGCTTCTGGCAGGGGTTGCTTCCAGCTGGAACACCTACAAGCAGGGTATCCTTGCAGGCATTCTGCATGCAGTACTGCTGAAGCTCTGCAGCCACCTGGGATACCTTGGTCCTCTCCATGCCTGCCTCCAGCTTGACCCTTTCCAGCAGGCCACCACTGCAGGGCGTTCCCACTGGCTCTAGAAGACATGGCAGAGATGCTGGGCTCCTTGACCTAGTATTTCATTTCATTTCTAGAAATTCCTCCTGTGAAAATTATTATAGATATTGCACATAGATTTGTTATCAAGGATATTTGCTGATGATAAAAATCTAACAGTGGCTTAAGCAAAAAAAAAATTCAGTAATAGAGAATTAGTAAAAATAGGTCATAACCTGTATGATGGAATACTATATAGCCATTAAAAATGACATCTAATATTTAATGATACTACTATTTAATGATGTGGCAGAATTTAGGTAATTGTATTTTAAAGAAGGCTGTAACCCCTCTTTCACAATTTGTAAAGCTACGTATTTCCATATATTAATAAAGACTGGAATATGTACTCTGTGAATTGCTGAATAGTAAATGGTGATATTTTAGGTGACTTTAATTTTTTCTTTTTGCTCTTCTGTATTTTTATGGGTGCAAATTTAAAGTTCCTTACTATGTCTTAGTTCAGTAGGTAAAGTTTAGTCCATATTATCCATATTATCAAGAAATAACAGTGACCTTTTGAATCCCAGGCTTCTGCCTTAAAGGTTTTTTGGAATTATGTAAGACTGATCATTTATGTGGGATACCTAATAGTGGAAATTGCTGTGGCTATGTTGTGACAAAATTCAAAGGTATACCAACAGTCAAAGTATACCTTAAAGTTTGGGGTTCTAAAATAAAATGCGTTAGAGCAATGAAATAGAGAAACATTTTGGGGGGAGCATGTACATGTTTACACATGGCATTGTTTTAGGAACCTGGAGCGTAGTCTGCACTGCATGTTTGATTAGCTTATGTGAAGTCCCTCACAATCCTGGAAGATTCTTTTTTTTTTTCTAATTTTTATTTATTTGACAGAGAGAGACAGATCACAAGTAGGCAGAGAGGCAGGCAGGGAGAGAGGAAGAAGCAGGCTCCCTGCTAAGCAGAGAGCCTGATGTGGGGCTCGATCTCAGGACCCCGAGATCATGACCTGAGCCGAAGGCAGAGGCTTTAACCCACTGAGCCACCCAGGTGCCCCAACAATCCTGGAAGCTTCTTAAGGGCAGACACCTATCTTAGTTCACCACTGCATCCCTAGCATCTGGCAGAGTGCCAGGCCCAAAGTGTATACTCAAATATTTGTTCATTGAAAGAAGAAAAGAAGTAATTCTGATGGCACTATATCATGATGGCAAGGAAGATAAAGGACTATTAGAAGAAGAGTTAAGACTGAGATTAGAGGGGCGCGTGAGTGGCTCAGTGGGTTAAAGCCTCTGCCTTCAGCTCAGGTCATGATCCCAGGGTCCTGGGATCGAGCCCCACATCAGGCTCTCTGCTCAGCAGGGAGCCTACTTCCCCCTCTCTCTCTGCCAGCCTCTCTGCCTACTTGTGATCTCTCTCTCTCTCTGTGTCAAATAAATAAATAAAATCTTAAAAAAAAAAAAGACTGAGATTAGAGAAACCAAAGGACTTCTAAATTTTGTCTAGAACCCTCTTGTGTATTTTTTATGATAGTGATTTTCCTACCAGTATAGGTTTGGATGCTTGCCAGAGAGTGGTGTGGTATATTAACAATTCTCTATAGTCATTGAATTCTCCAATAACTTAGAGTTTAACAAAGCCTCCTTTCCCTATGAGCATACTTCCAACCTTACTGTAAAAGGGAGATGAGCCTCTGGGCACCTGGGTGGCTCAGTCGGTTAAGCATCTGCCTTCAGCTCAGGTCATGATCCTAGGATCCTGGGACTGAGCCCTGCATCAGGCTCCCCGCTCAGCAGGGAGTCTGCTTCTGCCTCTCCCTCTATCCTCCCCCCCACTTGTGCTCTCTCTCAAATAAAATCTGTATTTAAAAAAGAGAAGCCTAGATGTAGGGCTTGAGATTCAGTTTGAGGAAGAGATAACATCATTTATGTCTCAGGGAACTTCAACTGTTGTATTTATAACTACCTCAGCTAGGTTTTAGAAAATAATAATAAGGAATGGGAATTTTTATTGGTTGGCTAGGAAATAGGCTAATTTGTAAGTAAGGAACTTCTTTTGTGGAGAAAGGGGGCATTTGTAATGTCAGGGAGTAGAAAAGATGAGAGAGAAAAGGGTACCACGGACTCATTCCCTCAGAAAGCATTTCTGTAACTCTCAGTTTGGTCCCTGCACTGTCTGTGTATTCTCATAGTGTGTTAATTTTTATTCTTACCAAAGGAATTGAAATTATATTTCTGTATTCCTTTTGCTTCTGCTAGACTAAAAGTCTCTCAAGCGCAGACTTTTTTCATCTTTGTGTCTTGGCATATATTTGATGTTTAAATGTTTCTTGAACTTAATTTAAATTTTGCTTTGATTTTTCATAGCAATATGAACTGCATTTTCTTATCGGTTTTATAAGAATTTTTGAGGTAGACTAAACTTATTTGACTTGTTCGTGTCATATGGCTATTTATTCATTCCTTAATATTTAATAAGTAAATGCTGCTGTGAGATAGGCACTGTTTTAGGTGGTTAACCTAAAGTTCCTTGCCCTCATTAAGCTCATATTCTATGGGTAATGACAGAAACATAACCTTTATAGATTCTCTTTGGATTATTTTAGTGTTCTTTTCCCTCTTCTCACAGACAGCATGGTAAAGTTGGATGTGAATGGAGCAGTAGAACCCTACCAGATACAAGTTTTGCCTGGAAATCAGGGAAAAAACTTTCTTCTTCCTGTCTGCTATACCAAATCACCCATAACTCGAATACTCAGAACTGTGGCTATTTATACATTCCCCTACTGGAATTGTCCAGTTTTTCTGAGCAAGACATTCTTGATACCATATTTATAAGCAAAATTATGAGAAATAATTTTTTCTCTATGCATCACTATCTTATTTCAATAAGTATATAGTTACTCTTCACCACTGGATGGAGTTTCAGTGAATATAAGATGAAATATTTGCAGAATTATTTATTATTATTTTTTTTTTCAGTAATATCCACGCCCAGCATAGGTTTAGAAGTTGTAACCCTGAGATTAAGAGTCGCGGGGCACCTGGGTGGCTCGGTGGGTTGAGGCCTCTGCCTTCGGCTCAGGTCATGATCTCAGGGTCCTGGGATCGAGCCCCGCATCGGGCTCTCTGCTCAGCAGGGAGCCTGTTTCCCCCTCTCTCTCTGCCTGCCTCTCTGCCTACTTGTGATCTCTCTCTCTCTCTGTCTAGTAAATAAATAAAATCTTTAAAAAAAAAAAAAAAAAGGAGTCGCATGCTCTTCCAGCTGGGCCAACCAGGCCCCCTAGCAGAGGTTTTAAAGTGGACCACTGACCTGGATAGTTTCAATGTGTTATACTTGTTTTTAAACTAATACCAGGGGTGCATGGGTTGTGCAAGTCGGTTAAGCATCCGACCTGGTTTGGGCTCAGCTCCTGATCTCATGGGTCGTGAGATCGAGCCCCATGTCGACTCTGCACTCAGAGGGAGTCTGCTTGGATTATTGTCTCCCTCTGCACCTTCTCTCTCTCTCTCATAAATAAATCTTTAAAAAAAAAAACCCTAATATCAAATTTTAGTTATAAGGCTGTGGAAGAGGGAGATGCTTATATAGATCAACTATATTATGGCACAAATAGGATTTTGATGAATTAGGCTGAGAACTTGATCACTTCTGATATTTTAAGAAGTTCATAACTTTCCAAATATTCTAAAATGCTACATCTCCTCTTTCTCATCAGACTTCCAAAGTCAGGAGTTTTACTCTTTTAATAGCTGCCTTTCAATCACAGCCCTAAGGACTGAATTAAATGTTTTTTCTCCTTTTACCCTCTGTGATGGAGTTGGATATATACATACCTGTGTTTAAGGCATTTATATGGATGTTCATATTGTAGGAGCAGTATTCTTACCTCTTATAAAGATTCTTAAGAGTGACAGAGCTTGGGATTGACAGTAGTCCAAAAAGTAAAATTATTCAGGTGTTTTTATTTCCTGTGTTTCATGTAGTGTTTAGAGAACTATTTTTAGGGATGCCTGGGTGGCTCAGTTGGTTAAGCAACTGCCTTTGGCTCAGGTCATGATCCCAGCGTCTTGGGATCGAGTCCCGCATCAGGCTCCTTGCTCCGCAGGGAGCCTGCTCCTCTCTCTGCCTCTGCCTGCCTCTCTGCCTGCTTGTGTTCTCTCTCTGTTAAATGAATAAATAAAATCTTTAAAAAAAAAAAAGAAAACTATTTTTAACAGTGTGAAACCACTTTGTTTTTCAGTATCCTTGCCATGAAAAAGAGGACGTGATAAGTTGTTCAACTTATGAAATTCAAGTTACATGTGAATTCTGCCAGGTATGTATGCAGTATTTGGTATTTTTACCAGTTTTTCATATTTTAGATAAAAAATTTTCATAGTCATTTCTTGATAAATATTTCAGTATTTCTTTTGATAATTAAAAAAAACACTTATCCAGTATATTAGTTTAGTTTAGCTGCTAGTCCTATTATGTATTTTTTTTTTTTTGTAAGATTTTATTTCTTTGAGAGAGCACAAACTGGAGAAAGGGGCAAAGGGAAAGGGAGAAGCAGACTCCCTGCTGAGCCAGGAGCCCAATAGCCCGATCAGGGCTCAATCCCAGGACCCCAAGATCATGACCTGAGCTAAAGGCAGACACTCAACCAACTGAGCTGCTCAGGCGCCCCCTATTATGTCTTATTATTTATTTTTTTTTAAAAAGATTTTATTTATTTGACAGAGAGATCACTAGTAGGCAGAGAGTCAGGCAGAGGGAGAGGGGGAAGCAGGCTTCCTGCTGAGCAGAGAGCCTGATGTGGGGCTTGATCCCAGGACCCTGATATCATGACCTGAGCTGAAGGCAGAGGCTTTAACCCACTGAACCACCCAGGCACCCCATGTCTTTAAATTATCAAATAGAACATCAAAATGCACCTAACTGTGACAAACATAAACATATTTTAGGGTTTGATTTCTAGAGTTCCGAATAATAAAGTCCCATGAGATGTTCTATGAAAAAGCATTTTGAATAGCAAATGGATATGGCAAAAATGCCATATTCTAGGTGCTTCTCTAGTCATTTCACTTGAACATATTAAAGGCTCTGAAAAGTCCTACAAAAGAAAAAGTACTCCAGCATTTCCCAAATGTGTTTGATTACATACCTTTTTTCTATAATAGCTATTGTTAACCCTTGTGGAAAATGCTTTGGGAAACATTGCTTTTGAATGGTTAACAAACTAACGTTGAAAAAGGAACAATGTTTCCAGATTTTTAATAGAATCAAATACGTTGTTATATATAATTTCTAGAAAGAAAGCCAAGACAAAATTTAAAACCTACAAGTTGTTGGAAAGAATAATTGGGAACTGGGCGCCTGGGCGGCTCAGTTCGTTGAGCAACTGCCTTCGGCTCAGGTCATGATCCTGGAGTCCCGGGACTGAGTCCCACATCGGGCTCCCAGCTCCATGGGGAGTCCACTTCTCACTCTGACCTTCTGCCTTCTCATGCTCTCTCTCACTCACTCTCTCCTAATAAATTAATAGAATCTTTAAAAAAAAAAAAAGAAAAGAAAAGAATAATTGGGAACTTTAAGTCTAAATCAGTTATAGGAAAATAATCCTTACTCAAAAATTTCTTTTTACAGTTATTTTTGTTCAAATTAGGATCCAAAAAGGATCTACATTTGGTTAGTATGTTTTTGTTTTTGTTTTTGTTTTTTTTAAAGATTTTATTTATTTGAGAGAGAGTGTGAGCACACGAGTGGCAGGGATGGGCAAAGGGGAGGGAGAGCAGACATCCCTGCTAAGCAGGGAGCCCAATACAGGGCTCAATCCCAGGACCCTGGAATCACGACCTGAGCCCAAGGTAGCCCTTTAACCAACTGAGCCACCTAAGCACCCCTGGTTAGTATATTTATTAAATCTCCTTTAATCTATAATGGTTTCGGCCTACCTCCTCTCTTCTCTTCTCCATCACATGTATTTGTTGAAGTGATCAGGTCTTTGTCCTATAGAATTTGGCTGACTGCATCCAGATAGTGTTGACAAGTTCCTCCTGTATTTCCTATATTTCCTGTAGTGAATCCAGAGATGCTTGATTAAATTCAGGTTTGACTCCCCATACTGTCCACACACAGACATAAACACAGGCACACGCCCACCACCCCCCACGCCCACCCAAGAATACTTCTCATGCTTTCTATTGTATCTTATCAGGAGGTACATAATGTCTAATTGTCCCACTCTTAGTGATGTTAATTTAAGATTGACTTGTGAGTTCATTATAAAGTTCCTGTCACCTTTTTTCCTAATGGTTATAGCATGTGGCCTAAATCCGTTATTTAATTGGGCATTAAAGGGGTAATTTTCTAATTATTTCATTCTTTCTTCACTTAAATTATTGAACAGGAAAGATTTAGCCTGATAGACCAAGGTTCCTAACCTTTTTTTTTTTAAAGTGTAAAATGCATGTTACATGTATTTGTCTACTCATTATAAAAAGATGGATGGGAAATAGGGCTAGAATGTCAGTAAAAGTATTTTATTTCACACCGAAATAGAAAAGGTAATAAGCTTAGTGAAAATCATATGATATTATGTTTAAGATTATTCTTTATTTAAAAATCTGTACTGTAAGGGTGCCTGAGTGGCTCAGTCAGTTAATCATCTCCCTTTATCTCAGGTCATGATCCCAGGGTCCTGGGATCAAGTTCCGCATCAGGCTCCCTGCTCACTGGGGAGTCTGATTCTCTTTCTGCCCTTCCCCCTGCTCGTGCGTAGGCTTGCTTGCTCTCTCTCAAAAATAAATAAATAATCTTTAAAAACAAATAAATAAAATAAAAATCTATACTGTAAAACACTAAGCCATTCCTTAATGTTTTATTATAGGCAATACCAGGACCTGTGGAATATGAGTGATGACAAACCTTTTCTATGCACTGCCCCTGGATGTGGCCAGGTAATATATAAATTACTTTAAATCATTTTGTATATTCATATTTATGTTTATGAAAGTTTATGTTGTCATTAAAAGGATTCTCCTACAATTTTTTTAAAATTTTGGAGTTAGAATGTAAATTACCCAGAAAAACTTTGGGAAGAAATTCTTTTTCCTCAATAGTGTAGTTTTTGAAAACCATCTAAGGGGGAAAAAATAGTTGGAAGTCTTTGTAATAAAAAGGCGGATACCTAGACAAAATCCAGGGCTTAATAGTATCTTCATTTGACTGTTATTGGTTGAAAATCATTGTAAATTGCTTAATTGGAAATCAAGTATACATTATCTTATTTGAAAATTATTTTACTTGCTTAACTTTCATGAAGTTAACTAATATTTACCTCTGACAGTGTCTCTAATGCATTAATATTCTTAATGTACCTAAATCTAACAATTTCAGAGCATGTATGAAAGCATTTTCAGAAAATAATCTTTCCACATTGTATCAAAAAGTAGTATTTTCAGTGTTTTTAACAAGCCATTAAATTATTAATCTATTGCTGTTTATAATAATTCTAACTTTAAAATAACTATAGACACCAAGAAATGAAGGAATAAATTTGATGCGTAGCCAAATTACAGAGTACTTAAGTATACAAACTGTAAATCTTAAATAAGCATTAGTGTTTCATTGGTTCTTATTTTCTTTAGTTGATGTTTTAAATTGATGTATAATTGATGTACAATAAATGCACATACTTACAAAGTCAGTTTCATGTTTTAATGTATATATGCTCATAAAATCATCGCTATAATTAAGATAGACAACATATCCATCACCCCAAAAGTTTTGTCATTCCCAATTGTTACTGCTCCTGCCTTTGTAAACAATACTCTGCCATATGTCCCTATAGATTAGTTTGCATTTTGTAGAATTTTATGTAAATAGAGTCATACAATATGTGCTTTTGTCTGGCATCTTTTGTTCCTTACAATTAATTCGCGATTTCCCCATGTTATGTGACCAACAGTTAATTCCTTTTCATTGAGGAGTAATATTTTATTATTACACAATTGTGGACATTTGGCTTATTTCCAGTTTTTACGTATACAAATAAAGCCGGTATAATTATTTGTGTACATGTCTTTGGTCTGGATGCATGCTTTCTTTTCTCTTGGGTAAATGCATAGGAATGAAATGGTGGGATCATATGTTAGATAGATATTTACTTTGAAGAAATTGTCAAACTTTTCCAAAATGAATGCACCACTTTACATTTCCATCAAGAGTGTATAAAAGTCTTGTGCCATCTCTTTGCCTACATTTGGTATTGTCAGTCTTCTAGTTCTAGCCATTTTTCACTGTGTGTATACTGATAAATCAAGTGGTTTTAATTTGCATTTCTTTGATGAGAAGATGAGCACTTGTTCATGTGCTTATTAGTCATTTGCATTATTTTTTGCGACATATCTTTTCAAATATTTTGCTGTTTTTAAAAGTCTGGTTGTCTTTTTTTTTTTTTTTTAATTTGTCAGATAGAGAGAGAGAGTACAAGCAGGCAGAGTGGCAGGCAGAGGCAGAGGGAGAAGCAGGCTCCCTGCAAAGCAAGGAGCCCGATGTGGGACTCGATCCCAGGACCCTGAGATCATGACCTGAGCCAAAGGCAGCTGTTTAACCAACTGAGCTACCCAGGTGTCCCTGGTTGTCTTTCTTTTAATTGCTAACTTTTGTAGGAGTTCTTTATATATCCTGTATACTGGTTCATTGTCAGGTTTCTCCAAGTCTGTGGTCTGCATCTTAATTTTCATGATAAAAGCTTTTGCTCAACAGATCTTTCTAATTTTAATGAAGTTTAATGTATTAATTTTTTTCTCTTTTATGGATGTTGCTTTCTGTAACTTGTGTAATTTAGAAATCTCTACCTATCTTTAAGTCACAACGGCATTCTCCTTTGTTTTTTTTCTGAAAACTTGTTTTTTTCATTTATGCCTCTGTTTCATCTTGAATTACTTTTTGCGTATGTATATACTGGTGTGAAGTAGGATTTGAAGCTCACTTTTTTTCCTCATGTGGTTTTTCAGGTATTCCAGCATCATTTGTTAAAATGACTTTTCTTTCTCCATTAGTCTGCTTCAGCTCTTTTATTGAAAATCAAATTATATGGGGTGCCTGGGTGGCTCAGTGGGTTGAAGCCTCTGCCTTTGGCTCAGGTCATGATCTCAGGGTCCTGGGATCAAGCCCCACGTCAGGCTCTCTGCTCAGTGGGGAGCCTGCTTCCCCCTCTTTCTCTCTGCCTGCTTGTGATCTCTCTCTGTCAAATAAATAAAGAAAAATCTTTAAAAATAAAAAAAAAAGAAAATCAAATTATGATAAAAGTGTAGGTCTATTTCTGAGCTTTCTACTCTGTTCCTTTCATTGGTGTGTCAGCTTTTATGCTACTACCACAATGTCTTGATTACTCTAGCTTTACAGTAATGCTTCCAGTCAGGTAAGGTAAGTTCACCAATTTAGTTCTCCTTTTTGAGATTTTTCTGGATAGTCTTTTAATTTTAGTCATTATGGTGATGATGTAGTGGTATCTCATTATGGTCTTAAGTTTCATGATATGTCTAAAGATGTTGAATCAGGGTAAGATTGGAAGTTACGAGAGTTGGTTACTTAGATAGGTTTATCAGGGAATGCCCTCTGATAAGGTGACATTTGAATTAAGACATGAACATGTAGGAGCAGACCTCTGAAGGAAGTTTTTCAAACTGAAGGAACAACAAATACAAAGTTATAAAGGAGGGAATGGGTTTGGGTGTGTTTAAAAACAGAAGGATGACTATTGTGGCTAGAACATATAGTGACCAACAAGGATAAGAGTAGGAGATTCTGTCAGATAGAACGAAAGAGTCCATACCCAAGAGGGCTTTGTAGAGTGTGATAAGGTGTTTGGGCTTTATTCACAGAGCAGTGAAAATCGGTTACTAAGCTAAGAGTGGAAACAGGGAGTAGAGACTGACAGCTGTCAGGTGAGAGAGAATGGTGGCTTTGTCTCGGTGCTAATAGTGGACAACATGGAGAAATAAACTGATTTGACATGTATTTTGGAGCTATATTAGATACTCATTTTTCCTATAAATTCAAGAAAGGTAGAAAAAACTACATTTTCCAGAATTTTTTGTGAATAGTATTTCCTAGGAAATTAAAAGCTCAAATAAGAATTGATTTTAGAAGCACCAGTTTGGTATTGGTATTTTTTGTCAGAAGTATTGATATTATTCCAAATTTGAATTTTACGTTTCATGCACTTAAATTTCCAAATTTTAAATTTTTTAAAACTTATTTTGGAGAGAGACTTATAGAAATTAGTGCAAAGAATTTTAACTGTTTCTTCTTGCTATTAAAAATGTTTTTATGTGCCTCAGTCACTATTAGGTATTTCACAGAAAGAGTTCTATTACTTGCATTTGTTTTAAAGTAATGGTAAAAGAGACAGAGATAATTTAGTAAAAGATTAAAGATTTAATCTTTAATTTAAAGATAAAAGTGGTTTTTTGTTGTTTTTTTTTTTTTTTTGTCTTCACAAAATAATTTTAATACTTTGTGCCTGGGCTAGCAGCATCTTGCACTGTGACATTCCTATACATACATAAGCATTTTATCCAAGTACAAATGTTAAAAGCAGGGTAACTTAAGCAATTGCCTATACAAAGGTGAATAGACACTGTAGGTTATTTTTCTTGAATCATTTTTTGCTGCATGTAAATTGCAATTACATGTCAGTATAATGTTACTGATCTATAGAATACATAGGAAGAGTTCCAATACATTGGAACTCTTCTATTTTATTTGTTAATATTTGTTTACTTGTTAATATCTTTGCTTTTGGCAATGCTTTCATTGAAAATTATCTCTTAGAATGTTTATACATTATAAGCTGTCTTACAAAGGAGATAAAGATTCATTTTATTTGATCATAGTTTCACTGGAGTTGTGTAAATGTGTGTGTGTATGTAACTTCCTGATGTTGAATAGATTCCTTCAAACTAGTAAAAGCAATAAAATGAGGTACTGGCCTTATGGCTTTACAGCTTAGTTGTACCTATTTAATCTGTTAAATAGGAAAAAAATTTGATCATGGATGTGAATACATGTGTTAAATGCAGAATGACTCACTTCTTAGGAAGTTAGTTCTGGTGAGTGTTCAAGCCTTAGAAACATAAGTTTCTCAGATATCAGAGCTTAAATTCATTATAAAAGCAGCTGGTTTACCTCCTTCCATCTGTCAGGTTACCCCTCCTTTTTAACTTTATAAGAGAGATGGTTATCCATCCTACCTTTCTTGACTGCCTTTCCCATTGTTTATTCAGCTGTATGCTCAAGGTCTTATTGTTTAACAAAATACTGTGTATTTTGCATTGGAGTTGTGCTATAAATTGCCTGGAAGAAAGAAATTATGAATTTAATATACATAATATATTGTTATTACTACTAGTATCATTATAATTTTTCTACAGAAATTATTTTTAAAATAAACTTTTTTTTTTTAAAGATTTAATTTATTTATTTGACAGAGAGAAAGATCACAAGCAGGCAGAGAGGCAGGCAGAGAGAGGGGAGAAAGCAGGCTCCCTGCTGAGCAGAGAGCCCGATGTGGGGCTCGGTCCCAGGACCCTGAGATCATGACCTGAGCCGAAGGCAGAGGCTTTAACCCACTGAGCTACCCAGGCGCCCCTAAAATAAACTTTTTAATCTGACTCAGAAAGCAATTCAAATAGATTCTGCAAAAATTTTATCTTAGCATGTAGTTAGTAGCTATTTTATAAGCATTTGTTGAAAAAGTATTTCATTCATATGTATATGTATATCTTTATCTTTCCTCATGACTGCCTTTTGACAAGATGGCCTTTGACATTTTTTTTAAGTTGCTTGTTAGAGGTAAATAAATTATTTCAGGTGATACCTAAGGTTAAAACTCCTCTTATCAAGTTCCAGTTTCAGTGTATTTTATCCATGTACATCAATAATATATGATCAAGAATCTCTTAATGAATAGCATTTTGGTAAATTTGATCTATAGATCATATATGAAACTTTGTAAATTCGTATTTCTTGCATTCCCCCTTTTAATATTCACATGATCCTGAATGGTTTTTTGGGACCCTTTTAGCTTTCCTTTTCACTCAGGATCAATCTTAGTGCCATTTTCATGTTTTGTCTCTATGTAGTTGCTTTTTGATTTGAATATTTGTGGTCAAACCAGTCCAAGCAGAGAATAGTTGTAGAATAAATTCCTAGGAGATAACTTTCCAGGTTTTTATCTGTTAATTATGACCTCTGCAAAAATGTGTTTATTCACAAGTGTTTAATTATTACCTTCATGGAGAAACTACCTTGTTAGGTTCTTTGGGCATAAAGTGAATCTTGATTTAAGATACTTTTTAGTGTGGAATGTAATACACGTATATTTAAAACTCTAATGGAAAATAATGAAATAATGCCTACATTTTTCTATAAACTCTACACACATGTTTATTCTCCAACAGCTGTTATTCAGCAGTCTATTAAAAGACAACTACTTCTTCCTACAAATTGGGGAAGGATTCTTAAAATGATAAAGCAATAGGAAGATAGTACTTGGGTGGGAAAGAGCTGGATTATTTTAAAATGAACCGCTTTGTTACCATATTGGTTGTTCTTTCTTTGCTGGATTACAAGCAGCATTTTTTTAATGTGGTAATTAAAGAACCTGATTTACTTAATTTGTCCAGGAGTAATATTTCCATAAGAGAAGGAATCTGTTGTTTTTTTTTAAAGATTATTTATTTTAAAGTGGACACACAAGCTGGGAGAGGGATGGGAGAGGGAGAGAGACTCTCAAGTGGACTCCTCACTGAGCATGAGCCCCTTCACCCCCACAACGACACGGGGCTCAGTCTCAGGACCCTGATATCATGACCTGAGCTAAAATCAAGAGTCGGATGCTTAACTGACTGAGCCACCCAGGTACCCCCAGAATCCCATTTTGATATTTTAGGGGAACCAAGTTCAAATATAATTTTAACATCCCCATTTATAAGGATGTAGGGTAGAGAGTTGATATGTCTTAATATGGCATTTTCTAATTATTGCTCTGAAATAATAAAATGTAAGTGCTCCTTATTTTCAGTTATAATTGTTGCTTGATAAGGAGCATCTTCATAAAGATTGATATCAGACATTTTAAAATGAACTGCTTTGTTATTGGTTTCTATTTCTTTACTGAATTATGAAAAACATTCTTTTTTAATGTGGTAACACTACTTAATTTGTCTACTACTGATTTACTACTTAATTTGTCCAGGAGTAGTATTTTTATAAGAGAATTCTTATTTTAAAAGTGGTAAGTAACCTGAAGTCTGTGTAATAAATACAGTACTTTCTTCAAAAGTCTCTGAACCATGGAATACATATTTCTACTATAATATGGCAAAAAAATCAATAGTGGTCTGTTTTTAGTATCCAAACGAAATTTAAATGAATTTTCTTTGCCTCGGGTTTTATTTTTAAATGCTCTCAAGTGATTTATGTGACTCAGTAATACATCAGTATTGCTTATTCTTGGGTAATGGGGTTTCTATGATTATTTGAAGTCTTTTATGTTGATACTAACAATAGATTCTTTTATAGTTAAACTATTTCATTGTTAATGGTGGTTTTACATGTTGTGGAAATGAATTTCCTTATCATTTTACTTATTTGATCAAATTGAAAATCTTAACTATATTTTAAAACTTTTTGCCACAGCGTTTTACCAACGAGGATCATTTGGCTGTCCATAAACATAAACATGAGATGACACTGAAATTTGGTCCAGCACGTAATGACAGTGTCATTGTGGCTGGTTAGTATATGCTTTTATTAATAGCTTATATACATATTTCACCTGGAATGTGCACAATTTTTGTGTATTATCTGTAAATAATATAGTCTGGTGATACTCCAATTACTTCATTTACAGTAAATGTTGGCAACATGTATTTTACCCATTACATTTCCATGTTTCCTTCTGACCATTCATTTCACTTTTCCATGTGGTTTTCAAATGTAGATTTCAGTGTTTTGTAGAAGTTAATTAGAACCCCGGGAGCATTTATCACGTCTCCAAAGTTTACATTTAATTGACAATTGAACTAATGTGATGTTTAGTCAATTTTTCTTTTAGCTTTTTACACCTGGTTTAAAATGCTGTGGGAAGATAGGAAATGATCAAGCTCCTCCTGTTGGAGAAAGATCAGTTAGCAGACTTGTTCACTAGAATTGTTTTTATTTCTTTTGGGACTAAAACATCTATGTTAGTAAAAATATTCTCAAGGGGCCTAAATTCAGTCAGTGCTTTTTTTTGTGTGTTTTGATCCTGTGAACATACAGTATCACATAAGCAGATGATTATCTTTCACAGTATGTGAAAAGAGAAAATTTATGCTTTGTTTTAATTATCCTTTCATGCTGTATTAGCTCTCCCTCTTTTGGTATTTAAATATATATGTACACACATCTATGTATATGGACACACACATAATATGCATAGTTATACTGCATTTTGTATGTTTTAAAACAGTTTTATATAAAACTTAATATATTTATATAAATTTCAGACCCTTTTGTATCATAACCACAGAGTCACATTAAGTATTCAAAATCAACCATAAATTATTCTTTTGTTTCTTGAAGTTTGGGTTATATTATTTGTCTGGAATTAATCCTGAAATCTGAATATTATTAGTATTTTGAAATGATTACCCAGCATACAGGTTGAATTATTGTATATAAGGCTTTGGAGAGATAATGAGGCAGATGGTTCTTCCTGTACTTTCAGTATCATAATTTTTGTAATGAAAAAATTTGAGCTAACAAAAAGTTGGTAATTTTTCAAGAACTACTTAGGAAAAACAAAAGAGCATGTTGAGCATTTTTTAGTTCCATAAGTAAAAGGAAGCAGAGAAGAGTGAGTTAAGCACTTATTTAGAATATTGTACATCAGATATTAAGAGCTGGAACCCAAATAAGTAGTCAGACAAAATAACAACAACCTGGACATTTCACTCTCCTAGGCATGAAAGGTCTTTGCTTGTCTGAAATTTATTGCACTAGACCAATATCTGTAACTTTTCAACTCAAAAATTTTTTGCGATTGGTTTCTAGAAGTTTCCTATTGGTTTATCTTTATTACAGTAGAAAAGTAGAACACATTTAAACACAGCACTTGACTATTTTTTTTACTAACATGTTGAAATTAGTAGTTTGGCATTACTGTGTAAGTATAATGCATGATGTGTGTGGTATATATTTGATGACTGGTATCCATAAGCCACTGCATGTTTAAACAATTGTGCCTGTGTTGGCTTTTCTTTTCTCACACCTAATCATTCCAGTAATCACTGATAACAGTGATTTATGTGTATACATTTTATTTGTAAGTCTTTTCTCTCCCTTTACCACACTTTAGGAGCCTTTTGTTGAGCTGAGATAGACGAACCCTTTGATTGTGAACAGAGGAGACAAATTTCTGTTCAGTTTACTAATTCACCTATAATGGACTTAAGCTGATATGTGTACTCTGAGCCCTTGCTGTAATACAATTTCAGAAGTCTTTTTAGGGTTAGTGGGTATGTATGTTGTAGCCAAATAGATAAAATGATAAAACAAGAGAGTCCCTTTAGTAATTTAGATAATACTAGTAGTGTTTGAGATAGGCTTACGTTATAGCTAATGTTTATGACATGTAGGTCATTTTAGTGTTAAATATATTTATATGTAGTAAGCATATTATACTCTAGATACATGTGGGGGAAAGCTGAAACAATACTAGGGGACATAATATTCCGGGGACATAATATTTAACAAATATATGAATTTTAATTTTATAAAATCTCAAGTCAGGAGTCATTCTTATACTTTTATTTACCTTAGACTAGATGCCTGATAAAACCTGTAATGTGAGACCCTAAAATACATCAAATATGAGTAGAATTGCAGTGTGCCACCAGCTCTGGTCAATATGAATAAATAGCCTAGAAAATAATAAGACAAATAGGCAAAATCCATATAAAAATACTATTATTTGTCAACATGGACTTTAACTAGTATTTATTCCATAACCAGTACATGTGTTAATGTACATAGCATGAGTACATATTCAAGTATAGTTAAAATATTTCACATTGTGAAAAAGTAGAGTTGACTATTCCTCTACTGCCTAGAAATTAAGGTAGAACATTCCATAAATTTGTAACTCTTATATAGCCCCTTTTCCAAGCTTGAAAAATGCATTAAAATAGAAAACTAGCTTCTGTGGATAGTGATAAAAGAGGGTTTTGTTTGGGTTTGTTTTTGTTCTAGCGCTCTTGTTTTAACCTTTTTCTTTCTTGTAGTATTTTGGTCTACCTACTAAAAATTCTGTTTTATCTTAAGCTTGCTTTCATAATAGGTTATGAACACTAGTGGAAGGTCCAAGCTAGAGTGAACAAATATACATGCTCTTGGCCTAGTTTTCCCCAAACTGCATGTATTTTAAACAATCATGATTTTTTAATAGTGTAAATTTTTAAAAATTCTTAATGCCTTAAATAATGATAGTAGTTGATTTCTGAGTAGAAGATGCTTATGTCAAAAAAAAAAAAAAGAAGATGCTTATGTCATTCTACTAAAAGAGAAGGTCTGGACTAAGGAACAAGAAGGACTTTTTTCATACTTTTATGGTTCATAAAGTTGGAGGAAATATCTTGACCTGCAACAAACTTAACCAAATTTTGTTTGCTTTAAAGGAAGAGGTCTTTCAAAGAGAGAATTAACAGCTGACTGAACCATTCCTGCTAATTTGTTAAGTTACTAGCTATATTTTAGGGTCCTGTATGATATTTAAATCTGTGTGGTTGCTTCTTGACATTTATTTCAGATCAGACCCCAACACCAACAAGATTCTTGAAAAACTGTGAAGAAGTGGGTTTGTTTAATGAGTTGGCAAGTCCATTTGAGAATGAATTCAAGAAAGCCTCTGAAGACGACATTAAAAAAGTATGTTGTTAACCACGAAATTAAAAAGTACTTCTAACAAAACAATTGTCCTAGCTTACACTTCTTGCTTTCTTATTTTACATACACTGATTGGCATTTATTGAACTTCTGACATTTTCTTTAATGTTTGTATTTTAGATGCCTCTAGATTTATCCCCTCTTGCAACACCCATCATAAGAAGCAAAATTGAGGAGCCCTCTGTTGTAGAAACAACTCACCAGGATAGTCCTTTACCTCATCCAGAGTCTACTACCAGTGATGAAAAGGTTAGAAATTGATATTTTTGGTAGAAACACAAACTTGGTGTAAAAAACCAGCATCCCAAGTAAAGTTAAATATTTGATTTACCTAAAATGTTAATATAATAAGTTGTACATAATTGAGTATCAGGTTATAATAGTCTTATATGTGAAAGCCTGTGAATAGTCATAGAAATTTCAGGGAAAGATGATGTCATCTTTATAGATAATTGGCTTTTTATTACACACAGAAAAATTATAGGGGAGAACAGTCATTTTAGATAAAACTTATTTTTTTTTAAGGCTACATAAATTTATAAAGTGAATTTAATTTTCCGGGTTTTGCTATTTTATTCTTCACTACTTTTATATAGTGGCAGCTTTTTCTTTACAACTAAAAATTGCTTGAACCAGCGTTATTTAGGCTTTTTAAGGGCTAAACGAGTAGTTACTCATTCTCAGCAATGGGTCTTTGGTACTACCAACGAAGATGATGATGATACTGCCTCAGTACAAGCCTTTTGTTAGGTGGTTTAGGGCCTCATTCCTGGATCTTGAATACCTTGATAACTTGGGACCCCTAGGCTATAGTGTGTGTTGAGTAACCATTATTGTGGTTCGTTCGTTCTTTCTTTTTTTTAAGAGAGAGGAAGAGGGAGAGGAGTAGGATGGGGCAGAAGGAGAAGGAGAGAGAATCTTCGGCAGGCTCCATCTCTAGCAAAGAGCGTGATACGGGCTCAAAACCCTGAGATAATGACCTGAGCTGAAATCTAAGAGTTGGACGCTTAACCATCTGAGTCACCCAGGTGCCCTATGGGTATTTCTTGATCACTTTTTATTCATAAACACTTAAAAGTGAACACATGGGGCACTATGTGTGGCACAATGAAGAGGCAGTGACAGTGTCTTTTTCTAGATGATGTTATTCTAAAGCCATCAATGAAAACCACACAATGAAGATGCAGTGACAGTGTCTTTTTCTAGATGATGTTATTCTAAAACCGTAAATGAATTAATGGACTTCTGTCATGGCAAAGAATCTAGAAGTAAGGCAGAACAAGTAATGTTAATGTTCTACTTAGGAATAAATGCTTTGACCTTACATGTTTTGTAGGTTTTTTCCCCTCATTTCCTAATTAGAAAAGTGAGTCTCATTATAAAAACTTTAAGAATACAGAAAAAATATGAAGAAGAAAAGCAAAATCACCTGTTAGCCCATAATTGAGTGATACAAATTACTAATATTATGGAACATTTTTTCATAGATATATGCATGCATTTTAATTAGAAGGATAGTTGGGGACACCTGGGTAGCTCAGTGGGTTAAAGCCTCTGCCTTCGGCTCATGTCATGGTCTCAGGGTCCTGGGAATGAGCCCCACATAGGCCTCTCTCCTCAGCAGGGAGCCTGCTTCTCCCTCTCTTTCTGCCTGCCTCTCTACCTACTTGTGATCTCTCTCTGTCAAATAAATAAATAAAATCTTTTTTAAAAAATTAGGATACATGGCTACAAAGAAAAATTAAAAGATTCTAGATTACTTTGTAATTTTTTCAAAAGATTTAATTAATTTATTTTTTGGAGAGCAAGAAAGCGAGAGACAGAGCATGAGTGGAGGGCGGGGGAGAAGTAGACTCTCCGCTGAGCGGGGAGCCTGATGCGGGCCTGATCCTAGGCTCCCAAGATCATGACCTGAGCCAAAGGCAGACCCTTAACTGACTGAGCCACCCAGGCACCGTTATTTTTTAATTTAAAACAAAAATTAAAAATTTTTTTTCCCAAATACTTTTATTTGTTCAGTGTTACAAGATTAATTCTTCATGCACCACACCCAGTTCTCCATGCAATACGTGCCCTCCTCAGTACCCACCACCAGGCTTGCCCAACACCTGACCCCTGCCCCTCCAAAACCCTCAGTCTGTTGCTTAGAGTCCACAGTCCAAAAAACTTTTTTTTTTTTTAAGATTTTATTTCTTTATTTGACAGAGAGAGAGAGAGATCACAAGTAGGCAGAGAGGCAGGCAGAGAGAGAGGGGGAAGCAGGCTCCCCGCCAACCAGAGAGCTGGATGCGGGACTCGATCCCAGGACCCTGAGATCATGACCTAAGCCGAAGGCAGAGGCTTTAACCCACTGAGCCATCCAGGCGCCCCCACAGTCCAAAAAACTTAAAAAATTTTTTAAAGTAAGCTGTACACCCAACATGGGGCTTGAACTCATGACCCCAAGATCAAGAGTCACATTCTCTACCAACTGAACCAACCAGGCAGCACAATCCTAGTTTACTTTTATATCGTGCTTTCGACATTCAGTATTAATGAACACTTTCTCATGTCCTTAGAAAATTTTCCAAAATACTAATTTTTAATGGTTATACTTTACCGTTATCTTAATATATCTAATTACCCTGTTCTTTTTGGACATAAAGATTGTTTCCACATTATCATAGTTACAGGAAATGCTGTTAACTCTGTGATAAAAGTATCTTTTTTTCTAAAGAGCTTTCTAGTCCCTTCACACTCAACAATTTTTCCCTCTTCATTGTTGCTTTAGCATATTTCAAGGATAATCCTTCTTTCAGCATTCCTATCTCTAGCCTCCCCCTGGGCAAGGCATAGTCTGTTTGGGCCTCCTTCACTTCTCTTTCTCACTTTTCTTCTTAGGTGATCTCATCTACATTCATAACTTTAAAAACCAACTACATGTTGATGATTCTCAAACTTCCATCAACCGAGATTTCCATATTCATCTCCAACTCCCATTGTGACATTTATTTCCCTTTCTATGTCTAAGAAGCATCTTAATATATAAGTCAGAGCTCTTGATTCTTTCCCTATCTCAGTAAATTTTCTGTCCCATCCCATCTAGTTGTTCAAGCCAAGAATCCTTAATTCCCTTTTTCTTTTTTTTTTAAAAGATTTTATTTATTTCCTAGAGAGAGAGAGAGAGAGTGCGCATAGCTGGGGGGATAGCAGAGGGAGAGGAACAAGCAAGAATCCCCACTGAGTGGGGAGCTTGATACAGGGCTTGATCTCAGGACCCTAAGATCATAACCTAAGCCAAAGTCAGATGCTTAAGGACTGAGCCATCCAAGCGCCCCTATGGCTTTGTTTTTAATACATTATAATCACTTTTCTGATTAAAATCCTTTAGTGGTTTGCCATGACATTTTAGATGACTAATACTCCTCAGGGTGCTTGGGTGGCAAAGTCTCTTGGGTGTCTAACTCTTGGTTTTGGCTTAGGTTGTGATCTCAGAATTGTGGGATGGAGACCCATATTGGCTCCACGCTCAATATTCTCTCTCTCTCTCTCAAATAAATCTCAAAAAAGAGATAACTAATACTCCTTTCATAAGGCCTTGTTGATCTGAGCTTGTCTACCCATTCAGCTTTCACCTCATGCCACTTTGGTATGCTCATCAAGTATTCTAAGTTTTTTCTTACTTGAAAGACATTAATCTTGGTATTCTTCCCTCTCCCTTGATAGAATTCTCCCTTGTAATCTTTTCAGTATCAGTTCATTCAGGAGCATTTTTTCAAAGAAGCTCACCCTATCTCACTTGCTTTTTGAAGTAGCCATCTCCAACTTTCCCTCAGTTAATCTTTCGTGATTTATTATGTTTTACTGTTACTCTATAACATATTACTATCTAAAATTTTCTTGTTTTACTTATTGTCTCTTCCCAGTAGCCCTTAAGGTCATGCTCTAAGTTCTCAAACTTGTTGTATAAGTAAAGTTCCAGTAGTACTAGTTGATCTTTCTTCCTAGGTAGCTTAATAAGATTTTGATAATAAGCAGCATAGAGACCAATTCAAAGAACACAGTAGACTCAGCTTTTACCCTAACTAGTTAAGAAGTTCTAGGTAAAGCTGTTAATCTCTTCCTAATCTGTAAAACTGAGAAAAAGAGCATCTTTAAGGTGCTGGCTAACTCACAGATTTTGTGTTTTTCTCTAATTTGGAAAGATTTCACTCTAATAATTATTTTACACTCAGGATATTAATCAGTATTACTTGGCCTTTTAACATTGAGCAATTATCTGTAGTGGGGGGTGGTAGCTACCTGAGATTAGTAAACGTTTGTATTGTGTTAAAATTTTTTTAACCATTTCTGTTACTGAGTTTGTATCAACCATAAATCCAGTCTCTCTGGATCTGTTTCCTCTTTTTCCAATATAATGATGGAGTAGGACTAGGCAGTCTCTCCTAAATTTTAAGCTCTATAATTCCATGAGACTGGATTATATTTTTACTTTTTATAGAAGTTCTCATGGAATCATAGCCAAGTTGCCCAGCCTATTTCTGAATTGAGAGGAAAACAAGTTGTACTGGAAAAAAAAACCACTCAGGTGTTTTTAAATTAAAATATTGATCATTGCGTTTGAAACTTTGTAGCCACTTCCACAGTTTACTTTGGGGGAGGATATTCTGTGGATACTTTTAGAAGTATGTTACATTCTGTTCACTCTATGGTACATGGATTGACTTATATTTTTAAATCCCACCCTTTCTGTCTCATTATTAAATAGGAGGCACCATTGGCACAAACTGCACAGCCCACCTCAGCTATTGTTCGTCCAGCCTCATTACAGGTTCCCAATGTGCTGCTTACAAGTTCTGACTCAAGTGTAATTATTCAACAAGCAGTACCTTCACCAACCTCAAGTACTGTAATCACCCAGGCACCATCCTCTAACAGGCCAATCGTGTAAGTGATGATTTGGGCCAGTCATTGAACTGTTTATAAATTAAATTTTTCTTGTCAGAATTTTTCTTCAGGCATTTAATTATTCAAATGTGGCGTGTGTGTGTGTGTGAATCTGCATGCTTTGAAAAAGTACTTGGGTTTTTTTCTTAATATTGTAGATTAGAAAATAAATATCTAAAATTTAATTTTGGGGGGAGGGGCAGAGGGAGAGGAAGAGAGACTCTTAAGCAGCCTTCATGGTCAGCTTTGATGCCTGACGTGAGGTTCGATCTCACAACCCTGAAATCATGACCTAAACCAAAATCTAAGAGTCATACACTTAACCAACTGAGCCACCCAGGCACCCCAACTAAAATTTAATTTTAAAACAAAGCAACATTGAATGTGATTTTAAGGTGGTCTCTTATTTTCGTGCTGTTTCACATAAAATACATAAAATTTCTTCATCAGATGACATTTCTTTCAGTTCTTCCACATATCTCTCAAGCTTTTTTTCTTAAGATTTTACTTTTAAATAATTTCTACACCCAATGTGGGGCTCATACTCATAACCCCATGTTCAAGAGTCTCATGCTCCACAGACTGAACCCGTCAGATGCCTCTCAGGAGCTTCTGATAAAAATTTTTCCCATTTAACATTGGAGAGTGTCCCAAGTAAATCCATAACTTTTCTTGTTTTTTTTTCCCCTGTTGTTTTTTCACATTGCTTTATACATTATACATTTAAGATGCAATTAAAAACAGTAAAATTTTATAATTTGCTTTGCAGTGGCTAGGAAATGTATTTTAAAATGATATGATAATAGGAGTAAAAATACTTTTGTATTTTTAGAGATGATTAATTAAGAATTTCTTATCTTTACTTTTCCTTCTGTTTTTCTTAGTCCTGTACCAGGCCCATTTCCTCTTCTATTGCATCTTCCTAATGGACAGACCATGCCTGTTGCTATTCCTGCATCAATTACAAGTTCTAATGTGCATGTTCCAGCTGCAGTCCCAGTAAGTTTGAGATTCAGACTTTTTAAATCTTTTCTTCATAGCAAAACTGATCTTTGTAATCAGAAAATACACCTAGGGCTGCTTGATTGGCTTATGAAACTGAATCCAACAAAAAACTTGTTAGTGGTTAGTAGTATTTACTCATCTTTATAGTAGAATTTACTTATCTCTTTATTAAAGACAAACATAATTGGTTAGAAAATGTTTTTCCATTCTCCAAAATTTTGTTTTCCTTGTATTATTAAGAAATTAATCCTTATTTAATCCATTTCATTTTGACTAGATTTTTAGAATTCAAATATTAACACAAATTTCTGTACTTTAGGAAGATATTTATTCTAGAATACATGTCCAGTAACTCCATATTTCAATTCTTGTAGGAATTGTTTATAAGAACACTCTTGTGAACTTTTATGGTCAGGTTGAGTTTACAGCATTCCTTTGCTGGCCCAGGCGTGTGAAAATCTAAACACTCTAAAACAGTAGATAGTCCTTCACTTTGCTAATGCAAATGTCTCTGAGAAATTGACCATTTTGAAAGATAAATCAAGATGTAAGATCCAAAAGAGAAGTTTCTTGAGGAGCGTGTGAAATATATAAATTTTGAAAGTCATAGACAAGTTAAACATCTACTTGTAATACTTAGTAATTCAGTGAATATTTAAAAGCATATTCTTTTGAATAAATTAGAAATACTTTTTTTACTTATTTTTCATGAAACAATTTTATTCAAACTCTTCAAATGAGTCTTCAGTGTTCAGGTTTTCATCATCAGGATCACTTATTAAGACATCTAGCAACAATTTTCCAAAATACGTTATTTTTATTTTCACCTGAGTAATTTCAACATAACACTTTCTGAGTCTGTATCTTCCTAGAAAGCTCACCCAAGTCCTAATACTCATTTATATAATAAAAAGACAGTTTCTTTTTTTAGCTTATAGATACTTCTGATCCATACAATGTAATCGTTTCTTGTATAGCTCTTAAAAATTATTTTTAAAAGTCTACTTAAAATAAATTCCAACACTTCGAGGTTATATCCCCACAAAAATTATTAAAATTAATGTGAAATGTTTACTTTCTTGTTAACACATTCTTCCAAGTAACCTGTGTTTTGAAAATTAACACTGATTGGAATAATTATAAGATAATGTATCATCTTTAGACAGAACTTTGCTGTTCAAAATGCCTTGAGTGACTTTATAAGGACTCAGATATTAGGTGACTACTTCCTCTTTTCTAGGATATTTTTGAAAGGGGAAACATTCTTGCCCGTGTATTTGAGATTATTTGGTTATCCTGTTAAATGTAAATGTGATGAAAAAAACTGAAATGAAAGAGGAGAGATACTTTAGCTATTTAATAATTAGTCAATGTTAATATTATTTTTTTAAAAAATGAAGAAGTCTATTCCGGATTATTATTTTTAGAGAAATTATTAAAAGGTAACCAAGTTCTTTCTTTGTCATTATATAGTATATTAATATATCAGTAAACCTTTATATATTTTAGAAATTACATATATGTATTTTAGAAGAGCAGTATTCATTGCGAAGTTATTTGTATGCCTAATTGTTACAAGTTTTGACATTTTTTCCTTTCACACCCAAAAGGCAGTGTGACAGATCTTTGGAAATTTTGCATCAACTACTTTGAATATTATGAGTCCTATGTAAGAAGAAACCATTGAAAAAATTGTGAAAATTAAAGATTAGAGAAGCATCTCAGAAATTGACAAATTTTAAAGGATAAATCAGGACAGAAGATCAATAGAGTTTTACAGTTTTCTGGTTCTGAACTCTCCGGTTTTTATAACCATTCTGCAGATATAGCACGGTCATTTTGAATATATTCTCTAGCAATTATTTTTCGATATGTTTTGCATAGCTTGTTCGACCAGTCACCATGGTGCCTAGTGTTCCAGGAATTCCAGGTCCTTCCTCCCCTCAACCAGTACAGTCAGAAGCAAAAATGGTAAGCAAGATATTACTTGTTCTGCACATTTCTTGAGCCTGTTTTGAATTAGCTTGTTCATTAAGCATGCTTCAGATGTACAGTATAGATCACATTTTAAAAAGTTTTGGAATGTATCACACTAAATAAGAACTAGAAAATTTGGAGAAGTTTCCATTAGCATAGTGACTAGTTAGTGGTACTTTAAAATAAGCGGATGGATTTGGAAGTAAAGTTCTCCCACTTGTCATTGGTTTGCCTGGTTTTTGAATGTAGCTTTTGAAACAAAATCTCCTCCTGGTGGTGGCTAGTAATATTACAGCTGAAATTAGATGTAATCATCTGAAGGCAATACAGATAGATTTATAAACAGTGACACAAATTAGTAGAACAGTGTTAACAGTGTTAACTTGTTTGAAATCGTACAAGTCAGCAAATGTTACACGTAATATATAAAGAAAAACTATTTTTGAGTTGTGTTTTGACACTAAGAAATTAGTGTTGTTTAAGAGATGAGCTATAGATTAGGAGAAAGGAGATATGTGTTTTAATTTTAATCCTAACTCTGCTATTTACTATCTTTAACAAGCCACTTTAACTTTGAGGAGATTCAGTTTCCTTATTTGTAAAATAAAAAGATTAAACTTTTATTTCTAGAGTTTCTCTTAACCCAGATTCCATAAACGTGCCAAATTCCTTGGTTAAAAATCCTTAAACTGCTGCTGCTTTTTTTTCTTAATCCATGTAATTCTTCCTTCTCTAGCCTCACACACTTCAGGGCTTCTTAACATCAATTGATGACTGCATACTTAGAAAATCAATAGTTATTAGACAGCTTTTACTCAAGTTTTATGCTAGGCACTATATTAAAATATAATTTGTATGTATAAAAACCATTATATATTGCAAAGCTTTAAGTTTTTTGCCTCTGTTCTCCATTATAGCAAATAATCAATCTGAAATTGGCATGTGATGACTTTAACAATAAAACTTAATATACCATCTGAATGAACAATGGTTGAGGAGTATAAAAATTAGCCGGTTATTGATTGTGGGGAGAGAACTTTTTGAAAATCCAAGAGGGAATTTTTTTTTTTTTTTTTTTTTTGCATAACATGTTTAGCTCAAAGCTTTGGAAATACTAAGATAATCCTCTTCACTTAATAGCAAAAAAGCTTCATTGGAAATGTTTTTTATACTTCCTACTTTAAACATACTGTACTAGTGAAAAATTCAATTAGTTGTACACTGCATCTAAAAATACTTCTACATATTCAGTGGATTTTCTTTCCTAACAAATTAAATCTGATTTGTTCCTTTTGAATTAAAGAAATACTTTTGCCTATAAGAAGAGTAGGCCATTTTTGTAGAAACTATTAAATTTAATACTTCCTTCAATAACTTTTTCTTTTAGGTCACCAGGAAATTAACAAGAATAAAAGTGTTTTGTGTGCTTTTATATTGGAAAAAAATCAAAGCTATAACTTTAATAAATTTATATATGAAGAACAATCATTGTTTAGAGGCATGGGGAGTCATAGATTGCCCCACTTAAATTTAACAGTCCAATTAAATTTATTATTAGAATTTTGCTCATGTAAAATAACCATATTTAGGTGGCTGCCTATTTTAATTGGGGTAGTAAATAAGATTGTCCTGTTTTAATTAAATAAAAAGACACAGAAATTAGTCTATTTCCTTTTCTTTCTTTCTGACTTTTCATTATGGAAAATCTCAAACATATACAAAGTAAACAGTTATGGAATGATGAACCCCCATGTACCAATCACCAGCTTCAATTATTAGCAATATAACTGCCATTCTTGTTTTATCTATCCCTCAGACCATTCCCTACCCAATTCAATTATTTTTTTAATAGGCCCTTCTTAATGCAAAATTTATATACATTGAAATGAACCAATCTTAACTTTGATATATAAGTGCATTAATGTAACTCACACCACTCTTATGGTATAGAACATTAATATCTACCCAGAAAATTTATTTCTCTCTCCAGTGAGTACACCTTCCCAGCTCTTCTGATCTTTGTCACCAGCAATTGGTTCTAGAATTCATACAGATGGAATCAATATATATTCTGTGTCCAGCCAACCATATGTTTGTGAGATTTATCTTGTTGAATATATCATAATTTGCCTCTTTTTATTGCTGAGTAATATTCCATTGTGCAAATTACCACAGTTTCTTTATCCATTCTCTTGGACACCTGAATGGTTTTCAGCGTTGAGCTTTGGAACAAAGATGCTATGCACATTTTTATATAACTCTTTTTGTGGATATTTATTTTCATTTGGTCTATCTACTGAAGAGTAGAATTGCTGAGTGAGAGGGTAGTTACACATTCAACTTTTTTGTAAGACACTGCCAGACCCTCTGCCAGAGGTATGCATTCTCACAAGCAGAGTGTGGGAATTCCAGTTGTTCCCACATTTTTGCCAGCATTTGGTTTTGTCTGTCATTTCCATTGTAGACATTTCTAGGAGTTTGTAGCAATATCTCATGGTTTTAATTGCATTTTTTATTTTGGCAGAGACTTTTTGTGATATCTTCTGATTTTTAAAATTAGATTGTCTCTTATTATGTTATAGGAATTCTTTAGATAGAATAAATACAAAATTTTTGTTATATGTATCTTACAAATAGTTTCTCTTAGTCTGTAGCTTGCCTTTATTTATTTTTTTTTTTAAAGATTTTATTAGAGGGACATAGCGAGAGAGGGAATACAAGTAGGGGGAGCAGGAGAGGGAGGAACAGGCTTCCCGCGGAGCAGGGAGCCCGACGTGGGGCTCGATCCCAGGACCCCGGGATCATGACCTGAGCTGAAGGCAGACCCTTAACGACTGAGCCACCCAGGCGCCCCTCCTTTATTTTTTTTTTAGTGATATTTTTGTACTATCATTGATTACTGTTTTTATCTCCAATACTTCCTTTCTTCTGGTTAATTGAATTTAATTTGCCTATGTTTTTTTGGCGAAAGTAGAAGCTTAGATTCTTGATTAAATCTTTTTACCTTTCCCATATAGGCATTTAAAGCTATTAATTTCTTTCTGTTCACAAATTTTGATATGCTGGATTTTCATTATCATTTATCTTCTAATTTTCTTTGTGATTTCTTCTTTGAGCTATGAGTTATTGAAAAGTATATTATATAATTGCCTAAATATCTGGAGGCTTTCTTTTTACCTTACTGATTTCTATTTTAATTTCACTGTGGTTTGGGAACTTACCACCTTTGGTATATGTGATTGTCCTGTGTTTCCATTTTCTAATATATCACACCTATTGGGGTCATTTGTGAAAGTAGACATTGCCATTCTATCCAGGTAACATGAACTGGTAACAAAATAACAATTGCCTGGAATGCTAAGGGAATTCTGATTAATTGGGTTTTTTGATTGTTGTAGTACAGAAATTATTTTACATTTCACCATTGGCTTCATATATATGTTTATTTATTTATTTATTTATTTATTTAATGCAGGGAGAGCAGCAGGCAGAGGGAGGGAGAAGCAGGCCCCCCACTGAGTGGGGAGCCCAGCCGTGGGGCTTGATCCCAGGACTCTGGGTTCATGACCGAGCCTAAGGCAGATGCTTAGTCAACCGAGCCAGCCAGGCACCCCTGGTTTTCTATTTTTATCAAATACTACTAGTCTCTTTTCCCTACCTTAATAACATAAAATGAACATTGTTCACTATCTGTTAGAATTGTCAGTGCTTTCATGTCATCATCAACTGTACTTACATATCATTATAAGTACAAACCAATCTACCAACATTAGAAAATAACCTGAAAATAGTTTGGTTTTTGTAGTTTGATTCATCTTCGTGTATTTTGCCTAAGCCTCATTTAACAATTATTTCTTTTTTTTTTTTTTTTAGACAGAAATTATAACATTATAACTTTAATATTAAATTATAAAGTTACACGATTTTACTTGAAAACATAAAAGAAGAAATAAGATTATTCTTCAGGGAAAATGCTCTTTTTTAAATTCTTAAGAATTTACTACCAAAACTCTCTGTAGTAATTTTGTTTGTAAAAATTTGAATGAAGGAATGTTGGTTCAAAAATATT
>CM052810.1:122971797-123037776 GCA_028533885.1 Nasua narica | reverse complement strand
CTGCTCCTAGAATTGCTCTTCTTCCTCTCTTCTCCCTCCTGTTGAGTATGCTGGCTTTTAAAATGATTTATTAACTATCTAGATGAACTTCTGGGTTCCGACTCTATCTCAACCTCCTACTTCTCCGCCATCTTGCTCCTCTCCTCAACAGTTATTTCTTTTGATTGTTATTTATTTAACGAACATTTCGGTACGAAGAAATTCAGCAGATATGGTCTTAAATCTTGAGATTTTTCTTGCAAATGGTTTGGGTGATCATCAAAAAAGTCTTTACCTTTTTAAGGTCATTATGTTTTTCAGCAGTTAGAATTATATCAATGATGTTCGTTTTTCGTTTTCTGGGTTTTGTTTTGTTTTTTGTTTTAAAGATTTTATTTATTTGACAGAGAGAGACACAGCGAGAGAGGGCGTACGGGCAGGGGGAGTGGGTGAGGGAAAAGCAGCCTTCCCAGTGAGCGGGAAGCCCGATGTGGGGCTCGATCCCAGGACCCCAGGGACCACAACCAGAGCCAGACACTTTATGACTGAGCCACCAGGTGCCCTGTTGTCTGGTTTTTGGAGCCCTTGATGATAACTTTTGTGCACAGAAACCATTATTCAAGGACTATTTAAAAAAAAAAATACTAGATTTATTAAAGCTACCAATTCAAAAACTTAATTCTTCCTTGAATTCTTGAGGCTAATTTACAAATCCAATTATATAAAGATTATTTTTAAAGGTCTTCAAACATAATTAATCTTAAACATGCTAAACTTAATTTTAAACTTAATATATCCTGTTATGTCAATTATCTAACATACTTCCCTAAGAATTTTAATAATATTAAAGTTTGACTAAACTTAGGGGCTTGGTTTTCTTACCAGTCTAGTATTAGAGGCTTAGTTAGACTATCTTTGCTCTCCCAACTGACCTCACAGAGACTAAATTGATCTCTTAAACATTTTAAATTGAAATTTTAGGGTAACCGGTTACTCTGTGGCAAGTTATCTAATTACTTCTAGGACATAAAATACCAAATAACTACAGATTTTTTTCTAAGTCTGAGTTAAAATGTCAGTGTCATTAATTTACCTTAATAAGCTCCAGGGGGCTACAAAAGACTTATTAGCAAATGAGGAAATAATTATATCATCTGAACTAAAGAAAGTTGAGACTGGGCTCATATTCCAGTGTGTGTATGTAGGTTTCTTAATGACCAGATAAATGATCACAGGACTTGACTCTTCTCTATCAATGATAGGACTCCAGATCCATGTTATCCAAATGAATGATTCCCAGCTCATCTCCCTTAGATTCATGTTACACATGAAATAATTTTTCTGTTTTCCAGTCTGCTGCCCACTCCCAGTAAAACTTAGAATTTCTTTCATGCTTGAGTTGAATTTTGTTTTGTTCTTGTTTTCATCTCTTTAAAAATATTTAAACGTCCTCCCCATTTGATTCTTCATCTCTTCTAAGGATTTATTTGACCTATGTCATCATAATCTCTTAATGACATGCTAAATAGTGTAGTAGTGATTCTGCTAAAATGACATGTGGTTCAGAAGATATTATATACAAACCTAATGGTAACCACAAATCAAAAGCCAGTAATAGATATGCAAAAAAAGAGAGAAAGAAATCCAAGTATATCACTAAAGAAAGCCAACTTATGGCGAAAGAAGAAGAGAGCAAGGAAAGAAAGAAACAGAAAAGATCTACAAAAACAAAACAAATGACAGAATGCCAGTAAATACATATCTATCAGTTAATACTCTGAATGTAAATAGACTAAATACTCCAGTCAAAAGAAATAGGGTGACAGAATGGATAAAAAAAAACAAGACCTATCTGTATGCTGCCTACTAGAGACTCACTTCAGAGCTAAAGACATATGCAGGTTGGAAGAGAGGGGATGTAGAAACATTTATCATGCAAATGGATGTGAAAAGAGTGCTGGGGTAGCATTACTTATATCAGACAAAATAGACTTTAAAACAAAGATTATAGCGAGAGACATGGACACTATATAATCATTAAAGGAACAATTCAACTAGAAGACATAACAATTATAAGTACTTATGCACCCAACATAGGAGCACCCAAATACATAAAATGGTTAATAATAAATATAAAGGAACTAATTGATAGTAATACAGTGATAGTAGGGAACTTTAACACCCCACTTACATCGAAGGACAGATCATCTACACTAAAAATCAGTTAGGAAAGAGTGGCTTTGAATGATATATTGGACCAGATGTTTTAATAGACATATTCAAAATTGTCCATCATAAAATAGAATACACATTCTTTTCAAGTGCACTGGAACAGAATAGATCATATATTAGGCTACAAAATATGTCTCCAATTCAAAAAGATTAGAGTTACACCTTGCGTCTTTTCCAACAATGCAATGAAACTAAGAATCAGCCACAAGAAAAAATCTGAAAAGACCACATATATCACGTTTCTAAACGACAAATGGGTCAACCAACAAATCAAAGAGGAAGTAAAAAAAATAAAAGTACATGGAGACAAAATGAAAATGCAGTGGTCCAGAATCTTTGGGAAGCAGCAGAAGCAATTCTAAAAGGAAAGTTTATAGCAATACTGGCCTATTGAGAAGCAAGAAAAATCCGATAACCTAACCTTACTTCTAAAGGAGCTAGAAAATAAAAGAAAAAACAAAACCCATACTCAGCAGGAGAGAGGAAATTATAAAGATTAGAGCTGAAATAAATAATATAGAAACTATAAAAAAAGATGAACGAAATCAGGAGCTCGTTCTTTGAAAAGATCAACAAAATTAATAAATCTGTAGCCAGACTCACCAAAAAGGGAAGGGGGAGACTTAAACAAAATCTGGAACAAAAGAGGAGAAATAGCAACTGACACACAGAAATACAAAGGATTGTAAGAATATTATGAAAAATTATGTCAACAAACTGGGCAACCTAGAAGAAATGGATAAATTTCTAGAAACATAACTTCCCAAAAATGAATCAGAAAGAGACAGAAAATTTGAACAGACTGATTCCCAGCAATGAAATTGAATCAGTAAGCAAATAACTCCCAACAAACGAAAGTCAAGGACCACACAGCTTCACAGATGAATTCTACCAAACATTTATTTATTTGTTTGTTTGTTTTTAAAGATTTTATTTATTTATTTGACAGAGAGAGAGAGAGATCACAAGCAGGCAGAGAGAGAGGGGAAAGCGGGCTTTCTGCTCTGGGGTCTCTTGCCAGGACCCTGAGATCATGACCCAAGCTAAAGGCAGAGGCCTTAACCCACTAAGCCACCCAGGCGCCCCTCTACCAGACATTTAAAGAAGAGTTAAAACCTGTTCTTCTCAAACTTTTCCAAAAAATAAAAGAGGAAGGAAAACTTCCAAATTCATTCTAGGAGGCCAGTATCCCATTGCTACCAAAGCCAGATAAAGACACCACAAAAAAAAAAAAAAAAAAAGGAAAAAAAGAAAAAGAGAGAACTACAGGCCGACATCTCTTATGAACATAAACGTGAAAATTCTCAAGAAAATATTAGTAAACCAAATTCAACAATACATTAAAAAAATCCGTCACCCAGGGTTCCTGGGTGGCTCAGTGGGTTAAAGCCTCTGCCTCTGGCTCCAGTCATGATCTCAGGATCCTGGGATGGAGCCCCGCATCGGGCTCTTTGCTCAGCAGGGAGCCTGCTTCCCCCTCTCTCTCTGCCTATTTGTGATCTCTCTCTCTCTCTGTCAAATAAATAAATAAAGTCGTAAAAAAAAAATCCATCACCGTGATCAAGTGGGATTTATTTCAGGGAATATGGAATTTCCCTGAAATTCCATTGATATATTTTGGATGGAATAGGTGGTTTAATGTGTGCAGATCAATCAGCATGAGACATCACATCAATAAGAGAAAGGATAAAAGCCATATGGTCATTTCAACAGATGTAGAAAAAGCATACACAAAGGACCACATTGAGTAGTGATAAAAACCCTCAACAAAGTAGGTTTAGAGAGAATTCTATACCTTAACATAATACAGCCCTTATATGAAAAATCCACAGCTGACATCATAATGGTGAAAAACCGAGAGCTTTTCCTCTGAGGTCAGGAACAGGACAAGTTTTATTCAACATAGTATACTGGAAGTCCTAGTCACAGCAGTCAGACAAGAGAAAGGAATAAAAGGTATTCAAATTAGTAAGAAAGTAAAACTTTCACTATTTGTAGATGACATGATGCTAATGTCATCTATTATAAATGCTATAAAAATGTCATAAAAAAACCCTAAAGACTCCACCAAAAAACTACTATAACTGGTGAATGACTTCAGTGGGTTCGCAGGATACAAAATCAATGTACAGAAATCCATTGCATTTGTACATACTAATAATGAAGCAGCAGAAAGAGAAATTAACAATCTCATTTACAATTACACCAAAAATAATGAAATACCAAGGAATAAATTTAGCCAAAATGGTGAAAGACCTGTACTCTGAAAACTATAAAGCATTGAAGAAATTGAAGATGATGCAAACAAACGGAAAGACATTCCATGCTCATGGATTGGAAAAACAATTACAGTTAAAATGTCTGTACTACCCAAAGCAATCTGCAGATTTAATTCAATCCCTATCAAAATACCAACAACATTTTTCGTGGAACTACAACAAAACAATGCTAAAATTTTATGGAACTGCAAAATACCCCAATAGCCAAAGCATTTTTAAAAAATATTTTATGTATTTATTTGTCAGAGAAGGAGAGTGTACAAGCAGGGGGAGCAACAGGCAGAGGGAGAAGCAGACTCCCCATTGAGAAGGGAGCCCAACTGAGCCACCCAGGCGTCCTGCCAAAGCAGTTTTAAAAAGAACAAAACATACATACATACATACATACATACATACATACATACATACATACTGAAGGTGGCGCAATTCCAGACTTGAAGTTATATTACAAAGCTGTAGTAATCAAAAAGTTTGGTACTGGCACAAAAATAAACAGATCAATGGAACAGAATGGAGAGCCCAGAAATAAACCCACAGTTATATGGTCAATTAATCTTCAACAAAGGAAGCAAGAATATGTATTGGGGAAAAGTCTCTTCAACAAATGATATAGGCAAAGCTGGACCAGTGTCTTTCATCATACATAAAAATAGCCTCAAAATGGATTAAGTACCTCAATGTGAGAGTTGAAACCGTAAAAATCCTAGAAGAGTGTACAGGCAGTAATTTCTCTGACGTTGGCTGTAAGGACATCTTTATAGATAATGTTTCCTGAAGCGAGAGAAAACAAAAGCAAAAGTAAACTGGTGGAACCACATCAAAATTAAAAGCTTCTGCACAGCAAAGAAAACAACAAAACAGCCTACTGATTGGGAGAAAATATTTGCAAGTGACAGATCTGATAAAGGCTTGGCATCGAAAATATATCAAGAATCTACACAACACCAAAAAAGCAGAAATAATCCAACCTAAAAATGGGCAGGAGACATGAACAGACATTTCTCCAAAGAAGACATACAGCTGGCTGAGAGACTCATGAAAAAATGCTCAATGTCACTCATCGTCAGGGAAATGCAAATCAAAACCACAATGTGATACCACCTCACACCTGTCTGAAGGTCTAAAATCCAAAACTCAAGAAACAAGTTGGCAAGGATGTACGGAAAAGGGAAACCTCATGCACTGTTGGCAGGGGTGCAAGCTGGGGCAGCTACTGTAGAAGACAGTATGGAGGTTCCTCAAAAAATTAAAAATAGAACTACACTTTGATCCAATAGTCTGACTACTGGGTATTTATCCAAAAAAATACAGAAGTGCTAATTCAAAGGGATATATGCACCCCTTTGTTTATTGTAGCATTATTGTTACACTAGCCAAATTATGGAAGCAACCTAAGTGCCCATCAATAGATGATAAAGAAGTGGTATGTTGGGGTGCCTGGGTGGCTCAGTGGGTTAAAGCCTCTGCCTTCGGCTTAGGTCATGATCTCAGGGTCCTGGGATTGAGCCCCACATTGGGCTTTCTGCTCAGCAGGGAGCTTGCTCCCCTCTCTCTCTGCCTGCCTCTCTCTGCCTAGTTGTGATGTCTCTGTCAAATAAATAAATAAAATCTTTAAAAAAAAAAAGTGGTATGTATATACAATGGAATATTACTCAGCCATAAAAAGAATGAAATCTTACCTTTTCCAACAGTATGAAAGATCTAGAGGATATAATGCTAAGCAATATAAGCCAGTCAGAGAAAGACAAACACCATATAATTTCACTCATATGTGGAATTTAAGAAACAAAACGAATAAAGAAAAAAGACAAATCCAAAAACAGATTCTTAACTACAAAGAACAAGCTAATGGGTACCAGCAAGAAGGGGCAAAGGGTGAAATAGGTGAAGGCTGTTGAAAGTACACTTACCTAGATGAACGCTGAGCAAAATGGAATTGTTGAATCACTGTATTGTACACCTGAAGTGAATATACTACTGTCTATTAACTACATTGGAATTAAAATTAAATATAGCGGAAGATACATTAAAAAATAAGTCATGTAGGAGAAATGCCATTAGAACACAACGATGACTAGCTCACTACAGCTGAAGAGAAACTTATTTGTATCCTAAGATAACCAGGGATGCTTTTGTGGGCCCTGATTTTCAGATGTCTAGCGCTTATAGGTAGACAAATATGCATTGTTTGTGTCTACTATACATATTGAAAATGGATCCTTTTATTGCTAAAGAAATTTCTTTAGAGCAAGCTTTTTTTAGAACTTTTTAAGTCTTTGGAAAAGTGAGAATGTGGTAAGAAAAAGGAGTGTACGTGGGGTCCATAAATACAAGATTATCTAGTATTTTTTTTAATAGTACAGAAAAATTCCTAGCATCTACTATCTTCCACAGAATTGCAGTGGACCTCACCAAATTTAGGTTTAGGAGTTTTGTCATTAAGCATGTAAACAATAGATATTTCCCATCTGTGTTAATCTTGTAATGAAACAATTTTCTTATGTAATATTTGTAATCAAAAAGTAACTTGTCTAAATAATAAAATATTAACCATCTAGGTGTTTTGTTAAGAAGATTTAATAAAGCATTTTGGTAGCATTTTCCACAGTCGTTCCTTTAAGTCTTGTGTGACAAACTGAGAAATATCTTTGCACACAGTGGGCAGCCAGTAGGTTTTCTGCGGGGGGTTTCTACTGAGAGCTGACAGAGGGCATCTTGGCAAATGTTCAGAAACCTACATTAACTTAGTTGGGCCCTGCATGGAACCTCATGTTCAGCAGAATTCTTCTGACCTGCCTCTGCATGCCAAGCTAATCAGCAAACACCTAATGAGCCCACTCCAAAGAAACAGACTCTCTCCCAACCTACTTCATTTTCATATGTTCTCTGGGGGTGGGGAGACAAGACTTCATGAGGACTGATGATGCTGCAAAGACCACAATAATGATAATTAACTTGCTGAATTTAGAAGATTATGCTGTTAATTAGTTGCAAAATAAAGATAAGTAATAGAGCAGCAGATGGTAGGATAACACCCAGGAGAAGGAGGGTTATTACTCTGATGAGCTTTTGTGGCACATATGAAATATGGATCTGACTTTTTCATAAATTGTTTCTAGAGAACATTATGTTTTTTCTTTGAACTATGATGGAGTAGTTTGTTCCTACTAAGTTCTGACAGATGTGATAAAATTTGTTTTCAGGAGTCTGAAATATAACCTAGAGTTTGAATAGCAAATTATTTTTAGCGGATTACTTCCTAAAATGAGGACGTAGTATCGGTCAGCACAACAAACTGTTCATTCGCTGACATAGTTTATATCTAACAAAAAAGTTTTCATTGTAGTAGTTGAATTTTACATTGCTAAACGTTAATTCCAAATATTAAAACACTAGTCTGCTTAGAAATAATAAAGATATTTTAGTTTTCTTTCAAACATTGCCTATAATTTAAAATTAAAATTATGCTTAAGCTTTATTGTACATGTTGGAGAATATATACATTTTGGATCTTGGTCTTTTTATTATATTAAATTTCTGTATTGAGAGAAATATCTTATTAATTGCTGATATACTTAGAATACTTCATATAGGCAAAAGCTCTAGTTTGGCAGAACTTCGAAGATGTGTTCAGTGAATTAGGAGTTAACAAAATATCTGTTCCTTGCTGTGCTTCTAACTTTTTGATTCTGGGAAGTAACTTCATTCACTCTTTGGACCTTAGTGTGTCTATCTATAAGCTGGTGATTGGACTAATTGATCATCAGTATATCTTCTAGTTCCAAAATTCTGTTGGAAAGAAAATATCCATGGTATTTATATATTTTTTCATTATTATTTTTAAACCATACTATTTGTCATTCTTTAAGATGTCTCTGACAGATATATATGGGTGGATCATAGATATCTTTTTATTATAAAATTTTCATGAATCCTCATATTTAGTGACATCTTTTTTCATCTAACCCATTCTAAATTTTTTAGCATGCATGTATTTTTTTACTGCTCTTTAAAATACATATATATGTGCAGTTCAGAGCACTGTTAATTAACCCTTGAAAATCTTTTTCTTAAATTTTGTACCCAGTGGCACACTTTCTAAATCAGACCCATTGTAATCAATTTAACAGCATGGAGCAAACATTAGAGCTTCCTCACTGGGTGAGTACTGTATACACTAGGGCAGTCAAGAGAGGATAATGAATGAATACTGATGCTGCTTTTTAAGTGCTCTATAAGGTAGTAACTTGCCCTACTAAAGATTATTCAAGAGAGTGATGTTTATGTACTTCAGGCTCCCCTATGTGCAGTTACTATATTTCATTAATTCTGAGAGTTAAACTCTTCACTATAAAACTTTAAATGCTCTTCAGTTCTATGATGTTTTCTAGCTAAGGACTTAAAAATGTTTTATCAACACATAATTTACCAAGCTTCACATTTCAACTGCTACTTATATTTATGCACATTTTATATCCAGAAATGAAAGCCCTGTAACGTATTTTGATGTGTAACACACTGGCTTTTTTTTTTTTTTTAAGATTTTATTTATTTATTTGACAGAGATCACAAGTAGGCAGAGAGGCAGGCGGAGAGGAGGAGGAAGCAGACTCCCTGCCGAGCAGAGAGCCCGATGTGGGGCTCAATCCCAGGACCCTGAGATCATGACCTGAGCCAAAGGCAGAGACTTTAACCCACTCAGCCACCCAGTCACCCCTAACATGCTATTTTTAAAAGATATAATTATGCAGACTGACCACCTCCCTTGATTTTCTTTCTTTCTTCTGTTTATAATGACCTGCACTTTCAAACTCATCTTTCTATTTTGAGTTCTTTGACACCACTTCACCTAAGTAGTTCTGGTTGCAGCCAACTATTCCTTTAATCCATTGTCTAACTTTAGTTTAATCCATCCATATCCATATTATCCCATCAGTTATGAGCGTCTCAATTTCCTGTGTCATAGCTATTTATGTGACCTTGGGCAAATGATCTCTGCTTTCCTAATTTCTAAAGTAGGGGCACTGTCCTATTAGAAACTCATTGAAAAAATACTGATAATGTGGATGAATTTCAAGTGCATTATGCTAAAAGAAAGAAGCCAAATTCAAAAGGCTGTTAACATTGTATAATTCCATGCATATGACATTCTAGAAAGGGCAAAACTTGGGGAATCAGAAAACAGATTTCTGGAGCTGGCAGGGGGAAGAGAGTATGACAGGAAAGAAGTGTAAGGGAATTTGGGGGGATAGTAGCACTGTTCTGTATCCTGATTGTAGGGAGTGGTTATACAGAACTCTATGCACTTGTTAAAACTCCTAGAGCTATGCACAAAAAAGACTTCTTACTATAAATGTAACTTATACCTCAGAAAACTTTTTTTTTTTTTTTTTAGGATTTTATTTGAGAGAGAACATGGGAGGTGGTGGGGAGGGCAGGCTCCCCACTGAGCAGGGAGCCCTGTGCAGGGCCTCTATACCGGGATCCTGGGATCATGACCTGAGCTAAAAGCAGACACTTAACTGACTGAGCCTCCCAGGCACACCAATAAACTTGTTTCTTAAACTACTGACTTAATTGTTTTTAAAATCATACCCAGAATCTACAATAAATAGCAGTAGAGAGAAAATGTCCAGTAACAGTTGTCTAGGTATAATTAACTGCCTTGAGAAATTTTAGTGACCTTTTCATGTATGCTAAAGTTTTTCAGAGGTCTAGATCACTTATCTAGACGTAAGGAGATACACATAAATGAAAGGAGGTGGTAAGGAGATATACATAAATGAAAACAAGGAAATTAAAAATTTGGGGATAGTTGTACAATTTTCTAAGTTCTTAGTTGGAGTAAGTGAAAGCAGTTGTACTAATGTCATCTGGGGGCCTCTTTCAAAAGCTCTTCTCTCTTTCCCACCCCTCCTTGTGCAAGGAAGGGAAAGAGAAAGTTTACTATGAATCTGTAACACCCAGCCAGTTACTACTTCTGAGAAGCTTGGGAAGCACTGGATAGACTGTTAATACCTTTCTCATATCAATTTTGTAGCCTCCTTTCCCTTCAAATATGCACCTGAGTGTGGATCTTAGGAAAATGTATTGGACATATTTGTATCAAATTCTGTGATGAAACTTTATTTTGGGCTTAAGGACTACATCTGTTATTAAGAACAATATCAGCAATAGTCCCAGGTATTTCAGGTCCCTTTCATTTCTAAGATATTATAGTATGACTATCTTATGCTAATTATTTCATATTTATATATTTTTAACAATAAAACTACCCCAAATACCACTTGTGCCATTTTCACCACAGAATCGAATTTCTGTCAATTAACAAATACATGTGTTGCCCAGTGATGTAGCAAATCAGTGTACCAGTTGCTTAAAAAAGGGTGCAAAGAAAGATAAGGCAATCTCTGTTCTTGAAAGAGCTTACTGTCTGGTTGAGGAGATAAGATATTCACGTATCATATATTTTTGCTGGTAGAATAATAAGCTTTGGGGCGCCTGGGTGGCTCAGTGGGTTAAAGCCTCTGCCTTTGGCTCAGGTCATGATCTTGGGGTCCTGGGATGGATCCCTGCATCGGGCTCTCTGCTCAGCAGGGAGCCTGCTTCCCTCTCTCTCTCTCTCTCTCTCTCTGCCTGCCTTTCTGCCTACTTGTGATCTCTCTCTGTCAAACAAATAAATAAATAAAATCTTTTAAAAAAATAATAAGCTTTATGCAGATTGCATCTTTATTAAGAGGTAACCATAAATGTTTAGGGCCTCCTCCTAACACTAGATCATTCATACTCTGACAGTGGATCAGGTACAATTCAGTTAACTGGCAAATGGAACATAGTAGAGGAGATAGACTTTGAACTAAATCTTACTGGAGACAGGGAAGACATAAGCAAGGCAATCCTAGCTGTATGCTCCAGGAGGAGGTTCAGTCTGACAATTAATAGAGTGGCCTAAAAAATGCAACATCAGGTCATTGGCCAAATAGGCACTGACATCAGACCATCAAGCGGAGATCAGTTGGGCCCAGATTTGGAAGAGGTTTAGGTTTAAGATCTAGATAGAGCCTAGGAAGATGGAGATGTAGGAATGAGCTGGGAGCAAATAGGTGAAAGTGTACATAATTAACTTGTGTTGCTTATTTTAGTTGAACAGAGCTAGATATTTTCAATCAACAGCGTTTTTATTTTTCAGTCTTTTCTCAAAATTGATTAGGGAACAGCAAAGTGTAAGGTCCTCTAGCAGTGCTAGACACTCAGGAAAGCTTCTCAAAGTGTTTCTTACTATTTGTAATGATAAAACTAATTTTAAAGCCAAATGTATTCTTGCATTCCTTAACAAATATTTTGTTGTTGTTGTTAACCAAAAAATATGTTGGGAGTTGGATTTGAGTGGAAAGCAGGGAACTTTTTTTTTTTAATTGGTGTTTGCATTTCAGAGATTGAAAGCTGCTTTGACCCAGCAACACACTCCAGTTACCAATGGTGATACTGTCAAAGGTCATGGTAGTGGATTGGTTAGAACTCAATCAGAGGAATCAAGACCACAGTCATTACAACAGCCGGCTACATCCACTACAGAAACTCCGGTATATGTGTTGTTTCTATCATTAGTACTTTTATCATCCTTTAAAAAACAAATAGTGTAATTGAAATGACTATTACATATACTTTGAAAAAAATTATTTTTGGTCATAATTTTGGTATACCAGAAACCTTGGGAAAAGGTAATTCAGTATAAAAGTATTGATACCTCAAAATAAATAAGTAAATAAATAAAATAGTCAAGCAATTGTTACTGATCAGGACACCCTGTAAATACTTCTATAAGTGTCTGTGTTTTTTGGCCTGACATGGCATAAATGTCCATTGATACTTTTTTTTTTTTTTCAAGTTCCAAAAAGTCTTTTATTACACAGAGGGGTGGGGGTTCAGTCCTTCTTAGCAGCCGCTTTCCTCATCGCGGGGCGGCGAGGACGTCGCTCAGCTCCTCTCTCTTCCTCTTGGCCCGGATGTGTGTCCCCACCCTTTTCTTGATGAACTTGAGGGCGCGCTTGTCCTTGGAGACCTTGAGCAGCTCCATGGCTCGCTGCTCGTAGGGGGCGAAGCCACGCACCTCTCGGATCATGACCCGCACGAACTTGGTGTGCTTGGTGAGGCACCCGTGGCGGCGGCTGTGCCTCGGCTTGCTCACGTTCTTAGTCACCTTGTGGCCCTTGTTGAGGCCCACGGCCATAGTAGCACAGAGCCATGGCTGCTGCTCCTCAGTGGCTCCCGCGGGGGAAGCCCATTGATACTTTTTAAATCATTTTTTTGTTGATTGTATTTCGCAAGTAAAGTGTGTATGTGTGTGTGTTTATTACGTTACCAGCATAAATCAAATGATTCTTGAATTAAAATCTGAGAAACATCGCCAAAGGAGATGTTTCCTTTGGCGGAAACATCCGCCAAAGCGGATATATATGCTTTATGGAAACTGTTTGTACTAGAGGTCCTTTTCATTTATTTCTAGTTTGTGACTGCATATTAGATGACTGATACGTCTATTATGTCTGTAGTGCATTTCTACATGGAAGGGTTACTGTATTTCTGCTAAATGTTTTAGAACTCTATTTAGAACTTTAAGATAAAAGATACTTAAAGATATTTATACTAGCATTGGCATTAAAAAGCAATTAAAGAAACAGGTAAATGGCAAGTTTTAGATTGCCTCATAATTATAATTTTTTAGATAACTGTATTTTATCTTCACAAAACTTAAAGTGAAACGTAGGGGTGCCTGGGTGGCTCAGTCGTTAGGCGTCTGCCTCTGGCTCAGATCATGATCCCAGAGTCCTGGGGTTGAGCTCCGCATCGGGCTCCCTGCTCAGTGGGGAAGCCTGCTTTTCCCCCTCCCACTCTCCTGCTTATGTTCCCTCTATCACTGTATGTGTGTCTGTGTGTGTGTGTGTGTGTGTCTCTCTCTCTCTCTCTTTCAAATAAATAAATAAATAAAATATTTTTTTAAAAAAAGTGGAATGTAGTGTGGTAGTCATCCACTAAACAACTTGGGAGCAAGAGAGAAGGAAAATAAGTATGTATGTTTTAATGTCATAATTCAGAAATTAGCAAACTGACTCGGGGCCAAATCCAGACCATGGCTGTTTTTTCGTATGGTCTGCAAGCTATGTGTGGTTTTTACATCTTTAAAATTTATTTAAAAGAAATGACTATATTATTTACTTATAATAACTAAAGTTCACCTGGATCTGATTTTTATTTATATCCTTGTATTGGATAGGAGCTTGATGAAGGCAGGACTTTATCTGTTTGTTTACTATTGTGTCACTACTTTCTAGGGTAGTCCCTATGTTCTTTTTAATAATGAGGAATAAATGAATCAATGGAAGGAGGGAGACGAGGGAGAATATATGCTTGCTTTTTTTTTTTTTAATTTATTTGTCAGAGAGAGAGAACACAAGCAGGCAGAGAGGCAGAGGCAGAGAGAGAAGCAGGCTCCCCGCCGAGCAAGGAGCCCGATGTGGTCCTGGGATCATGACCTGAGCCGAAGGCAGTGGCTTAACCAACTGTGCCACCCAGACATCCCATTATATGCTTTTAAGTAGCCTTAAATCCTTGTTAGGTATAAAAATGTACAAATATAACTCTGTCTTATTTTCTGCTTGTAATACTTGTGATTAGCGTTTGTGTAATAACTGAGTTGTCAATTAAAAAAAACCGTTCTTTCCTATTCAGCCAAATGAGTAAAAGAAAAACCTGCTATTATCAATAAGTTAAGAGGATGAAGAAAAGAAAATATTTCAAGGTTGCCATTCTTGAAGCAAGCCATAGAAATATTTTTCTAAAAGATTAACTTGCAATTATGTACGTAAAAGAAATGATCTAATTTAATACTTAATCTTTATTACAATTAAAATACAGTATAAATTAAATTACCCTCAGAATTTTTAATGCTAGTTATTTGGAAAAGGAATTAAATGATAACATGTTTTTTGGAGTTTGTAGAGTGAGAAGTAGTTTGGTGATTTCCCTGCAGAACTTACACTGAGCTTATATAGAAGACTTTTGTGTATTATATAGATAAGGAGAAGATAGAAGTTTTATTTATTCACATGTTTTGGAATATAACTACAGATAAAAGATGATTTTCAGGCTTCCTTGGGTCATGTGCCTGTGGTCACAAAGTGCCATTTCCTTTGCACTATTTCCAGGGGTTCATTTCTTATCTCCCAAGTTCAGGTGTTCTGTGGCACAATTTGGGGATTTAAGAGAGGCTTGGAAATACTGTTCTATAATCCCAGATACTAGACAGTATCACTAGTGACTGAAAACTGTCTTTGGCTGATGTGAAATAAGTAGGCTGATGTGTTGAGGGGCAAGGAGAACCAATTAAAATTAAAATCTGGACTCCTGTGAGATTCTGCCAGTGAGGAGAATGAACATCAATAATCACACGAACCTGACCCTAAATTTCAAAAACTGAAGACAAGTTGAGTATACCAAAATATGTACATGTGGTAATTCCCTCTTACCCGCGGTTTAGGTTTCCGAGGTTTCAGTTTTTCATGGTGAGCCGTGGTCCAGAAGCAGATGATCCTCCTCCTGACAGATTGTTAGAAGGTTCATTAGTAGCCTAGCACTGTCATAATGCCTTTTTCATTAACCTCACTTCACATCATGACATAGGCATTTTATCTCATATCACAAGAAGAAGGGTATGAGTACAGTACAATATTTTAAAAGTGAGAGAGACCACATTCACGTAACTTATTACAGTATATTATAATTGTTCTATTTTATTATAAGTTATTGTCGATCTCTTACTATACCTAATTTATAAATTATACTTTGTTATAGGTATCTATGCATAGGAAAAAACATGTATTGGGTTCAGTACTGTCCATGGTTTCAGGCATCCATGGGGGCCCTAGAACATATCCTCTGCTCATAAGGAGGCACTACTGTACTTTTACTGCTCAAATTTTTACTCCTCAATTTTAGAGAAACCAATTTTTAAGAGAAAATTTTACTATATTTTAAAAATTTTATTTAAAAGACAGCAAATAAGTGGTTTTTCATAGGGAATTTAAATAAATCATTAATTTTTTTACTTTAGTACCTTATAATTTTTCAAAGGACTGTATTATACCATAATGTTCAAAAGTACACTTGGAAAAATATAAATCTATATGTGTTCATTTGTAGTGCATTTTCAACTTCTTCATTTTATTTCTATATAAGTGAAATGTTATACAAACTTGAAATATATTCGCTATGATAATGAATTAATGAGAATCTTACTTTAGCAGTGCTTCTTTACTTCAAGGAGTTTGTTAAAGCACAGGGTGATTTTCATGTCATCTCAAAATATTGATATATACAGTGAGACTTAGAAAACAGAGTTAGTAGATCTTCCTCTTCTGCCACTCTTTACTGCCTGAGTTCTCCTTACATACATGGAGAGCTTTCATTTGTGTTTATTATAGGCTTCTCCAGCTCACACAACTCCACAGACCCAAAATACAAGTGGTCGTCGAAGAAGAGCAGCTAATGAAGATCCTGATGAAAAAAGGAGGAAATTTCTAGAGCGAAATAGAGCAGCAGCTTCACGATGCCGACAAAAAAGGAAAGTCTGGGTTCAGTCTTTAGAGAAGAAAGCAGAAGACTTGAGTTCATTAAATGGTCAACTGCAGGTATGGTGCATATATGTAAATTTGGTCTTATTTTTAATAATTGTGAACTTAGCTCTCCCTGTTTTTTCCAGTTAGCCATCCAGATATTTTAACACACAATATTGGGTGTGTATGGAATCTATAGTAAAGCATAGTTTTGTAAACCTGGTTTGAAAACTGAGATGAAGTAATATAAAACTTGCAACACTGACAAAATAAGGAAATGTTAGATGTAAGTTTTTACTTGCATACTACAAAAGTACCAAAACTATCTGGCTTAAACTAAAGTTGTGGTATATAAAATTCAAAGAATCTTAAAATTTTAAATGTTACTGGTATTTCACTTTTCTAGTTTTTTTGGCTTGTATCACAATGGTAAGGTTGCTTCAGTCATATTTTTAAGTTGTTTGGTTCTTTGAATTATAAATTTTGTTTATTTATAGTGAATATAGTGCTCAAAAAAAATGTCAGATTGACAGCTTTGGAAATGAAGGGCTCAAATTATCCACAGAATAGGTACAATACGTCCAGTGGCAGTAAAAATCATTTCATACTCCCTTCCAGTGTGCCCCAGATAGGTTTCTTAGGAGCCTCACAGGATTAAAAGGTTTTAAGACTCCTTCCCGTTCAGTCTTATGCTAAGATTTCCAGTAATGGTGTCAGAAAGCACTAAGATTATTTCCTTCATTCTGTTTTTTCTTTCTTCATTTTTTCCTTTTATTTTTGTTTTGTTTTGTTTAAAGACTTACTTATTCATTTGTTTTAGCAAGAGGGTGGAGAGTGAAAGAGCTAGGGGAGGGGCAGCAAGAGAGGGAGGAGAAGAGAGGCTGGCCAACTCTCCACTAAGCATGGTGACAGGGGGCTGGATCTCAGGACTCTGAGATCATGACCTGAGCCGAAATCAAGAGTAGGAGGCTTACCTGAATGAGCCACCCAGGTGCCTCCCTTTTTGTTTTGTTTTAATGTTGTGAATATTATCCAGGAAAATCTTGTGAACTGCCAGTTGATGAGTGTCAACTAGGAAACTGATGTTAATGAGTTGTAGTTGTTACTGGTCAGTCTTCTGAATTAGACATTCCCAGTGAAAAATGAATCTTTCCATATAATCATAATTGATATTTGACACTTGCTGTTTTGTTAAATCTGTCTTTAAAGATGTCACCATGGGGCACCTGGGTGGCTCAGTCGGTTAAAGCCTCTGCCTTCGGTTCAGTTCATGATCCCAGGGTCCTGGGATCTAGCCCCACATCGGGCTCTTTGCTCAGCAGGGAGCCTGCTTCCCCCTCTCTCTGCCTACCTCTCTGCCTACGGGTGATCTCTCTCTCTGTCAAATAAATTAAGTAAGTAAGTCACCAATATAAATGTCTGTTTAAATGCTTAAGAAAAAGTTTTTAACATCAGACATAGCATTTACTAATGTAAAAATTGTTTCATATGTGAGGCAGTCATCTTTAAAAATTCTGTATTGTGCTTTAGATATTGATGCATAAGCTCTAGAACAAGTAAATTGTCTTATAAAATTTATTTTTAGCCATTTTATTTTAACCATTTAGAAAAAATATAAAGCATTTTTTTTTAAGATTTTTTTTTATTTATTCATTTAACAGAGAGAGAACACAAGCAGGCAGAGAGGCAGGCAGAGGCAGAGAGAGGAGCAGGCTCCCTGAGGAGCAAGGAGCCCGATGCGGGACTCGATCCCAAGACGCCGGGATCATGACCTGAGTCAAAGGCAGTTGCTTAACCAACTGAGCCACCCAGGCGTCCCATAGAAAAAATATAAACATGATTTATCACATCACAGAGACTTTAAATAAATAAATAAATAAATACACACACACACACACACACACACACACACACACGCACACACACACACACACACACACGGGTATCTTAAAAAATACTGTCTTACCATCATCTGATAAATTCTTATTCAAGAACTATTTTCATGACTTTTTAGAAAAAAACTTCAGATTTTTTTCCTCTTAAATAAAATGAAACAGATTATAGGTCCTAATTTATTTATATACTCAAAAAATGGCTCGTCTTTGCCAGGTCACTCTTAGATTATGAATTACTAGTTTAAATTTTCAAATACTCATTTTACATTAACAAAATGATTTAGGTGCATCTATTTTTTTTCTTTTGTGTTCTTAACAAAATTATTCTTCTGAATGACTTGGCTTATTTTTTAGTTGTCATTCTTAGTCTCAGTTGCTTTACCCATAGAATAGAGATAATAATAGTACCTGTTGATCCTACTCCCCTGAGGATTTTTTGCATAAATCAGTTGAATTAGAATGCATGCAACTATTTTTAAAAACATAAATTTTAAATCGTAAATTTATCAGTATTTTTCTTTGTAATTTGACTTATTGTCCTTTTTAAAAAGTAAAAATGTTTGAAAACTACTGTACAGGGGTAGAGAAATATACAGTATCATTACAGGATATTCTTCAACTTTAGGTGGGTCAGTTTTCTGCTTTGACCCAAGGTATGGCAATATTAACAGCTTTCATGAGATACTGCTATTTCCTTAATTGTATTGCAACCCTGGTCATAATTACTAATAGCAGCACAGTGCTTTGTTATTTCAGAAAACCTTGGAAAATTAAGTATTCAATGTAAATATAATCTTTGCTTCATTCATCTCCTGTTTTTTCCACCATACAAACTATGATTAAATGTTACTGTTATAAAATACATTATATTTTTGTATTTAATCTGGGTAGAAATTTCTTGATTGGAGGAATAAAGGCAGGATTTATCATCTAGGTAAAAGTTAACAACACATCAATTTCAACATGAAACTTAAATAGAAGTCAAATTTAAGAAATTCCTAAATTAAGCTCTATAGTTGAATATAGCATTAGTTATAATACCTCAAATTACAAACAGAAAAGTAAAATCTGTATGTTTAATCATTGAAAACTAAGTGATGATGGAATCATGGTAAGATAAAGTGTTCTTAATTTTAGAAATGCATATCAGAATATCAATATATGAGACGATGTGTTTTCAGAGGTTTTTTTTTTTTAAGAGATTTTATTTATTTGAGAGAGAGAGAGCATAGGGGGAAGTGCTGAGGGAGAGAGACAAGCAGATTCCACACTGAGCACAGAGCCTGATGTGGAGCTCGATCCCACGACTCTGAGATGATGACCTGAGCAGAAATCAAGAAACGGATGCTTAACTGAGCCACCCAGGCGTCACCTAAGAGATGTTCTTTAAAATACTGCGGGAAAAAAAAAAAAGAATGAAGTTCATATGTATGTGTTAACCTTTTTACCCCTAATATATTGTTAGGGGTAAAAAGAAAGTTGTTGTAAACAGCCAAATGTCCATCAGTAGATGAATAGATAAATTATGGTATATACATACAGTAGATATTATTCAGCCATAAAAAGGAGTGAATGTAGATGAACATGCTAGAATCTGGATGAACCTCAGAAAAATTTTGCTTAAGTGGAAGAAGCCAGAAACAAAGCCACCTATGACTCCATTTATATAAAATATCCAGAAAAGGGGTGCTTGGGCGGCTCAGTTAAGTGTCAGACTCTTGATTTTGGCTCAGATCATGATCTGAGGGTAGTGAGATCGAGCCCCACATCAGGTTCCAGGTGGGTGTAGTGTCTAAGATTCTCTCTCTTTCTCTAAGAAAAAAAGGAAAATATCTAGAAGAGAGAAATTCATAGAGATAAATGCAGTTTGATGGTTGCTAGGAATGGGGCAGGGAGTGGGATGGTAGAAAATAGAAACTGGTTAATGGTTAAAGAGTTTTACTTTGGACTGACAGAAGTGTTTTATAACCAGATTGAGGGAGGTGGCTGCACAACACTGTAAATGTACTAAGCGCCACTAAATTGTTCACTTTAAAGTAGTTAATTCTAAGGGTGCCTGAGTGGCTTATTTGGGTGTCTGCTTCTGCTTGTGATGGTCTCAAGGTCCTGGGATCAAATCCCACACCAGACTCCCTGCTCAGTGGGGAATGTGCTTCTCCTTCTGCCTGACGCTCCCCCTGCTTGTGCTCGCTCGCTCGCTCGCTCTCCCTCTCTCTCTGACAAGTAAATAAAAAAATCTTAAAAAATAAAATGGTTCATTCTAGCTCATGGAAATGTCAGCTCAGTAAGTTACTCAAAAAAATAGTTGTACACTGAAATAGCACAACTCTTTTTCATTAATAAAAGGTTTATAGTTGGATGGATAAATGTGTAGATATGGAAATTGGTATAGGAATGAATCCTTAAATTATAAGCAGAATTTTAGGAATGACATGTACCAGGAGTAAGTGGTGAAGAGGCTGTTGAGAGCATGAACGGTTTGGTCAGAAAGGTCCTTCAATTACAACTTTCTCTATTGTTACAAGTGGGTAAGTGATTTTTATTTTTTATTGCTTTTTAGTTATCAAATAAAACAAAAACAGTTTTAAAAAGTGACAGATTCTGGTTTTGAGAGTGTGAAGAGTTAATAACATGCTTATGACAGATTCAGGCAGAAAAAATTTCAGTCTGCTGATAGCAAAACTGCTAACTGTGAAGAACAGAATGTCTTATAAAGAAAATTGAATGTCAAAGAAATAATTAAACTCTACTTTATGTGAAAGCATTCATCAATTCTACATTTCCTTAATAATCCTTCACGTGACATACAGGCTTAGCTGATCAGTATAGTGGGCAGTAATGACCCATGGTTACTTATATATTACAAATAAATTTTAACGAATGTTGAGGTGTGACCATACATATTTTTACCAAATACATATCAGGTTTTAAAGAACATTAATTATTCAGCTCTCTTGCCCCACTCACTGAATTTAATTATATTTTAGCTTTCTAAAATTGTTGCTAAAAAGATAATTTCATCAAGTTGTATTAGAGACATGGCAGTCTAGACCAAAACTTGGATACTGTTGATTATCAGTTATTATATTTTTAAAGATAATATATGATTTTATTATCTGAGTTTTTACCTCTTTGTGGCTTTTTCAGCTATACTCATTTTCAAATTTCATTTTCAGCTTACAAATTCAGCATGTTTCCTTTGTGAACAAAGGCAGATTCTTTACTAATAGTAGCTCCTTAACACTTTCTTTGTAAAAAACTTGGGAGTTTTGTTGTGGATTTTGTTTTTAAAACGTGTATTGCAAAATGTGTGTGGAGTAGAAGCTCAATGAATTTAAAAAATATATATTCTTGCATAGCTGGATATGTGAGGAATTTTCACTCATAAGTTAATGATTCAGAAAAGGTTTTGTTATTGCTCTGTTGACTTAAAAGGGATCAAATCTTTTATTTCTGATACCCAAACAGCATTTTATTTCAGTACTTATCACTTGAAATATAAAGGAATGGTGACAATTGGAAGATGCTAAACCTGTTTGTTGTAATTCCTGAGGAAAAAATAGTGTTCTATGCTATCACGGCCTTGCTTCTTTTCCACTGAGTTTTAACCAAGTTCTAGAGGGGGAAAAGGTAACAGTGATGCCACTACTACTTCATGCATTTTATTATGAGCCAGAGACCTAGTACTTCTTTTTACGAGGCCTTACTAAAGATCTTTGAGCCTTTACTTCCCCATCTGTTATACTCATAGAATAAGTACTGTTATGAAGATCAAATGAGAGAGGGTATAGAGAAGTCTGTTACAACTACAGTATGCAAATGCTAGTTATTTATTATTCATTCTGCCATTAAGCATCTATTGTGTGCAGGACATGTTATGAGACACAGGAGATATAACAGTGAAAAAGACATTGTCCTTGCACTTACAGAATTTGTGGTCTAGCAGAGGAGACAGACACGAAACAAAGTATGAGAATACTCTGAAGGCAAATAAGGGAAGGGTCATTCCCATTCATTTTGCATGGTATTTCCAAAGTATTAAGAAACCTGTCATCTTTTTTTCTGTTGTTACAGACATAAATTAAATATTTTGTTCTCCAGTGTAATGTTTTAACATCCATAACAGTCTTTGGAACTGTCCTTGTGTGATGGGAATCTTGATACTTAATCATTGATTTTTGTGAAGACTGAACATGAAGAAAATCATATCTTTAGCAATGAGAAACTCTCCAAAGAAGAAACTATCTAATATTATTTCTTTAATTTTTGGGGGTAGTGGCTGAACTAGAAAGTCAAAGATCATAAATTTTTATTATTATTTCTTTAAGATTTTATTTATTTCTTTGACAGAGAGAGAGCTCACAAGTAGAGAGGCAGGCAGAGAAAGAGGGAGAAACCGGCTCCCTGCCGAGCAGAGAGCCCAATGCGGGGCTCCATCCCAGGACCTTGAAATCATGACCTGAGCCAAAGGCAGAGGCTTTAACCCACTAAGCCACCCAGGCACCCTCAAAGATCATAAATTAATGGAGTACCGGGTCCTCAATCTATGGCCAGGTATCAAGGAAAAGCTTTGATAGATTAATCAGTTGGCTGGTCTGTCATCATTTCATTAGTCTAATCTTCACATAAACTGTAAAAAAAAAAATTTTTTTTTTGTTCATAGTATATAATTAACCTTTGAGTGGCTACAGATGGAATGGAGCAATGGTATAAACAATGCCAAAGTAATTTACATTTTATTTTAAACAGAATAACAATTTTTCTCAGCATTTGCTTTATCTTACCAAAAATGTTTACTTTGACAAGAAAAATCATAATATGGTTTATGCTGAATGTCTGTGTAGAATATTTAGGAGAGAGGGCATTTGTGATTTTTAAAATTCTGTAATTGAGATGATACTGTAAAATATGCCAAGTATCATTTTATGTCAGAAAATTAACAGTACAGGTACATTGCTGAAGTTGTTGGTATAATAATGAAATTAGGACCTCTGACCAGTTCTATATTATTTAAGCAACTTCATTTCACCTTCTCTGTAAATTTTTTCCCTCCTCCTGGACATAGAATTACTCATAGTTGTAAAATATAACTATGTACTCAGTCTGTAGTAGGCTGTGTGCTGTACACTGGGGATGCAAAGAGCAAAGATAATCCCTGCCCTTGAGAAATTCCCAATCTAACAGAGGTAGCAAACAAGTAAACCACAAATTAGCAATCCTGTGTAGTAAATACTATGTAAATGTACACATGTGTGTGCATATGGGTTGGGAGCACAGAAATGGACTTCTTTTTCTATCTGAATTTATACTGTACTGATTTCGCTCTTAAAGATGAATGAAAAAATTAACAAGGCAAGAAAAGGAGAGGAAAGCTTGTGTAGGTAGAGACAACGTGTGTTTTCAAATTTTCAATTTGTATAGGTCAAAACGATTAAATATTTGTTTTTTCCCCATAGGGTCAAACTAATGTGAAAGGGTGGTCACAGGCACCGGATTGTAGGAGATTATATAATGTGGACTAAAAATACGTATCCAGGGATGCCTAGGTGGTTCATTCGGTTAAGCATCTGCCTTCAGCTCAGGTCATGATCCCAGGGTCCTGGGATCGAGTCCCACATCCAGCTCCTTGCTCAGCAGGGAGTCTGCTCCCGCCTCCCTCGCCACCGCCCCCCTGCCTGCCCCCCCTGCTTGTGCTTTCACTCTCTTCCTGTCTCTGACAAATAAAATCTTAAAAATAAATAAAAAAATAAAAATACTTTCTAGTCCTCTTTCCTATTACGGAAGTTACAGAGAGAAAACCATTAGGAGTCTTAAAATCAAGCTGACTCGACAGAGAGGGAGAAATTTTGGATATTACATACTAGATTATTCATAACCTGGTTTCTCATTTTTGTTGTCATTAATAAAGAGCTGTATAATTAGTATATTAACACTGCAGTATTCCATAGAAATGAGTTTTCTAAAATGCTTATTTTTTTAATATTCTTGGTTCTTCTATTGAGAACTTTTTTCCTTTTTTTTTTTTTTTAAGATTTTATTTATTTATTTGACAGAACACAAGTAGGTAGAGAGGCAGGCAGAGAGAGAGGGGGAAGCAGGCTCCCCACTGAGCAGAAACCCAGGACCCTGGGATCATGATCTGAGCCAAAGGCAGAGGCTTTAACCCACTGAGCCACCCAGGCGCCCCTAAGCAGCTTATTTTTTAAAGCAAAACTCTAAACTCTTAAAAAGTCTCCTTTTGTATCTTTTATCACTGCACACCCATTCTTGTCTCAGATGCAATATTGTAAACACAATTTAGCCTTTATTTAAAATAGTGTTTAGAGTTACTATAAGCATCAGTTTTTGTTCTGTGCTTTAATGTGTTGTTGGAGTTTGTTGTTATAGGGGTGTGAGAAACTATTTGAACCAACAGACTTGCTTAACTTTTATTCTTTGAATTTTTTTGTTTCTGTCATTGATCATTTAAGGAAACCTAATGAGTCTAATATGCTAAATTGTTTTACATTCAGCTTTCTGGGTAGGAGACCAAGGGATGGAAAACAAAGTGCCTGAGCTTTTACAAAAGTATACATGCTTATTATATTTCTTTAATTTTGGGTTCATAGATGAAATCTGAGTACTTAAGGTTAATGTAGGTTCAAATAAGTAGTTTAGTGGTGTTTGTAAATTAAGAATTCTTTACCATTTTATTAAATTCATATTATTTCTAACTCTCGACTATTGGTAATTATCATTGATTTATGCATCTTTAATATTTGGGGGTAACCAAAAGGAATTAAATGGAATCTCTTAATTTGGAAGTTTCATATAGAATTTACCAGATTAATGTATCCAAAACAAAGGCTAAAGTGCTTTTTTTTTTTTTTAAAGATTTTATTTATTTGACAGAGAGAGAGAGATCACAAGCAGGCAGAGAGGTAGGCGGGGGCGGGGGAGAAGCAGGCTCCCTGCTGAGCAGAGAGCCCGATGTGGGGCTCAATCCCAGGACCCTGAGATCATGACCTGGGCTGAAGGCAGAGGCTTTAACCCACTGAGCCACCCAGGCGCTCCCTAAAGTGCTCATTTTTTAATAAGGACTAGACCAGGGGTGCTTGGGTGGCTCAGTCAGTTAGGCATCCAACTCTTGGGTCATGATCTTGGGCGTCATGGATCAAGCCCCCACATCAGGCTCAGCATGGAGTCTGTTTGGGATTCCTTTCCCCTCCCTCTTCCTCTGCTCCTCCCCTCATTTGTGCCCTCCTTCTCTCTAAAATAAATGAATAAATAAAATTGTTAAAAAAAAATAAGGACTAGGACTATCCACCATTAATTTCTCAGATTTAAATTTAGATCTGTACAAATTACCTAGATCGGGGAAAGCTAAGCTGTTTAGATATTTCATCTGCCAGTGCCTCGCTCCATTTTAAGTATCCATGATACTTTGGTTATTGTGGTTTCCCCTGTTGAGCTCTTCATAGTTTCTGGAAAACTAGAAACTTGCCTAATTGAGTTTCCAGGGTAAATTTTTCATTTTCAAGTGCACAGAGTCAGTGAAAATTCATTCTGACTCCCTTGATGTTTCTAATTTTCCAAATAATCAAAAGAACATGCAACATAAGTAAAAAATACCTTCGACGGGTAACCTGTAATACATTAGCAGTCCCAAGGCAAATGGTAATATAAAAACTTTGAAATATGTTATTCAGTCATGTCGTTATCTCATTTAAATTTTTATACAAGTTGCAGTCTTTGACAAATGCTAAAATATGCAAACTGATGTGTACTAATTAAACCCATTTAAGCAGTATATTTTGTTTATTCCTCGACACTGTTAAAGATAACTGATATTCTTAATTTTCACTTGTTATAAACAGTAAGAAATGTTTAGTCTGATGCTGTTAAGGTACATAAGTTGTTTCTTCTCTAGAGTGAAGTCACCCTGCTGAGAAATGAAGTGGCACAGCTGAAACAGCTTCTTCTGGCTCATAAAGATTGCCCTGTAACCGCCATGCAGAAGAAATCTGGCTATCATAGTGAGTAATGTTCCATTACCTATAGCCTTAGGCTACTTCAGTGAAATACTGCCAGAGCAAACCGAGCCACCATTAAAAAAAACAAGAGACTGCAGTTCTAATATTTAATATTAAATATCAGAACTTCTGCAAGGTCATTATGGAATGGGGTATATACTTTTTAGAATCAGGAGAATTTTTGATTTTTCCTATTTCTAGCTTTTTCCCTAGGGATTATTATACATCAACAAAACAAGTTAATAATTTAAAATATATTGTAAGTACTGATGATATTTTGTCTTCCCAGAATAGCATTTTGTCTTAGAATGACAGAATGAAAACACTGCTTCTTTTCCAGCCCTCCATTCAGTAATGTTTTTTTTAAATTAACTATCTTCACTTAACAATATATAGTACCTGTTTACAGTATCAGGTCCTTTTGTTCTTTATTATGTATCAGCATTGTACAATTTTTATATTGGTTTGAATCTTTATATTGAGTCTTTTAGTCATAAAAATGCTAAAGTAGAACACTATTTAAATTATCAGCTTGTAAGTTTTCTCTTACATGTTTTCCCCAAAATGAGATTCTTCTCTTTTCAGCATTTTAGAGGTTAATTGTGCTTTTTCCTTCTTGTAATGTCCTTCTTTTTTGATAAGATGCACAATATTGGAGCCAGCTGTTACTCTTGAATAAATGGCCAATTTTGTCCATCGTACACAAATTTGTAACAAATAACAGAGCTGGGGATGCATTAGGCAACATTCATAATATATAACCCACAGCTTTCCTTTTTATGATTTAGTGATATTTCAGGATATTTGTAAATGTGAAGATTGTTTCAACCATATGCATCCACTTCATTTTAATTTGCCAGTGTCAGTAATTCAAAAGAAAGAAACATTTTGTATTGGATGTGAACAGTTCCTCAGGTGCTCACGATAAAACTTAATGGCCACCATCTTTACTTGTAGTCATTGTAAGCAGTTTCATCAGAATGGGCAATATTTTTTAATTTAAAAGATTCAGTAGATTTAGCAACTCTCTATTGCCATATATATTTAGAACATTGATTTTTGTCAGTTTTGAGCAAATAAATCTCAGTCCTTTGATATCTAGTCATTTTCACAGGATGGTAAAACACATTGTGGAGTAAATTGGACCCATACAGAAATATGTTTGGGGTTTGTATTAACAATGATTGCTGGAGGGATGAGGCCATTATGGCTCCCATCTGACTTAACAACGTAATTTCCTATAGAAGCTACTGAGTTCAGCATTATGCATATATGATTTTCTTAACAAGAGATCTCTCTTGAATTTTGATAGTTCAAAAAGAAATATACAAATGATTCTATAAAATTAGAAGGAAAATGAATTTTTCAGTTATACCCAAATAAAAATTTATCTCATCTGCAATTTTTTAATCTTAGATAATCTCTTGGATAATCCCAGCAGTTTTATCTCTATAATCAAGGCAGCATATGCTCAGCAAAGGCAAGCCACTTTTTCATTTTAAGCAATAATTTATAAAGATGTTTTTATAAAGATTATAGATGTATGAGTTTATATGCCATACATACCCTTAAATAAACTGAAAGTCTAGATTAATAGATTTTTAGGGAATATGTATTATGCTAGGTTGTATAGACTGTAAGAAATAAATAAGACTTTTTAAGATTTTATTTATTTATTTGACAGATTACAAGTAGGCAGAGAGAGAGGGTGAAGCAGGCTCCCTCAGAGAGCTGGATGCAGGGCTTGATCCCAGGACCCAGAGATCATGACCTGAGCTGAAGACAGCAGCTTTAACCCACTGAGCCACCCCAGGTGCCCCTGAATAAGATATTTTTTGATGTTTGGAGTTATCCTACCTTTTTTTCTGTCTAGTCATCTAGATAATCAAATAGGCTGAAGTAAAAATTTAGTTTTAGCATAAAATTCTCTTCAGCTCTTGGGAGGTAATTGGGTTTTGTAGAAATTTTAAAGTAATTTCTCTTTTCAAACTTGAAGTCTTAGGAAAAAATATGACTTCTCTGTTGTTTAGTAGTCAAGGTATTTAGATTGACTATTTAAATCTTAGAGAAAATGTAGGGAAATTCACAGATACCTAACACTGTTCATGTTGTAGCACATAGCTATTGCTAATGGTGGATTTTAATAGTTAACACTTTCAAAACATTTGTGAAATTAAAGTTTAACAGAAATTGAGGAATGTTACAAAATCTTTCAGGTAAAGGTGACCGTATAAAAGCACACACCATAGGGTTTCTGAGTTCTGAGGCTCAAAGTCCCCACCTTGTAGGATGAAACCCCTCAGTCATGGGAAAGCCCTGACAATTGGGGTCACATTAACAATCAAATAGGATAAAACGTGAATGAAAATATGAATACATTTTTAATGTTTGATTCCATGAAGAATAAAACACGAGTGATCTTACTACCATTAATCCATATTTTCTAAATCTCTGGGCATAATTAAAATGGTATTTTATTCGTGTCCATAATCTTAAGTGGAAAAGAAAGTTTCTTTGGCCCCAAATGTAACTGACAGCTTATATTTTCATTAATGAAAATATGTATGAACATAGGTAGAAAACTTCATAGTGTGAATTGTCAAACAGCTGGGGGTTGTGTAGCCTTAGGGCTAAAAATGGCTCTTGGAGTGCAGTAAGATCTCAGTCTTTCTAGTGCTTGTGATTATACTAATGATTTTTCTTTCCTCACCTTCTAGAATTTGACATAGATACAGGTTTATCACATTATAAATGTACTTTATATGTATACAATTTATAATTATGTAGTTTATAAGGGAGTACCAGATGCTTTGTACAGCCTAAGGATTTGCTTTACCTAATTCTGAAAGTCTGGGGATAGGCACTTGTCCTTACAGTTTATTATTTAATTTTGAGTCCTTGCCTCCACTGTATATTTACATTTCCTTATACCTCTCATCACAGATCAGCCTCTTTATTTTTGAGAGAAGGCATATCCGTAGAACTTAACATTGAAAGAAAGGTCAGTTTGTTTTCCTGTTGAAGAGGTGAAACGAAGAGAACTTTTTAGTATTCTTTTCAGTTAAAGTGTCATTGCCAGGGTTTGGGTTTCTCTGAACACATGACTATTGTATTGGCTGTTTAACTGAATTATAAATATTTTATAACATTTGTTATTGCTTCATCAGAAAAGTATCCTTTCTGCTTTATATAATTTTAAAAGGATTATTGATTGTTATGTTTTATTGTATCTGGAGGTCAAATTTTTATCTTAAGGTGTGATTTTGCATTTATAGCAGATATATTTAGAAAATAGGATTCTGTCTAATTAATACATTTTTAAAACTGCTTTACAAAAACGCATGGATTTGAGGCAAACCTGTCAAAATTCTAAAGTACCGTATTTAGAAAATTCTCAAAATGAGGAATTTTATTTGAACTGAATCAAGCTGACCAGGTTCCTCCCCTTATGTCTTCTGCATCACAATTCATGGAATAAGTCCTGCTTTAAGGGTCCACAGTCTTTTAATAATTGACTTTCAGAATATACACCTGGCCATTAGTAAGCAGGCCAGTTTGCATTGTCAGATTTGATGGAAAGCCTGCTTGTTACTTTTAAGGAGTAAATAAAAAATGACTTTAATACCAAGTGAAAAGTACAAAAGATTACATCCAGTATGATACTGTTTTCAGGATGTTCAAAGATAAACAAAGCTAAAGAATACTGTAGATACATATCTATTTGGTAAAGCTTCAAACCAAAAACAAGGGAATGGTTAAAGAACTATCGGAATGGTTTTTACCTTTGATGAGGAGAGGATCCTCCAGGAAGCATCGTTATTGGCAGTGTTCTCTTAAGTTTGGAATGGGGATCACAGTTACTGGTTTTTGTTATCATTGTGTCTCCTAAGTTACATACGCTATAACTGCTTGCATGTTGTACATATCAAATTTTTCACTAAATGAAATTACTGGAATCTATCCTGTTAAAATGAGAAAGGTGTAGGAGATTCATTGTTCAAGCCTAAAAGTTGGTAGCTTTTCATAAATACTTAGAAGGCCCCTTTCTGAATATCTTTTCCATTGCAGTGTCTAGAGTTTTATATAATCTTTTATTTGAACCCCAATTAATTCATGCAGCTATAACAGCTGGTGGCATTTAGAGTCTAGATATTGTTTATTCTCATGTGGATGCATCATTAGAATCAGGTGTTGTAATCACCCACCGCTGCAGTAGATGGAAAGTCAGCCAGAATAAATATAGTTCTGGAGAATGCAGAGGGAATAATTTGAAAATGTAATTTGTGTGTAAGAATTCATTTTGTATATGCGTGTGGTTATAAATTTTTTTAATCTTTTAATAAGAATGGCATGTAGACAAACAGACTGGTTTTGTTAACTGTGTTACTTGGTGTTTGATTAGTACAAGTGTTTGATAAGTACAAGGCTATCTCCCAAATTCCTCTCTGATTTTCTTAACACTATTTAGCAAATTACTTCAGCTCTGTTCTGTGAGGCACGGGGCACGCAGAAGCAGGCTTCCCTGTGCCTGGTTGGATCTTCATCTGACCTGCTGTGGTGAAATTGCCTGCTTCGGACTTAGTGCAGCCTTTCATTTATTCAGGCCCAGCCATTCCGAGTTAGCTCATGACCGACTTTGTGGAAGCCTGACTTTTCACTCTGTATATTGACAAATGACTGACACATTCTTACGGATGTCTTTAAGAAACAGTAACTTTTGTTTTTTCCACTCAGCCGCTGATAAAGATGATAGTTCAGAAGACCTGTCGGTGCCAAGTAGCCCACATACGGAAGCTATCCAGCATAGTTCTGTCAGCACATCCAATGGAGTCAGTTCAACCTCCAAGGCTGAAGCTGTGGCCACCTCAGTCCTCACACAGATGGCGGACCAGAGTACAGAGCCTGCGCTTTCACAGATTGTTATGGCTCCTGCCTCCCAGTCACAGCCCTCAGGAAGTTGATTAAAAACCTGCAGTGCAGCAGTTTTAGATACTCATTAGTGACTTCAAAGGGAAATCAAGAAAAGACCAGTTTCCATTTATGCGAAATCTGTGGTTGTAAATTTTTTTTTTTACTTGAAATTAAATTTGGCTCTAAAGTTGGTGTAGCAGCAGTTGATGATCAGACTGAACAACAGTTTTTAGTCTCTGGAAAAAGACTGATTTTGCTTTTTTTATAAATATTGTTAGATTTATTAATTTTCTGTGCTCAATGTGTAAATTGTATTATAATTCATTGTGGTTTATTTCACTTTTAATTTGGTGGTGTTTTAATAAATGGGGGTGTTACTGAATCTCTTCCCACTTCCATTTCTTTTGACCACCTCTTAATCCTCAACTGTGATGGTGGTATTGTTTATCATTTATACCAAAGTTCTGCATAGTCCCTATTGACTTTGTAATGTTAACAAGGTCATAAAGCACTAGCAAGAGAAAGATAGAGATTTGCTTTTAATCTTTTTGCCTTTTATTTTGCACATTTTGCAAAAGAAAAAACATTAGCGAACACTTTTTAAGTGAGTGAAACATGGTAAGAGACATACGATGCTTTTGTGCACACTCTGAAACTAAATCAAGATCATTAATCGTGTGTTTTCTTTAAGATTTTAGGTAGACATGAATTTTGGAATCCTTTATCATTTCAAAATGACTATTTTTCAAGTCTTAAATTCAGTATTTTAAACCCTATGTTTTGAGGCTGTTAAAATATGAAATTATATAATCTATGATACAGGGTTATCCAATATCTTAATAATTTTTTGAAATTACATTTTGGTTTTTTGCAGATTTCAGGTTACAAACTGAGAAGTTTATGCATAATCAAGTATGGTATGGTTGCCAGAAAAAGCCTAAAAATTACTTAGAAAATTTAAGACTGTTTACCCCCATTGTCTTGTACTTGCAAGCTAAGTTGTACTTATTCTTGTGAAAGCACTGTCATCTTTTAGTAGCAAATTTTGATAATGTTTCTCGTGGGAAAAAAAATCAGTATCTATCTTTAGAACAATGTAATTATAATGTGGGAAGCAAGAGTGGATGAGAGTGTGTGTATGTGTATGTATGTGTGTATGTTTCTTTCAATAGTTTATGCCAGCAGTCTTTGCTTGAATGTTTAACGATGCCTTCAGTGTGATGCTGGCCAATAGATGATTGCAATTTAAAATGTCATTACTGTGCAGGCTTGGATAACTAACATTCCATGATGTAGTTTGTTTCTGATGAGATGATTGTAGGTACACTTTTCTCATTATCCAATCATCTGTGGGATACTGAGTTTTCTAATGTGCCATTATCTATTTTTATTCTGCAGTTATGTTCAAAATACAGTACAATATTTTAAAATAGACTAAATTGTTAAAAAATAAAGTGGTAGATGTGTGTAAGACAACTTTGTAAAATAGTTATCAGTCCTACCCAGTAGCAACTTCTGGCATTCAAGCAGGATTCCATTATGTAAATATCTGTGATGCATTTATAATAAGTTGTGTAGTTTGTTCTGCATCTATACTACACTATTTACAAACGTCTCAGTGCCATCTCCTAATGAGACTGACATTTAAAAAACCTATATCGAATGTCCTTGATAACTCAAGGAAATATCCCACCTGCCTAAGTTCCAAACTGGGAAACATTCAAATTATACAAATGACATTTCAGGACTTTTAGGTATGAAGATAATAGGATTTTTATTGTTTGGCTTATTAAAAGTGAACATTTTTAGTTGATAATCCTACTTCTAAATTTTTTTTATTTTTAACTGATTTTATAATTTTAAAGTAATGAATTTCTAATCGTGACTTTGCCATAGTTCTGCTAAGGAGTTGATCTCAAAGGCACAAAATATGAATTCTGCAAGAAGGCTATTTTTTATTGTAGTTTGGATGGGTTAGGAAAAGCCTCAATTTTTTCACTCTCCTAAGTCCTTCAGTATATTTTTCTTTTATTATTTATGCAAGTTAAAGTTTTTTGGTAACAGGAATTCTTGCAACTGTAAAATAAAACTACATAGATGTAAGAAGTCATGTAAACGGTTAATGAACTTACCAAGGTTAGCAAAACTTTCATTGTAAATCAGTCTGTATTCAGCAAATAAAAATCATTATTAGTTGTATAAACACAAATTCCATTTTGACTTTCAGGATGTCACACTACTTCTGTACCTAGCATTTTGAGTCCTTATATTTGCAATGTTACACAAACTGTACTATTTTCTTTTATGTGCAGTTTGCATGAGTAAACCATCAGAGAATAAATTCTATCTTTAAATTATGTTCATAATTTGCTTGTTCTTACCTATCTTTCATACAGTAATATCACCTGATAATGATAAGGGTTTTTTATTCCTTCAGGACGTTTATTACCTGAGAAGAACCAGGTAGTCTTTCTATTTATGTGATAAAATTCATTCCTTCTGAAAGACTTTTCAACTGCAGGGTGTTCAGGCCTTGTTCTCTATATTCATTAAATCCCATTCATATACAGTGAACCTTTAATGTTCCCCAACCTGGAACATTCCCCCAACTACAGCCACACATAGACCCACCAGCCTTTGGCATCTTGGTGACTGCCTAACAAAACATCTTGAATATAACGTGTCCAACATTGTGTGTCGACTGTAGTTCAATATAACATGTCCAGCACTGATGCTTCATCATCCCCCACCTTCCCTTCAAGTGTGCTTCTCCAGCAGTGTTTCATAAGGCACTGATGACAGCTCCATTCTTCCAGTTGCTTAAGCCAGGACAACTCTGTTGTCATCCTTGATTCCTCTTTTCTCACAGCCCACCTTCAAACTACCAGGAAATGCTATTGGCTTTTCCTTCAGAACAATCGAGAATTCAGCCACTTTTCACCCTATACATTGTTACCGCCCTGACCCCTGCCCTCATTTTTTCTCACCCAGGTAACTGTATTTGTCTTGTAACTGTCTCCTTGCTTCCACCCTGCCTCCTGTAGCCCATCTTCAGTATAACAGCTGGAGTGGCCCTTTCCAGATGTGAATCCGCTTGTAGCATTTCTCTACTCCAAATCCTGGCGCCCACTTCTCAGTCCACTCAGCTGGAGTCCTTAAAGTGGCCTGCAAGATGGTTTGCTCCCCAGCCCCCCCGTGTTGTTACATCTCTGAACGCAAGTACAACTTTGTTTTATTCAGTGAATGAGTACTTAACTAGGTGTGTTGGTCATTGTTCTGGGCACTTGGAATCCTCCAGTAGCCCAAACACAAAAATCCCTGCCTTTGTGGAGCTGCATTCTGAAGAGGAGGGTGGGCAGGAAAGTGTTGGGGAAAAACAGTTAACATACTAAATATGGTGTATATTAAATTAGAAGTGGTCAGGACTAAGTGTTTAAGAAACAGGCTGAAAAGCATGTGAAGTGGTATTTCAGTCTTATCTTTCAATTGAGCCAGTCTGAAGAGATGCAAAAAAATCACGTGACCAATTTTTACATTAAGGTACACATTCTAAAAAATGTACTTAATCTGGATTCCATGATTTTAGATAAAGGTACCTTGTCTTTCATGAAGACAAGGTAATGTTCTCTAACAAAATTTGATGAAATACTAAAAGGTCAAACTCATGTTGCCATTGATTTGTTTCAGAGGACAGGAAAATAATCTTGTCTCTGGCATATACTTAATATTAAATATAGTTCTGTTAATTCTACATTGCAGACTGTACCAATTAATGCTTGACACTAAGAATTTACTTGTGAGAGTATAACTATGGGAGAATCCCTCACTTATGTAAATATGCACATGCACAGATACACAGAAAAAAAATGCCTACATGCAGTTATCAAGGCAATTAGTTCTAAAAGACATTTAGAAGAAAAACATTTTAAATCTGACATTTCTAGATTATATTGACCATAGGATAATGATTACTTTTGAAGGAAAATTACACCATTTTGTGTCTGATGTAGTTATGGAAAATAATTTCTTTAAACTATTAATAAATACAGATTTATTTCCTAATTATCACATGGTTTAAAAAAAAAAGTACAAGTCTTTCCAGACTAACAGTAGACTGAGACATGGTCGTTCATTGAGGCAATCTAGGATCTTAATAGATCCTAGAAAGTTAACAACCTTCTGTGTGGAGAAAAACACACAAAATTTAGAACAAAGACCTTTCTGGGAAAAGTGTCCTACCATTTAAGTTAATGGTGAATTGCCATAGAAAAAGCACAACCGTGAAAATGTTTCAAAACTAAAGGATTAGTTCTGAAATGACAAAGGCCAAGTGACATTGAAACCTACAATAAAAGAGAAAATATACATAGTTTTATTGTGTTGTAGCAGTCCAAAGCACCAAATCAAATGTTAGCTTTTGTAAAATTATCAAATATGTCACAGCACTCTAAAAGGGTTTTTTTATTCAACAATGGGCCAGTGAGTTGCATCTTTTTTCCTCAGTTATATATGAAAATTTTTCCAATGGCTTTCTGAGAAGAGGAAGTCATTGGTACAACCTGGTCATGGTCACAATGCCTTCCCTTGCCTCTTTATTTTGCATTAAGTTTTACATTTAAGACCATTCCTTGAGCTAGAATTTATCTAACAGAATAGTTTCCATGCCTTTATCATGCATTACCTCAATTATTTGGGAAAATATTTGAGTCTGAATTTCATTTTTAACTCAGTTATGTCAAATGAAGGTTGGTTTACTTTATTTACTTATATTAGATTTGCTCTCTCTGAAAGCAGGTCCCCACCACCACCAAAAAAGGAATGTTCTCCCCAAAGAGGACATAAAATTATTTTTGCTAATTGTTAAAAAGCATGTAAATTAGGAAGAGATGTAGTTTTCTATAGCCTGCAAAAACTAAGCAATAATTATTTCATGGGGTTTACTTAGCAGAATTTAAAATAATAGTCTATTGTAAGTTTCTCAGAATTGGGAACAAATGCATTGTTTATGAGGAAATAAAATTTGTCGATACATTTATCTTCAAAAGTAAACCCTTTTGCATTATCCATTATTATTTGATTTTCTACCAATAATTTTTTTTTTGGTACCAATTTTTTTAAATTTAAACGTGTAATTTAAATATGTAGCTAACATTCCTCTGTCCATTTTGGGAATTGTGCTTGTTAAAATTGTCAAAGGGTCTAATTAACATCAGTGAAAAATAAAAGGTAACATAACTATCCTAGCACTAATTAATTTGGACATTTAAAAAATTAATCAGATAATTATTACTTTCCCCAACTGCTAATTTTTAGGAAAGTACTTCTTTTACATCTCAATTTATTCAGCTCAGCTAATGGTTTCTGAGGTGACTTCCATCACCATGAGGCAATGTGCTAAAGCATAAACATCCCTGCCAAGAGCTTAAGTTAACATATTGCAAACAAAGCTCGAAAAATATTTTCCATGACATTAAAGGTAAATAAAACTGGCTACAATTCTTTTTTATGGACTAGAGTGTATTTGTGACAAAGTAACATTAGATAACAATTTTAAAGATAAGTTTCCAGTATCATTTTCATTAATGTGTCTTATTTGCACATGCTGTATGAGTGCCTCAAACATAGTGCGCTATTGTTGAAAATGACATTGTTCTATAAGAACTTACATAAAAGACATCTGTATGCCTGCTATAACTAGTAATCTAGATTATGGAGGGCCTTTAAGGTTGATTGGGGCTACAAAACGTAGCAAACCATTGACTTTCAGAAAAGGGACATTAGGAAAGTGGTTTAAGGAACAGACTGCCATGGAACATGGCTCACATGGAAACCAGCTACCAAGTTGCAGTAACTCAGGCATGAGTTTTAATAAGGACTACGGAAGAAGAAGGCCAATAAGTAGCAAAAGGAATAGGTGTAAGAAATATTTTGCAAGAAATACCTATAGAACTTATAGACAAAAGGGGAGATGATAAAAAGCAAAAAAAGAAGACTTTTTCAGGCTTGAAAGACTGGTGGTATCACAAGAATAAGTAAGTTGGGAAAGGGAGCTAATTTGGGAAGGACAGGTGTTTAGTGTTTTGCAGATTGAATGTTCAAACTACACCAAAAAACTGCTAGAAACGAATGAATTCAGTAAGATCACAGGATACAAAATCAACGTACAGAAATCTGTTGCATTTCTATATGCTAATAATGAAGTAGCTTAAAGAGAAATTAAAAAAACAATTTCTAATTGCACTAAAAAAGAGTAAAGTACCTAGGAATAAACTTAACCAAGGAGGTGGAAGACCTGTACTCTGGAAAGCATAAAACATCAGTGAAAGTAATTGAAGATGGCACGAACAAATGGAAAGATATTTCGTGCTTATGGATTGGGAGAACAAATATTGTTAACATACTACCCAAAACAATCTATAGATCTAATGCAGTCCCTATCAAAATACCAATAGCATTGTTCACGGAACTAGAACAAATAATACAAAAATTTCTATGGAACACAAAAGACCCCAGATCAAAGCAATCTTGAAAAAGAATAAAACTGGAAGTATCACAATCCCAGATTTCAAGAAATACTACAAGGCTACAGTAATCAAAACAATAGGGAAATGGTACAAAAATAGACAAGATATTTCAAACAGGACAGCATAGAGAGCCCAGAAATAAACCCACAATTATATGGTTGATCAACAGTCACATGAGAAGATGCTCAACACTTATCATCAGGGAGATGCAAATCAAAAACCACAATGAGATACCACCTCACCCCTGTCAGAACCAAAAAAACAAGAACCAAAACCAGTGTTGGCAAGGATATGGAGGAAAAGGAACCCTTTTGCACTGTTGGTGGGAATGCAAACTGGTGCAGCTACTGTGGAAAACAGTATGGAGTTTCCTCAAAAAGTTCAAAATAGAAATACCATATGATCCAGTAATTCCACTACTAGGTACTTACCCAAAGAATACTAAAACACTAATTCAAAAAGATATATGCACCCTGATGTTTATTGCAGCATTATTTACAATAGCCAAATCATGGAAGCAACCCAAGTCTTTTGATAGAGGAATGGATAAAGAAGTGGTATATAGGTGTGTGTTTATATATGTAGATATACATATATATACACATATATATTCAGTGGAATATTACCCCGCCATAAAAAAGGAATGAAATCTTGCCATTTGCAACAACATTGATGGATCTAGAGGGCATAATGCTACCAGAAAAGAGACAAATACCATATGATTTCACTTGTGGAATTTGAAAAAACAAATGAAGAAAGAAAAAAAGACACCGAAAAAAAAAAAAAAAACCACTCAAATATAGAGAACTGGTTGTTACCAGAGAGGAGGTGAGGGGTGGTGGTTGAAATAGGTGAAGGAGGTTAAGAGTACCCACCAGGATGAGCACTGAGTAATGTATAGAATTGTTGAATGACTATATTGCACAACTGAAATGAATATAACACTATATTATGCTGGAATTTTTAAAAAATGTAAATATCAAGGAAGTACATAAAAATGTAATAATAGCTTCTATTGACTATATTGTTTACTAGGGTACCTCCATTTATATCAGTAAAGCATCATCAAAACCCTATGATAGTACTGTTGTTTTAGTAAGAAAAAAGAATTGACAACAAATTTAGAAGTTGATAATTAAAATCCTGAGGGCGCCTGGGTGGCTCAGTTGGTTGAGCAACTGCCTTTGGCTCAGGTCATGATCCTTGAGTTCCAGGATCGAGTCCCACATCAGGCTCCCAGCTCCACGGGGAGTCTTGCTTCTTCCTCTAACTTTCTCTCCTCTCATGCTCTCTCTCACTTTCCCTGTCTCTCAAATAAATAAATAAAATCTTTAAAAAAAAAAATCCTGAGACTGAATTAATTACCTTGAATTATTTGAAAGACAAGATGTAATGGGAGACAGGCAGAAGATCAAGTCTTGAATATTACCATATAATAGAGAAAAGGCTGAGTGGTTAGAAGAGAACTAAGATAGTATAATTCATTTCTATGGTGCTCTGTAATATATTAAGTACTTTTACAGATACTAATTTATTAGAACCCCTGAATCATGTGAAGATGGCATTACATCATTTTATTTTTTTTAAGATTTATTGATTTTGGAGAGAAAGAGTGTGTGCATGGGGGAGGGGGAGAGGGAAAGAGAATACCAAGCGGACTTCCCACTGAGTGTGGAGCCCAGTGTGGGGCTTAATCCAACAACCCTGAGATCATGACCTGAGCCAAAGTCAAGAGTCAGATGCTCACAACTGAGCCAGCCAGGTGCCCCTAGCCTCATTTTAAATAAGAAATCAACCTCAGGTGGCACCTAGGTGACTCAGTTGTTGAGTGGCTGCCTTTGGCTCAGGTCATGAACCCAGGGTCCTGGGATCAAGCCCCACATCAGGCTCTCTGCTCGGCGGGGATTCTGCTTCTCCTCCCTCTGCCTTCTGCTCTGCCTGGTTGTGCTTGTTCTCTCTCTTTTTTCCTCTCTCTCTGTCAAATAAATCTTTTAAAATCTTAAAAAAATTAAAGGGCCAATGTATGTTAATTGTAGACTAGCAGCAGAGAATAGTAAACTCAAATTAGACCTGAAGAAATTATACAATGTATCAAGAAACAAGGAAATATGAGAGGTTGTGAGACAGAGTAGAAGCAGCAGCTCCTACATGAGTCTAATAGGAATTCCAGAAGAAAAGAATTAAAAAATGGGAGAGATTATATTCAAAGAGATAATAACAGTATTATCTACAATAAATTAAAGACATGAATCCTCAAATTCAAGAAACAGTTTACGTAAGTCTAAATCTCTTCCTGGACACATAACGTTGATACTTTAGAACACCAAAGACAAAGAGACAATCTTAAAAGCAGAGGAAAGCTACTGTCCCACAGAGGAATAAGAACCAAAAGTGACAATGGACTTATAACAAAGGTCAGAAGAAAAAGGGAGTAATATCTTCAAAGGTGCTGAAGAATCCTTGCTAATTTCTAACACAGGGGTCTTTTCTCTACTTGGTATTTTTGAAAATTTCCCAGAAAAAGTTTATTTTAAAAATTGAAAAACACTGAGATAAATGACAGTCACCCCGAATTCTATTATTTAACTGTTACTTAAGAGTTAAGGCAAAGATAAAAGATTGAAAACCCAACATGTCAGAACATGTGGGTTCCTGCTAAATTAGTACATACAGTGCATAGGTGGAATTTTATAAACTTAAATAGGAAAAGAAGAAAGACTAAAAATGAGCTAACAATCTAATTTAAGTTGTGAAAACAATAACCAAGAATACTTTAAAAAGGATAAAGGAAAATACCAGTCAAAATGCTTATTTTAAAAAATGAAAGAAGTAACAACACGCAAATTTGGCTTTGAGGAAGGAAGAGAGAAAAAGACAAAACCCTGGGGAAGAAATATTTTAAAAATTGAAAGAAAGTGGGTGTACTTTTCTGTTCATAATGTTCTACTTGAATAAACTTTTAAAATTGTAACAAAAAATCACAGATAAATAATGTTAGGGAGGAAAGGGGATTAAATTCATCAGAGACATAAAATAGTAGAATAACAACTCCACAGAATTAACTTAAGAACTTGATAAAGAGATAATTTTTTAAGAAAATATAATTCTAAAATTCAAAACTATGTGGAGATTAAACAACATGGCACAAAATCAGACAAGGGTGTCACAAGGAAATACAGTCCCCTGTGCCTTATGAATATAGATGTGAAAATCTTCAACAAAATATTAGCCAACCAAATTCAACAAGACATTAAAAGAATCATACAGGGGCTTCTGGTGACTCAATCAGTTAAGCGTCTGACTCTTGGTTTCAGCTCAGGTCATGATCTCAGGGTCCTGAGATCCAATCCTATGTTGGGCTTCACACTCAGTGTGGAGTCTGCTTGTTTCTCTCCCTCTGCTCCTCCCCCTGCATTCACATTTGCTTTCTGTCTCTCTCATAAATAAAAATAAAATATTTTTAGAAATCATACTTTGTGATCAAGTGGGGTTTACTCCAGGCATACAAGTGTGGCTGCAAATCAATGTGATAGGCCATATTAAAAAATGAAGACTAAAAATCATATGATCCTCTCAAAAGATGCAGGAAAAAACATTTGGCAAAATTCAACATCCATTTATGGTAAAACCTCTCAAAGTGAGTATACAGGAAAAACTACCTTAACATAGTAAAGGTCATATCTGAGAAGCCCACAACTAACATCATACTCAGGAGTGAAAAGCTGAAAGTTTTTCCTATAAGATCAGAAACAAGGTAAAGATGCCCAGTCTTGCTCTTTTATTCAACATAGTACTGGAATTCCTAGCCAGAACAACTAGGCAAGACAAAGAAATAAAAGGCATCCAGATTGCAAAATGAAGAAGTGAAATTGTCACTATGTACAGATGACATAATGTATACAAAACCCAATCCTAAAGACTTGACCAAAAAAACCTCTGAGAACTAATAATTGAAATCAGTAAAGTTGCAAGTTACGAAATGAGTACACAAAGATCTGTTGCATTTCTATACACTAATAATGAAGGAAGAGAAATTAAGAACGCCATCCCATTTATAATTGCGTCGAAAAGAATAAAATACCTAGGAATAAACTTAACCAAGGAGGCAGAAAACCTATATGCTGAAAACTATACAATGTTGATGAAAGAAATTGAAGACACAAATAAATGGAAATATATTCTGTGCTTATGAACTGGAAGAATTAATATTGTTAAAATGTCCATACCACCCAAAGCAATCTGTAGACTCCATGTAATCCCTATCAAAATTTCACAGAAATAAAAAAAAACACAATTCTAAAATTTGTATGGAACACAAAAGACCCCAAATAGCTAAAACAATCTTGAGAAAGAAGAGCAAAGCTGAGGCATCATTCTCCTTGATTTCAAATTACATTACAAAGCTATAATAATTGAAACAGTATGATATGGCATAAAAACAGACACAGATCAATGGAACAGAATTGAGAGCCCAGAAGTACAGTCACACACATAAGGTCAATTAATTTACAACAATATACAATGGGGAAAGGTCAATCTCTTCAAGAAATGGTGTTGGAAGAACTGGAGAGTCATAAGCAAGAGAATGACCACTATCTTAAACCAGACACTAAAATTAACTCATAAAACTCTTAGAAGAAAACATAGGCAGTAAGCTCTTTGACATCAGTGTTGGTGATGAGTTTTTGGATTTGACATCACAGGCAAAGGCAGCAAAAGTAAAATAAACCAGTGGGACTACACCAAACTGAAAGGTTTCTGCTCAGCAAAGGAAACCATCAACAAAATGAAAGGCAACCTGTGAAATGGGAAAAAGATATTTGTAAATCATAGGTCTGATCAGGAGAAATATCCAAAATATATCAAGAACTCATATAAAGCAAGTATAAGAACTCCTACTCAATAGCAAAAACCCAAAATCTGATAGAAAAATGGCAGAGGAACCAAATAGACATTTTTTCAAAGAAGACATACAGATGGCCAATATCACAAATCATCAAGGAAATGCAAATTAAAGCCACGATGAGATATTACTTTTAAATGGCTATTATCAGGAGGAAATAACAAGTGTTGATGAGAATGTGGAGAAAAGGGAACCCTTGTACACAGTTGGGAATGTACACTGGTGTGGCCATTGTGGAAAACAGTATGGGGGTTCCTCAAAAAGAAAAATTAGAAGTACCATATGATCCACAATTCTACTTCTGGGTATTTACCCAAAGAAAATTAAAGCACTAACTAGAAAAAAATATTCGCCCTCATGTTCATTACGGCATTACTTAGAGTAGCCAGTCTATGGAGATAACCTAGGCGTTCAGAGATGGATGAATGTGTATATATCCAGTGTGTATATATACACACAATGGAGTACTATAAAAAGTGAAGAAGATCTTGCCATTTGTGACAACATGGATGAACCTTGAGGGCATTATGCTAAATGAAATATGTCAGAGCTAGACAAATACTGTACGATCTCACTTTTATGTGGAATCTTAAAAAATAAAAACGAACCCTGAGTTCATAGACACAGAGAACAGATTGATGGCTGCCAGAGGGACGGGTGTGGGGAGACAGTCAAAATGGGTGCAAGGAGTCAAAATGTACAAACTTGAAATCCAGTGGGGATATGATGTACAGCATGGCGACATGGTTAATAATATTGCACCGCATATATGAAAGTTGCTAAGGGAATAAATATTAAAAGTTCTTATCCTAAAGAAAAAGATGTAACTATGTATGATGATGGATATTAACTAGACTCACTGTGGTGATCCTTTTACAGTATGTACAAATATTAAATCATTATGTTGTACACCTGAAACTAATGTCATGTTAAATGTCGATGATAACTCAATAAAACAAAAAGCCCTGGGTAAAAGATGCATTCATTTTCTATTTGTACAACAAATTACCACAAACTTATCACCTTGCAACAATAGCTATTTATTATCTCAGTTTTTTAGGCCAGAAGCCCGGGCATGACAGCGCTGGCTCCTCTGTTACAAGTCTCACAGGCTGAAATGAAGGTGTTGGCGGGGCCTGGAATTCCACTCGAGGCTTCCTATCCTCGTCCAAACTTACTGCTACTTACAGAATTCAGTTTCTTAGAGTTGTAGGGCTGAGGTCACTCAAACGCCACGACCAAAATCCAGTTCCCTTATGTTACTTCGTAATCTTAAATAATTGCAAATATGTATGGCAAGAGCAGATTTAGTTGACGCATATTTGAAATAAATGGCCAGGGATTTGATGCCCTAAAATGCCGTTGTGGACCGGTTTCTCTCACATTCATCACGCTTCTGAGGTCCACTCTTTCATTTGAGTGAAATGTAAGTACTCCTTTGGACAGAGGAAAGGTATTGATCGAGCACTACATCGAACTTCAAGACAAACCAAAATAGACCCGATTTAAGCAACTCATCTCCAAATATAGAACTTCTTTCTAAAACTTATAAGAACGACTGTTGCATTTTCCTAAGTGGAAAGTCTACTACAAAAATTGTATTTAGAAGGAGAGCCATAGTTAGGAATTTTTTTTAAAAAATTTCAAGATTTTAAGATCAGATCTAACTGTAAATTAGATTATATTTATGTTGTACTTGATGAACAACACGCAGAACCTACTAAGAAATTCACTACAAAAGCATTCCCTGGAAACTCAGTGAATATTAAAGAAGCATTAAAATCATGATTTATGTTCTAATTATAACCATGTAAAAAGATGCGTAGGGTAAGATGAAATAAATATATTTTAAAAGAAAATAAAACTAGTGCTCTCCCAATTCTTTTTTTTTTTAAATTTTGGAATTCTATGTTTGTTATTGTTGGGGGAGAACTTCAGGATGGCAGATAGAGCTAATGTAGAATCCAACCCTATCTCTTCCCCATACATAAAAAATAGATATATAATATTTGAATTGCTTTTTCTTTTTTTTTTTTAGAGAGCGTGCTGCAGGGGAGAAGGGGCAGAGGGAGAGAGCGGATCTCCACATCCAGCGTGAGCCCAACGCGGGGCTCAATCTCACAACCCTGATATCATGAAATCAAGAGTTGGATGCTTAACCCACTGAACCACCCAGGCACCCCAATATCTGAAATATGTTAATACATAGTGGAGCTCTAAAGCAGGAAGAATGCCATAAATAAAGAAGATTCCCACAGCAGAGAGTTAGATTTGAAGTTAGATGTCCTTTGGAGCTCACCTGACATAGCAGACTTTCAATATACCTTACAATCAGAAGGGCTGGTGTAGGGGGAGTGCCCAGCCTGAGAACACAGCCCTGCACCAGCAGGCTGACGTGGTCGCTGACCATCAGAGAGTCCTTGTGGCCTCTTAGCTCTCGCATCGTCTTGACCTCTCTTCGGACTCTGTAACCAGATGCCATTGCCATAGGCAGTCGGCTGCACCAGCATGCTCTGGGTCACCTGCCATCACCTGCCATCACCCTCGCCAAAGAGGCTCCAGGCCCAGGACCTCATCACCAGCCTGCCTCCTGCTACAAGAGGAAGGGGCCAGGGCAAAGTGCGCACAGCCCTGGGCTGGGGCTTCTCCAATAGCCAGATTTTGCTCTTGGCTCATCTGGGAAGCCAGGGGAGGAGGGTGATATATTTAATCACTGATTTAGAAGAGCTCTTTCTACTGTGTAAAAGTAGGTTTGGGTACACTGGAGGGAAAGCGCCAAGTCCACCAAACTGGGGCTTGGGCTATAGTCCTGGGGTAAACGTGTGGTTCTCAAAAGTCCTCAAAGTTAGTTTCTTGCCAATGGCTCCCACAGTGCGCACTCCTCCAGCATCTGCTGCGGGATCCTAGGGGCATCATTGTCGGTGAGATTAGGTGAGGAGTTAGCATGAATGTGGTGACTTCAGGACTTTGCTCAGTCTGTTTCCCTGAGGGTCATAAGATCAGATGATTTTGTTTCATGGAAGTCTAGAAGCGATGGGGGGGAGCAGACTGAGCTGTCATGGGCGCTCCAATCCGAGACACAGTAGATGCTGGGGAGTGGGGGAGCTGGATGACATGAGATGACAGAGAATGGGGCTCATTTGCAAGGGGAACAGGCTTTGGGTGGCAGTAAAGGTGGCTGGAGTCACGGGGAAGTTATGGGGTCCCTGCCCATTTCACCCCCACTCCTCAGCAAAGTCAAAGAATGTCACAAAATGGTGAAAGTGTTGGGAGTTCTTAGGACAATGCAGAAGAGATGGAGCCTCCCCCGTGGGTCTGATCTACACCTGAAGCAAACAGAAGGGGGAAGTGAACGAGGGAGCCTACCCAGCTCCTGTATGTTATGGAGCATTTTCAAGCCGAATTATCAATGATTCTAAAAGAAAAAATGCACTTGTACTTAATATCTGCTATTTATCAAGCATTCTTATACCAGAAACTTCACAACATTAAAAAAAAAAATCTGCTCACCCTAAGGGTCTTGGGAGACAGATATTGGCCTTATGGGCCGAAGAGCCGCGGCTTACAGTGGGGGAGGCTTGTCCAAGATCATGGAGCTGGTAAGTAGCAGACTTCGGGTTCCAACCCAGGTTGGGCACAGAGGGTAAAGGAAGTCTTTGGGTTCCTACATAAAATCCTACTTTGCCATTTCTAATGAGAGAAAAATGTATTTACTTTACCTAAATAGTTATTCTAGCTGGGAGTACTTTTATAAGAGATCTGTAATTTTGGTTTTTTTTTTTTTTAAGATTTATTTATTTGAGAGAGAGTGTGCACTGGGGTGCTGGGGAGGGGTACCTCCAAAGAGATGGAGAGAGAGAATCCCAAGCAGACTCCATGCTGAGGGGGAAGCCGATGTGGGGCTCCATCCCAGGACTCCAAGGCCATCACCTGAGCCGAAACTAGGAGCAGGATGCTTAACTGACTAAGCCACTCAGGTGCCCAGTTTTAATGAGGTAATGAATTTGCTGCAGACTTAGTATGCCTATTTGAAAGGTAGGCACTTTCAAATAAGGAGGTAAAAAAGCCAGTCAATATTTTTCATTTAAAAGGGAATTTGAGGGTGTTTGGGTGGCTCAGTGGGTTAAAGCCTCTGCCTTTCAGCTCAGGTCATGATCTCGGGGTCCTGAGATCGAGCCCCACATGGTGCTCTCTGCTCAGCAGGGAGCCTGCTTCCACCTCTCCCTACTTGTGACCTCTTTCTCTGTCAAGTAAATAAGTAAAATCTTTAAAAAAAAACTACAAAGCGTTTTAAATAAAATAAAAAAATAAAGAATTTGATTTTTAAAAAATTTTTATTTAAGTTAACAGAACACAAGCAGAGGAGCAGCAAGCAGAGAGAGAAGGAGAATTAGGCTCCCCGCCAATGCGGGACTCGATCCCAGGACCCCGGGATCATGACCTGAGCCGAAGGCAGATGCTTAACCGACTGAGCCACCCAGGTGCCCCCAAAGGGAATTTGATTTTTTTAAATACAAGATTTTCACTTTAAAAGAAAGGTATAAGCATTGTAAACACAAAGTGATCTCTCAGGCAACATTCATGCTTCTCTTCCTCAGAGGGCCTGCTTCCTGCATCACACCATTCCCTGGGTCCTTTGGAGGAGAGAAAAAGAGAGACCTACATTCCTCTTCATTTAAAGACAAAAGAACAGTGTGCAACTCTTAAGGAAAGCACAGTTTTCATTTATGCCATAGCTAGTCTAGAAAATTGGAGTTAGTTGGAAAGCAAATATTAGGACTGAAATGCAGCTGATAGCATGTATACTTTTCAGTACGTTTTCCTTCTGAAAGGAATTAAATGAAAATTTTACTTTTGAATTAATTGAAGAAAACACCACCTAGTGGTAGATGGACATATTTTGAAAATTGAGAGAACATCAGTTTCTTGTAGAAAATTTGGAATCCATTCACTCAGTGTTGTTTTTTTTTAACCAAGTAACTTTAATATTAAAACATTAAAGAGCTTACATAGTTGGGGTTTGGGAAGGGCTTATGACTATAAAAAGCCGGGCAGATAAAATCCTGTCGCACCAAGTATCATGGAACACTCCTTTATGCGTGTGTTCCAATGTAGTGCCTATAGCCCATGGGATAATTACAGTCTCCACTGTGAAGCCCCCAAAAATATCCTTCCCACATTTCATATTTTTCCTTTTCAAAGCTAGTATGTGATGATAGCTTGCCTTCTTACATCAGTGAGCCCCACCGTGCACCTCCTCAGTGGGCACCCCACTCCCCGCCCCATGTCACATCCACCCTTCTCCAGCCCTTTATCTACATGCCCTCTCGCTGAAGGAGACCGCCCGGCCTATGACTTCACGGAACAGCCCCCAGCAGCTGGGAACGCACCCAACTCTACACACTTACGAACAACTGCACCCACTTTGTCTCCTTCCCTCTCGCTGTCCGAGCTCCAGCCTAATGCTCCCAATCTGAATCGGGGCAGTCTGTCCTCAGGCCACCTCAGGATGGTCCCCCCCCCTCAACCCCCGCCCTCTCCAGTTCCCTCCCTTATGACTCATCGGGGCTGCGGCTCCGGGAGATGGGCTGTTTCTCTCACCCCAAGAGCAGACAAACCTCGGACTTACTCGGTGACCACCTCTGTCTTTAGCCCTATTTTCCTTCTTCACAGGCTGTCGGCACTTGCGGCCCCCGGTGCCTCACCTGCCTTCACTCCTTAGCCAGGGGTATTGTGGGCCTGCAAGGCCTCTCTGGAGTGTTTGCTCAAGGGGTCATTCATTCCTTCCTTCCTTACCGGAGGGATTTCACGCCTTGACTTCTTCCGTGTCACACTCCCCTGCTTCTCCCTACCCCTGTCATCTCAAAGTTGACTCTTCATCTTGTTCCCCTTTGAACACTTAGAGATGGCCTTCGACTCTTCCGTACCTTGTCCTGGGTGTTGAATCCGCTCCCGTGGCCTAATTGAGTGGTGGACTGAAGGAGTCTGCAGCCTATTAGTACTTGTCACAGAGACAACTCCCTCGTTATTGTTCCACATCTGTAATACATTCTCTTGTTCATTGACCCTCCGCCAGGTCGCAAATGGAACTAAGGGGTAAGTGTGTGTGTGTGTGCAAAAGCAAGAGCTCTGTGCTACATATCACACCGAGCACTTGAAATGAATGATCTCATTTCGTCTTCACCACAAATTCATGAATAAAGCTCTATTAATTTTCTCTATTTTGCAAATTATAACCAAGGCTCTAGGCAGATAAATAATTTTCCCAAGGTCACACAGTTAGAAAGGAACAGAGCTAGAATTTGGTAATGGAGTCATGTTTAATAATAAATTACATGCTTTTCATTTCTTTCCCCTAGCCCTTTCCCCCAACAGTCAAGCAGAATAGTTTTCTAAGTGCATGCTCTGCAGAGGAATGATGGATCCAGTTTAGAGCAAAGAAATCCTAGCTCAATTTTGACTTTCAAAAGAGACAATTTAGAGCCTGATGTAGAAAAGGTAGTAGCTAGAGCCTGGCTTTCCACTGCAAGAATGAAGCACTTGAATGAGACAGGCATTCTCAGGAGGCCTCCAAACGCTGAGAATTACACAGGGAAAATTAATTAAAGAGCATACGAAGAGCCACTGAGAATAGCAACTGCGGAATGGGACATATAGTCATGCTTTCTGGGTTAGGAAGGGGCTTGGAGAGATTTGGGGGCTGGTGAGTACCCAACACGTGTGAGGGTCTGTTCCTTGGCTCCCACTTTGGGGCCAACGTTCTGGTGTAAAAGAGTGATGACGACCGGTTTGGAGAAACTCAGGGCGCACGGGCTTGCTCCCTGCTTTCCCGGGCACGGCAAAGATGGTTGCAAGCCTCCTGGAGATGGCTGTGTTGAGGATGGTGCCAGAACAACGTCATCTCAGGAAGCGACTTGGGGGACCTGAGGAAAGGAGCCCAGGTCTCACAGAAGGGAGGCGTGGACAGCAAGCACTAAAGTGGCCAGAGGAGACTAGGAAGAGAAGCTAGTCCTGACTAGTTAGCTGACGAGGCCACCCCTGAGCACAGTGCTTTGTTGTCCCAGTGGTCCCCTCATCTCTGCATTTTTGCTCCAGAGTTAAAGTCGCAGGTGGCAGCATCTGATTGGCTGAGGCCAGGTCCGCAGCTGCCGGTGCTAACTCGCAGGGGACGGACGGAGGGGTTCCCTGTCCACTCCAGGTTCTGTAGCGGGAGGGAGGCCTTTCCCCACCAACACTTGAGACAATGAAAGACTCACCCAAAATAGAAAGTTTGGACTCTGGGTAGCCAACGGAACCCGCAAGCATCCACCACAATGAAAGTAGCGCAATCGAAGCCTCAGAAACAAAACTGCGTGGGAGCTGGAGCCTGAAGGGCTTCGGCGACCTGCTTCCCAGGCTGAAATGGTCCGAGAAATAAAGATAACTTAGATGCCAATGATTTTACATTTGTGTCTATTTCAACCCGGCAGGGCTGGACTAAAAAATACCTCGTAGGGAGTTCTTGAATGCAAAAAGTTATGTATGACGCAACTCAAGAGGGTCGGAAACAGACCGGGGGTGCAGAAGGCACGCGATAGGGGGGAGAACCCCGGCCTCGGGGAGAGGCGCAGGCAGGTGGCCGCGCATGAGCACAGCATCGCTGGCACTCTGGCTCCACCTGCTGGTGCAGTTTTTCCTTCCCGGCTCTTTGCGCTGGGCGTTCACGGCGCAAGGCTCGCGTGTCCCAGCAGCGCGGGGATTAGCCCACGTGGGCCCCCCGCGTGCGACGGGTACCGGGCATTTCCCAAGTAAGAATGGAGGAGGGGTGGTTAATCGGGAAGGCAGTTCTCGGTGCGTCGGGATGGGAGGTTGGAAGCAGGGTGTTTTCGTTTTCATTTCAGGACGCACGGGGAACCCAGGGCGGAGGCGCAGAATTTCTGCGGTTCTCGGTGCCCGCCCCCGGGGGAGAGGTGGGGGCTGCTCTGCGCCTCACTCTTACAGCCGGGGCTAAGGGCGGATGCTTCCCTCCAACTTTCTCAGCTCCTCGAGGGCTGTGCTGGCAGCAGAGGTTGCCTCGGCAGGTCTGTTCTCCTTGCTTGTGTGACTCATGGCCGTGGCTTCTCTCTTGCCCAAGACTTGTACGTTCGGCCCAGATCAGCTGGGGTTTATCACTGCTCCCTGGGCTTCTCTCTTTCTCTTCTGCAGCCCGAGGGACCGGTACTCTTCTACCTGCTACCCGGTGTCACACGAGCGCTTCCTGTGTTTGGGGTTCACGTCTGGGAGGCAGACCCGCGATGCTACTGAACAAGCTGAGGCCACTGCCCGAGGACTAACTCACCGCTAAAGGACGTCAGTAAACCCCTTCGAGGCTGCTGCCCGCAGACCGCCCTGGCTCTCAGTGCCCTGGAATGGCACTGTGGCCTTGACCCACTGTGGCCAGGTTAGGGTACAGTGCTCCCGTAGCCGAGGTCCCTGCGTCTGACGACCCTCATTCACAGGGACAAGCCCAGCCCTATCCAGCTTTCTTAGAAATACAGTTTGACAGTGATTTTTTAAATTGAGGTTTGATTAAATCAAGTAAAATGGATACATCTTCAGTGTAGAGGCTGGAGAGTTTTTATGGATTAGGGTTACCACAGCCCTGGTCCAGATACACACGTGATTGGAGTTGAGTGTTGAGTCAATTAGAGCAAATGCCTCATGATGGGGGGGGGAGATCGGGGGGCGGTACCTAAGGCCAGGGTTCTCAAAGGTCATCAGCATCAGAATCAGCTGGAGGGCTCATTAAAACTCGGATTGCTGGGCTTCACCCCAGAGTTTCTGATTCAAGTAGGTGTGGAGTGGGCTGAGAAATTGCAGTTCTGACAAGTTCCCAGGTGATGCCTATGCTTTCCTTGGGGGGCCACACTTAGAGAACTCCTGGGCTCAGGAATTGCCAGTAAAAGTTAGTTAAGCTGCCTGGTATTTATAACCGTACAAAGAAGGAAAGGCCCTTAGCAGAACACCTTTAATTAAAATGTGTCAGCCAGCTATCCGGCTGATGGTCTTTGGATGCTGACGTTCTCTTGTCGGACCCAGAGCTCTTGGGTGATCCCGTTGGCTTCTAGCAAAGGGGTCAATGAAGTTTTAAGCATGGATTGCATCAGTATAAACTCCACGAGCTCAAAAGGATCAGTATGCTTTTTAAAAACTAGAAGACCCATTTTACCCTTTCAGAGCCAGAGGAGTGGTATTTGTAAATTGTTTCGAGATTCTCAGAAGTAGATTAATCAGTCAGCACCTATTGCTGGGGCATTTTAAACAATTTTAAAAGGAGCACTGTGGCCTAATAAATATGTATATTTGATTTTTGTTCCCGGTTTCTGACACACAGCTCCTAAAACCCTCGGAATCTCTAAGAGCGTTAAGTGCCTTTTGTACGCTCATGAGATGTCTGGTATGCGGTAGTGGGTAGCTAGACAGCTTCAGGATGGGTGCAGGTTGAACTAAGACAGAATTCGGGGGTGGGAACTTGTAGCTCCAACAGTCGCACCCCCATCCCTGACCTCGGAGAAGGGGAGAGGGGCTGGAGATTGAGTTCAAGCACTAATGGCCGATGATTTCATTAATCATGCCTACATAATTAAACTTCCACAAAACCTCCTAAACCATGGGGTTCAGAGAGCTTCCAAGTTGGTGAACACATCAGATGCTGGGAGGGTGGCCCTCCAGAAAGGGCATGGAAGCCCCTTCCCACATCTTTCTCTATGCCTCCCTTCTAGCTGGCTAGCCTTGAGGTGTGTCCTTTATGATAAACCAGTAATAGTAAGTGAAGTGCTTTTCTGAGTTCTGTGAGCCACTCTATCAAATTATCGAACCTGAGGAGGGATCGTGGGAACCCCCAATTTATAGTACGGGTGACCATCTCAGACTTTTGACTGGGCAGTCCTGCAAGGTCTGAGCTAACTCCTGGGAGTCAGCATCAGAGCTGAACTGTAGAACTTCTAGATGTTGTCTAGAGAGTTGGAGGATCAGTTGATTCGGTGTCAGAAGTGTTATCCGTAAGAACAGCTCGAGTACATTTAATAAACGTAAAATTAACCACCAAAAATGTGCACTTTTAATTTTTACATTCACTTTCTGAATCCAGAAAGCTTTTTCATAACTTTCTTTCCAAATATTCCAGATTTTTTTTTACAAGGATTATATATTACTTTATCAGAAAAAAAAGCACCAAAACAAAAACAAAATTTCTAGGAAAAGCAGCAATAGAGGTCTTAGAAGTTGAAATTGTTGCCTCTATTTGGATAAACAGCTGTGTTTAATTAAGAATTTCTGTATTACAAGATATTTACTTTTCTTCATCTATCTCAAAGTGTGCATGGACTGTTTCTCACTCACACTATTTGGTCAACAATGTACAAGAAATAGATTCTTTAAAAAAAATAATAAACTTTTAAACAAGAGTCTTAATATACTACCTTCCTTTTTTTTTTTTTTAAAGCGGCATGGAGAGATTGGAGTAGTGTTTGGAGAGGAAGGATAGGAAGGAAGGTTTTTTTTTTTTTAAAAGCAAGTAAACTACTTTCACTGTGGAGCAAATGGATTAATTCTGGTCCTCCTCAATTTATTTTAATTCCTTCGTGTTTACTTAGTGTGAGCTCCACTAGCCTGTGGTTGTTCTGTGAGCAAACATTCTGGAAACTCTTTCTGCAGAAAGGAATGTACTTGCAGACAAGATTTGAACATTAACCCCATCTTCTGTGCTTTCAGGACGGAGAGGGAAGTGACCAAAATGAAAAACTACCGTCAGATAGGCTTCATCTCAGGATCATACCAGGAGAAAACCAGTGCTTGACTCTGGGTTCTTCGGAGGCTGTGGCCGCAGGTAAAAGCAATAGTGAAACTAGACTCAACTCTTAACTGCTTGGGCACAAGCCTGAAGACAGGACGGCTGGGGACCATCTGCCCCGGGGGGGTGGTGGGGTGGGCAGCCATGGCTCTTCCACTCCCATGGGGCCTTTCGGCAAAAGGCAACCAACATATGCAGCTGCTGCTGCATTCCATAAGTTGCAGCCCATTGATCAAGTATTTGGTTAACCCTCTTTAAATCTAAAAACAAACCCCAAACTCAAATGAGATACGTGCAGATACTCATGTCTCTTTACTTTTTTAATTTTTAAAAAAGATTTTATTTATTTGCTAAAGAGAGAGACAGCACAGGAGGAGCAGCAGGCAAAGGGAGAAGCAGGCTCTCCGCTGAGCAGAGAGCCCGATGCAGGACTCGATCCCAGGACCCTGGGATCATAACCTGAGCCAAAGCCATATTCTTAACCGACTGAGCCATCCAGATGTCCCAAGAGTCATGTCTTTTTAGGATGTGAAATAAAACCCAGCAGTCCTGGGTGACCCATCCTTCCCACAATTCTTTGCAAATGTGCCCTTAAACTCACATTCACCCCGATCCTCTCAGGCTCAGGGGCTTGCGGCTCTGCGGGGCAGCCCTCACCGCCACCAGACCGCTCTGCGGGGCAAAAAGAACATCCTCCCGCTGAGCTGGCATCTGCGCCCTGCAGCCTTCCACCCTGGGCTTCCAGATCATGTCAGATGAAGTTCTCCACAGGCCGCTATCTGAAGTGTCTGAAGGCTGCACTGTCATCTTCTGTGAGTCTCCTGGCATTCAGAGCAAGCATTCTGAGGGCTCTCATCTGTTCTTCAAATCACAGGTTTGCTACCTCCATCCGTTTCCTCTCCCTCTCCACCAGGCTCTCCAACCTGGCCAAGCGCTAAGTCTCTAAGGGATGAGCACTGAGCAGAGGACCCAAGGGTTATAATCTCCTTTAATTGGCACTATTGCTAGCAACTCAGTCTGATCTTTGGAAGTTTTCTGATAATCTCGCCTTTCTGCTTGCTCCACATGAGGCAGCAGTTAGCTAACCTGCTGCTCCCCGAACTCAGGATCCTTACTACATGAACTTCTGTTAAACTACCTTATGTTCAATTATTTGAGCCAGGGTGAGATTCTTTACATGTGCCTGGCTAAAGAGTGAAAAACTGATTCTCAGGGAAAGTTGGCGTCTCATCTAAGATCCCACGACTAGTAACTAAGGTTTTAGCATATCATTCCTTGATAGCGTACTTTCAAACTCTTTTTGTTTGTTTGTTTTAAAGATTTTATTTATTTATTTGACAGAGAGCGAACACAAGCAGGGGGAGTGAGAGGGGAGAAGTAGGCGCCCTGCTGGACAGGGAACCCAATGCGGGGCTCGATCCCAGGACCCCGGGATCATGACCTGAGCCCAAGGCAGACACTTAACTGAGCTACCCAGGGGCCCTTCAGTCTTAACTCTTTCATCCAAAAGTATCTGCATCACAAAACAAAAATTAAAAAAACAAACAAACTTGCATGTATCAGGCATTATTTAGGTACTTTTTTTGTAAATTAATTCATTTAATCCTCCTCACTTTTTGAGGTAGGATCCACATTTTAGGATTTCAGAAGCTGAGACACAGAGAAATGAATAAATAGCCCAAGGTCACAGAGTTGATAAATGGCAGAGCTGGGGTCTCTCCTGGCTGCGGTCTGCTTACCCATGATGCCTCTCAAAGCAACCTTTCCAGTTTCCTGTTATTTACAACTTTATAAAAAAATGTCTCTGATTTTAAGACTCTGCTCGTTTATTTTCTCAGCACTTTCTGGGCCTCATGGTTGGTTCTGGGTACCTATGCATGGGACAGATGGGACGATGGGGCACAGGGAGATTTCTGTCCATTTTAAGCAACAGAAACCTGACTCCAAACTAGATTAAGCTAAAAAAGGGGGGGAGTTTATTTAAAAGGGAGTATCCAAAGTCTAAGAGCAATAGATCTTGGTTTAGAGGCAATATGGGATCTAGAGACAAGAGATCCCGCAGGTAGGGTGCGGGTGGGGTTTGTTGCCAGAAGACTGTTGAAGGAAAGCCTGCCGGGCAGAGGCACCTGTAGAAAAGGAAAGTCTTCAGCTACAAGCAATAGAGGCCTATTCTGGTACCTTGAAAATAAAAGAAATGTATTAGAAGGCATGGGGTGGCTTTTAGAATCATAAAATTAGCTGAAGATCCAGACTCACCAGGATCTTTAGCTGAGGCAGCTTGAGGGAACCCAAGTAGCATGAGATGAACTGACAGACATCTTTCCAGAAATGAACCCGCACCAGACTTTTTTTTTTTTGCCCCCCATCATGTCTCTCCACTCAAAATTAGTAAGCTGCCGCTGCACACCTATTAGAATGGCTGAAATTTAAGAATACTGATCATACCGAGTGTTGACGAGCATGTGGAGAAATAGGAGCTCTCCTATGTCGTTGGTGGGAATGTAGAATCGCACGAACTCTTTCCAGAACAGTTTAATTATTTCTCAAAAAGCTAAACATGCATTTATCATCTGACCCAGCCATTATTTCCCTAAGAGAAATGGAAGCATGTGGCGTATGCTAAGACTTGTACATGAACGTCCGTGGCTCTTTGCTCATGATAGCCCCCCGAGGGGAAACCACCCAAATGCCCGTCAAAAGGGGGATGGATAGACAAACTGCTATACCCGTACATTAGAATACTAGTCAGCAATAAAAAGGAGTAAACTATTGATGCGCACAGTGGCATGGATGAATCTAAAATAATTATGCCGAGTGAAAGAAGCCAGTCAAAAGAGGTTACATGGTATGTGATTCAATTTATATAAAATTCTAAGAAATGCAAACTTAACTCTAGGGACAGAAAGGAGATCAGTGTTTTCTGGGGAGAGCAGCTAGAAGAAATTAGAAAGGAGAACAAGAAAACTTGTTGAGGTGATGGGTATCTTGACTGCGATGATGATTTCGTGGGTATATACGTACGTCTCAGTGTGTCAGAGCATATAAATATGTAGTTTGTCGTCTGTCAGTTATACCTCAAAAAAGCTATTAAAAATGTTCTCTGCAAAGTCTACATAAAGATTTAAAGAGAGAGATGATAATTTTCCTCTCCCAGTCACCACTGTTGGAGAAATTACTAAATGTATACTGATTTCTTAACGTGTCGTTAGTAGGTTAGTCTGGAGTTTTGGCTCTAGTGAATGTGGAGTGCCTTGAGGGAAGACAGCATTTAACTCATGGTTTCAGACAGCCCCACACACTTCTACATAGAAAACTAGGAAATTAGTAAACTAGGATTTTTATATTTGTAGAAACATTAGAAATCATCTCGTTCAACTGTGACATTTAACTGAAAAAATTTTTTTAGAGATTTTATTTATTTATTTGACAGAGAGAGAGAGAGATCACAAGTAGGCAGAGAAGCAAGCAGAGAGAGAGGGGGAAGCAGACTCTCCACTGAGCAGAGAGCCCAATGCGGGGCTCGATCCCAGGACCCTGAGATCATGACCTGAGCCAAAGGCAGAGGCTTTAACCCACCGAGCCACCCAGGCACTCCAATAAGTGAAAAAATTAAGAATCAAAGAAGTAATTTGCCAACACTTGTTTTGCCAGAAAAAAAAAAAGTCATGGTATAATTACTTAATTAAAAAATTATCTTACTGGGCAAATGACAAAATAATTACTAACAACAATCTGGACAGATATTTTTGGCTGGTTGGTTGGTTAATTTCTGCCCCTTCAGTAATCTCCATGACTTACCCAGTCTAGAGGCACTCCTTCCCCATAGGAAAAGGGCGGGGAAAGAAGTGGATCAATCACTTGACTGATCATGCCTTTCTGAATTCAGCTGTTTCTCCACCTAGGTCTGGACAAAGATTTCTCAAGCATGGTGGCCTGGTGGTGGCTCCTGTCTTCTTTGCATCAGTGAACCGTAAGGTAAAGGAACCATGTTTGCTGATTCTATTGTTTGTTTGTTTGTTCGTTCATTCATTCATTTATTAGCATATAATGTATTATTTGCCCCAGGGGTACAGGTCTGTGAATCATCAGGCTTACACATTTCACAGCGCTCACCATAGCACATACCCTCCCCAATGTCCATAACCCCGCCACTCTATCCCTACCCTCCCACCCCCCAGCATCCCTCAGTTTGTTTCCTGAGATTAAGAGTCTCTTAAGGTTTGTCTTCCTCCCTGCTCCCATCTTGTTTCATTTTTCCCTCCCTTCCCCCTACAACCCCCTGCCCTGCTTCTCAAATTCCTCATATCAGAGAGACCATATGATAATTGTTTTTCTCTGATTGACTTATTTTGCTTAGCATAATACCTTCTAGTTCCATCCACTTAATTGCAAATGGCAAGAATTTGGTTTTTTTGATGGCTGCATAGTATTCCATTGTATATGTGTGTGTATATATATATACACATATATATATATATGTACACACCACATCTTCTTTATCCATTCATCTGTTGATGGACATCTAAGCTCTTTCCATAGTTTGGCTCTTGTGAATGTTGCTGCTATAAACATTCGGGTGCACATGCCCCTTTGGATCACTACATTTGTATCTTTAGGGTAAATACCCAGTACTGCTAATGCTGGGTCGTAGGGTAGCTCTGTTTTCAACTTTTTGATGAACCTCCATACTGTTTTCCAGAGTGGCTGCACCAGCTTGCATTCCCACCAACGGTGGGAGGTGTAGGAAGCTTCCCCTTTCTCCACATCCTCGCCAACATCTGTCGTTCCCTGACTTGCTAATTTTAGCCATTCTGACTGGTGTGAGGTGGTATCTCACTGTGGTTTTGATTTGTATTTCCCTGATGCCAAGTGATGTTGAGCTTTTTTTCATGTGATCATTGGCCATTTGGATGTCTTCTTTGCAGAAATGTCTGTTCATATTTTCTGCCCATTTCTTGATTGGATTATTTGTTCCTTGGGTGTTGAGTTTGAGAAGTTCTTTATAGATTTTGGATACGAGCCCTTTCTTTATCTAATATGTCATTTGCAAATATCTTCTACCAATCTGTCGGTTGTCGTTTGGTTTTGTTGAATGTTTTCCTTTGCTGTGCAAAAGCTTTGGATCTTGATGAAGTCCCAGTAGTTCATTTTTGTCCTTGCTTTCCTTGCCTTTGGCGATGTTTCTAGGAAGAATTTGCTGTGGCTGAGGTCAAAGAGGTTGCTGCCTGTATTCTCCTCAAGGGTTTTGAGGGATTCCTGTCTCACATTGAGGTCTTTATATTTTCTTTATCTGAGTATAGGGGACACACCATGTTACATTAGTTTCAGGTGTACAACATAGTGATTCAGCTTCTCTACACGTTATGCTGCGCTCACCACAGGTATGGCTTACCATTTGTCACCATACAACACTATTACAATATCATTGACATAATCCCCGTGCTGTACCTTTTATTCCCCTGACTTATTTATTCCATTACCAGAAGCCTCTGTCTCCCATTGGCCTTAACTCATTAAGCCCACCCCCGCCACTCCTTTCCCTCTGGCAACCATGAACTTGTCTTCTATATTTATAGGTCTGATTCTACTTTTTGTTTGTTTGTTATTCATTTGTTTTTTTTAGATTCCACATTTAAATGGAATTGTATTTGTCTTTCTCAGTCTGACTTATTTCGCTTAGCCTAATATTAATATATATATATTCTCACGTCTTCTTTATCTATTGATCTATTGATGGACACTAATTTGCTTCCAACTTTGGTCTTTATAAATAATGCTGTGATAAACACAGGGATGCATGTATCTTTTCAAGAAAGCGTTTTCTTTTTTTTTTTTTTTTTAAGATTTTATTTATTTATTTATTAGGAAAGAGAGAGAGAGTGAGAGAGAGCATGAGAAGTGAGAAGATCAGAGTGAGACGCGGACTCCCCATGGAGCTGGGAGCCCGATGTGGGACTCGATCCCGGGACTCCGGGATCATGACCTGAGGTGAAGGCGGTTGCCCAACCAACTGCGCCACCCAGGCGCCCCTCAAGATAGTGTTTTCATTTCCTTTGCGTAAATAATTAGTAGTAAAATTATCTTAGGGTAACTCTATTTTTAATTTTTTGAGCAACCTCCACTCTTTTCCGGAGTGGCCGCACCAGCTTGCATTCCCACCAACAGTGCACGAGGGTTCCTTTTTCTCCACATCCTCACCAACGCTTATTTCTTGTCTTTTCTATTTTAGCCATTCTGACAGGGGTGAGGTGATATCTCATGTTATTTTGATTTGTCTTTCCCTGACAGTCAGTGATACTGAACATCTTTTCATGTGTCTGTTTGCTGTTGGAAAAATGTCTATTCAGGTCCTCTGCCCGTTTTTTTTTAAAGTTTTTATTTATTTGAGAGAGAGAGATAAAGTGAGAGAGAGTATGAGAGGGGAGAAGGTCAGAGGGAGAAGCAGACTCCCCACAGAGCTGGGAGCCCAATGCGGGACTCGATCCTGGAACTCTGGGATCATGACCTGAGCCGAAAGCAGTTGCTTAACCAAATGAGCCACTCAGGTGCCCTCTTCTGCCCATTTTTAAATCAGATTGTTTTGTGCGTGCGTGCATGCGTGTGTGTGTGTGTGTATGTTTTCCTTTGGCATTTTTTCTCATCAGTAAAGAACAACAATAACAACCAAAAACATACCCAAGAGGGGTTTCCAACCATTAGATCAACGTTACTTCAATAGTGGTACTCATCAAATACTTTAAACAACCTGAGATATAAGACATCTGGTTCATTTCAATAGCAGTTTGGGCACAAGTTCGACTTTTTTTCTATCGCGTTTTGGGGATAGGTGGCTAACCTTTTGCAACATAAAATAAAATGATACTTCTAAAGCATACCTTACACAAAAATTGATTTCAGAAGTATGGAAAATTTAAAGCCATGGAAGTACTAGAATAAAATATCGATGACTGTGAATTATACTTCTTTTATGGTATATGCTGAATGCATGTTGCCTCTTCCCTTTGAGAACTGCTCTTTCTCCACATGCCCCTCCCCAGATGAGACCCTTAGAGTTTGTGACTCCAACACTCCCTCGATGCCGCTTATGTTTTTGGATTGGAGGGAAGGGCGCAGAATAGACCAATCTACTGGGTGGACTGTGTGAATTAGCATCTCTTTCCCATGAGTTAAAACTGAGGCAAAGAGGTTCCAGTCCACTCATCAGTGGTGCCAGAAGTGGGGTGGCCACAATATGGAGAAAAGAAGAGGGAAGAGTGATGTGGATGCTCAGAGAGAAGCTGAGAGGAGAGGTGAAGAGAGTGAAGCAGGTCAACTCAGAGAAATGGGAAAGACGCTTTGGTTCCGGGTAAGGTTTTTAGTTCCGAGTTCTAGAACCTCATGTGGCCACGTTGACTCTCCTGCCTCTGGGTTCCACTGCAGATCCCAAGTACTCTGATGAATTTCCCTGTCGTTAAGCCAGCTTCTGTGGCTTGCAAATAAAAAAACCTAAACTGAAGCCAGAGTCTTGGCAAAATTCTAAGTATGCTCTCACAAGCAGAATCTGTAACAGAAAAATTCTTTGAAAAAAATCTGTGCTCATAAAAATTCAAAATTTCTCTATCCAAAAAAAAATCACACATAAGATTAAATTAGAAGAGCACTTGGGGACAGAGAACTGCATAGATGGCTAAGAGCTATATTCTTACTGTCGCTGAAAATCCATAGCGAAAGGTAAATATGCTGACAACATCAGCACAGATGTCAAAATAGGCCATTTCCAAGAGGAGAAAGACAAACAACTGATCTATATATAAAATGTCCAAGCGCATAAAAAAATGATGAAATACTATTTTTTTAAAGATTTTTTATTTATTTATTAGAGAGAGAGAGACTGAGAATGAGAGGGGAGAAGGTCAGAGGGAGAAGCAGACTTCCCGCAGAGCCGGGAGTCCGATATGGGACTCGATCCCGGGACTCCGGGACCATGACCCGAGCCGAAGGCAGTCGCCCAACCAACTGAGCCACCCAGGCGCCCGAAATACTATTTTTGGTGTATTGGTGTAGGTAGGCAGTCTCCTAACTTGCCTCCCACTTCCAATGTTGCCTTCACTGTGGTTTTTTTTAGACACGGCAGCCAGAGGGCGCTTCTTGAATCATAAGTGAGAACAAGTCACACCTTTATTCCAGTCCCGCGTCTGGTTCCTGTCTTGTCTAGAGAAATCGGTCACCCCCCGGACCCCATAGCAGCCCCCGTTACCTCACTAACCGAATGTCCCACTCTCGCCCTCGCCGCCTCCACTCCAGCCAGGTTGTTGCTGTTTGAACACAGGAGGGGTGATTCAACCTGTAGAGCCTACCGTTCCCTCTGACCAAAATGCTCTTCCCTTGATATCCTCATGTCCTGTTCCTTTCTCTCTTTCAGGTCTTTGCTGAAAAGTCACCATCTCGGTGAGGGGGCCTCTGTCCCCTGTACTTACAATGGACACCCCTCTTCCCCCTGCACTTGTGCTCCCGCCCCTGTTTGATATGTCTCTGTAGGACTTGCCACCTTCGGGTACACAAGATAACTTACTCCCCTATTGATTGCCTGTCTCTTTCTACCTAGAACGCAAGCTCCGGGAGGGCAGGGATTTGCCCCAGCCCTTAGCACACAGCCAAGCACATAACAGGCACTCAAAAAACATTTGCTGAACGAACGAATCAACTTTAAGAGCATGATATCAGTGTTGTGCCAAGTTTGGGAAGTGGTTACTTTTTCATACAGTATGGATGAGAATGTAAATTGGTGGGATGTTTCTGAAGGATAATGTGGCAATAGGGATCAAAAGTCTTAAAGATGTGTATATCTTGTAGAACATTAATTTTACTTCTAGAAATTTATCATGTTTTTTGGGGGCGCCTGGGTGGCTCAGTCGTTAAGCATCTGCCTTCAGCTCATGTCATGATCCCAGGGTCCTGGGATCGAGCCCTGCATCAGGCTCCCTGCTCAGCGGGGAGTCTGCTTCTCCTTCTGCCCCTCACCCCATTCATGCTCGCTCTCTCTCTCTCTCTGTCTCTCTCTCAAATAAGTAAAGTCTTAAAAAAAAAAAGAAACTTTTTGGTTACAAAAAAACAAGAAGCTGCTCGGGCTAGTTTAATAATTGTGAAGTGATTTATTACAAAAGATTTATTACATTATAAGCCATGTTACAAAGAAAGAAAGGGAGAATGCATTATGTGGGACATTTAGACATTCCTGCCACCCCCACCGCCTTAGGAGAGGCTCCCCGGGAAACCATCATAGACTGAGATTTGCATGCAGAAAGTTTAGTGCTCTTTGAATCAACACTTGAAAGCAAGCGAGGAAAGGAGGACTGGGTAGAGGGCAAAGCCGAACTGTGATCCTGTCGTGATTGATGCCACAGTCAGTGGCACGGGGAGCTCTAGAGTTGTCCCATATTGAGGCAAGGAGCCAGGCCGTTGTACCCACATATCAAACAATCTTTGGATGTAGGTTGCCCCTGCAGAGGATATGTCACCTTGGTCTAAGCAACTCCTTCAGCCCAAGGGCAAGGCCTGGGAAGTGACTCAGCTGTGAGCCATCAGCAGCAGACATTCCCGGCATCGGGGAGAATGGATACCTCCATCCTGATGGGAGGATCTGTACGGTACACAGCAGCACGCACTCTACCTACAGAACTTAGGGAAAGTTTTCATTCTTCTAAGCCTTTGAAAAATTGGAACCAGACACTTGGAGGCCGCCAGGGTTCTCTCTCATCTTCATTGTTTTCGACGCATCTCTTTCACTCTGGACTGTTTTTTGTTTCTTATTGCACATGGTTAAAGATTGTTTCCAGCAGCCCTCAATTTAAACATTACAGCTTCATCCTCAGAGAGTGGGTAGCTCAGAATGGGCCAGCTTGGGTCTGTGTCCATTCTTTGACCTGCCAACAACTATGGTAGAGGGGTAAGGCACACGGTACAAACATGTTGTAACCATCTGGACTCGAGAAGGCAGAAAAATGGACAGATCCATGCCGGCATGGGCCATAGCTATAGAGTCGGGAAAAATATCTCAAAGAATATAAGCTAAACTGTAAACAGTGGTTATTTTTTAACGGTGATAGTGGAATTAACAGTGGTTTCCCTTTCCTCTTTTTCTTTTTGCATGGATATTTTTGTAACTGTCACGTGTAGAGAAATAATATTTTTTTTAAGATTTTATTTATTTATTTGACAGACAGAGATCACAAGTAGGCAGAGAGGCAGGCAGAGAGAGAGGGGGAAGCAGGCTCCCTGCTGAGCAGAGAGCCCGATGCGGGGCTCGATCCCAGAACCCTGGGATCATGACCCGAGCCGAAGGCAGAAGCTCTAACCCACTGAGCCACCCAGGTGCCCCGAAAAATAATATTTTTGCAATTGAAAATAGTTTTGGGGGCTGCTTGGGTGCGTTCAGTCAGTTAAGTGTCTGACTCTTGATTTCAGCTCAGGTCATGAGCTCAGGGTCTTGGGATCAAGCCCCACATCAGGCTCCACACTCTGTTCAGAGTCTTCTTGTCCCTCTCCCTCTGCTCCTCCCCACCGTGTTCTCTCTCTCAAATAAAAAAATACAAAAAATCTTTTAAAAAAAAGAAAGTAGTTTTTAAAAGGAAGAAGTAGGCATCCATCTCTGGCCCTTTGCATAAAAAGGGCCACTAGTCCTAGGGTATAGAGAGACTATTCATATAAAGTAAGATTTTCTGGGACATGGTGTGAAAAAACAATCTGGCTTGACTTTGCAAAGTTTATTCCACTGCACTACAACAAACTGAACATGGAAAAGCCAAATACTCGGCAGTTATAATTAACCTTCTTACATCTCCGTGCTCCTTAATCCTCTATCACGTGACCACACTGTAAGCCAACCAACTTTAAACAAAACGCCTTCCGTTTGCTTTTGCCAGAATGTAAACCGTCAGTGAGAATGTTATCAATATCCTAGCACGCTGCCCCCTAGGAGGTCCAGCACACACAGCCTATTTGGAATGACTGTATTAGCTTTTATATTTACATGAATTTATTCACCTGATGTTTGCTGAGAATCCGTGTGCTGCAAATTATAAAGAAAAACACAGGGCGCCTGCGTGGCTCAGTTGGTTAAGCGTCCGACTCTTGGTTTCAGCTCAGGTTCGTGATATCGCGGTCGTGAGATCGAGCCCCTCATTGAGCTCCACATTCAGCACAGAGTCTATTTGTCTCTCTCTTGCTCGCTCGCTCTCGCTCTCAAATAAATAAATAAAATCTTTGAAAAAGGAAAAACACAACAGAACCCTACTCTTAAATCCGCTAAGGATCCAGTAGGTAGAAAGGTAGGAAGCATGTGTGTGTGTGTGTGTGTTATTCACAAATACATATGTTATATACGGGTGTATACACACACTCAGACAACTATGATAAAATGTAAAATGCAGGGGCACCTGGGTGGCTCAGTGGGTTAAAGCCTCTGCCTTCGGCTCAGGTCATGATCTCAGGGTCCTGGGATGGAGCCCCACATCGGACTCTCTGCTCAGCAGGGAGCCTGCTTCCCCCTCTCTCTCTGCCTGCCTCTCTGCCTACTTGTGATCTCTCTCTGCCAAATAAATAAAATATTTTTAAAAATATATAAAATGTATTTAGACCCATAACTGGACTAGAAGGATGGAGTTCTCTGGGAATTAAAAGGATTGACTGGGTGGCTCCGTGGGTGGCTCCGTGGGTGACTTCACGGAGAATTTCAGTTTAAATGAGTGTTTGGGGATCTCAGCTGAACAATCATTATTATAATGTATCTTATACATTTGCTCGTTTGGATGGTTTTGTTAGTTGTAACTAAGCATCCGTAGTAGCGTATCCCTCTACTGCCATGGTCCCCGCACAGGCTTGAAAACTAAAAGGAGGCCCTAAAGAAGAACGGGCATTAAATATTTTCGGTTACGTGACACTCCTAACTCCAGTGTTAGGGGAGGGAAAAGGAAGATGGAGTTTTAAGGTCCCAGGTGGGAGGCGGGGTCTGGCAGGAGTGGAAAGGACTGCAGAGTGTGGATGCTGCCAAGCCTGACTTTGTCACTCTGAGAGCTGCCGGGTCTGACCCGGATTCCTGGAAGACAGGCAAATACCAGTTCTTCCCTGAAGGAGACTGTGCTGTTTAAAAAAAAAAAAATGCTGGAGAAATGAATTAGCTGTTTCATTCCATTACTTAATAGGATAAAAACGTATGTTGAATGCTGGAAAGCCTAATGTTTCCCATCATAGTTGGGGAGAAAAAAAAAAAAGGATTTTAGGATTAAAAGGAGACTTTACTTCAGTTTGCAGGGACAAACGACATGCACTGATATGCCCGGGTCGGAAGGCGCAGGGGAAACAGGCGTGGCCGTGCTGAGTGAAGACCGGATAGGAGAGCTGTTTCACATTCCGGGTGTTTTCTCCTTTTTGTTAGGACTCGTGCCCTACTTCACCCCGTTTGTCTCTAGAGGCTGTCTTTCTCCACTTCGCATTGTTCTTCAGAAGAAACACAGGAAACACAGGAAGACATACCCTGAGACAGCTGGTTTCCCTTCAGAGCTCCAGAGGTACTAGGTGCTTAGAACACTTTTAAAGCCTAGGAATCAGACTAGCCCAGAAAATAAGGAGCATTGATGAAGTCACTCATGGATACAATAAACACTCAATAGGGAGTTATTTAATCTACCTCAGATTAAAAATTTGAAATCTTACTTGTCAGTAAAATAAATTTCACCCTGACACTCATCTGCTCCGGAACCTGTCCTCTTTTGACTGCTTGTATTTCTGGGATGAGCAATGTCTGGGCCTTGTGGGGGCCCTTTTCCTTCTTCTTCTTCTTCTTCT
>CM052810.1:122955220-122971297 GCA_028533885.1 Nasua narica | reverse complement strand
ACTTTATTTAATCCCCAGAATGACCCTAAAAGGCAGACATGTGTGAGTCTCCTGCCCAGCCCCTTCTCTGTCCTCCAAGCTCTGTTCTGGGTTTTCTTTAAGGGATTCACGTCAGCCATGAGGTTTGGAAGGGTTAATGCACTCAGTTTTGGGGTAACCTTTGATTGGCCTGCACTCACCCCTTCTCCCTGGCCACAGCAATGATTCATGGATGGGCACATGTTCCAACGCAAGCCAACGAGAGTGAGATATTCCAGGACTCTCTTCCCTTGGATGGGGAGGTTGGATTCTGGAATGAGTAGAACCTCTGAAGCCATTTTGCTACCACAAGGGGAGATTCTGGGAGATGCCATGAATGGGGACTCTGTGTTATGTGAAGACTAGGAATAGAGAGACTAGGTCCCATTTTGGGGGGACATTTTTTGCACTGCTAGATCAGCCTTCCTTGAAACTCACCCTGGCTCTGGGTTTGTCCATATCAGGGCCAGTAGATTTCCTTTGTTTGTTTAAGCCAATTTGAGTTAAGTTTTCTGTCAATTGCAATCAAAAGGTTGCAAACCAAGTGATATAGCGAGTACCTCTGTTTTGCCGAGGAGGAAACTGAAGTCCTAAAAGATTTAAATCTACCTCCAGTCACATGGCTAGTGAGGGGTGAAGCCAACGTTTCTTCCTTTTTTTTAAAGATTTTTAAAATTTATTTTAGAGAGAGAGAGACCGCATGCAAGCAGAAGGAGGGGGGAGGAGAGAGAGAGAGAGTGAGGATCCCAAGCAGACTCTGTGCCGAGCACAGAGCCTGATGCGGGCTCGATCCCATGGCCCTGAGATCATGACCATGACCTGAGCCTAAATCAAGAGTCACACGTTTAACCGACTGAGCCACCCAGGCGACCCTGAAGCCAGATCTTTCTGACCAGTGTTTCTCAAGATGTACTGTGGCGTCTCAAGTCTAGGGAGGTGGCAAATGACAACTTCTCACTCTCCCCCCCAGATTCAATCAAATGCAGTGTTTTATAAGCTATGTGTTTTATGGGCTGTTTCCACTCAGTGTTAAGAGGAAACAAAAGGTTCAGAAAACTTCTTTCATCATGCCTGGTTTCTGAGTTGTAGAATGTTCCAGGGTAGTGCACGGCCTTTCTTCTCTTTATGACTAGTCTTCTTTATTCCAAGTCTCTAAAAGTTGCCTCATTTTCCCCAGGATATCAGAAGGGTTGGGTGACATTTCCTGTAACTGTTTAAAGGCTAGGCTCTCTCAAAGTTCAGACCAGAATTCTTAGTACTTGGGAACAACTGCAATAACAGGTCGGTAGGGCTTGAAGCAAGAGTCACTGTAATTGTTTTTCTCCCTTCCACCTCTCTATACACGGATAATCAGATTCACCTTTCAGAAGGTCAGCCTTGACCATACTACTTCACGGATATTTCCCCTGGTTACCAGTCCGTACCAGCAACCTCCAAAGTAGAGTGTACCTACCCCCGAGATTTCATTGTCTTGTGGAAAGAAAAAGTAGGACTTCTATGTATAGATAGTAGTTATTTTTATAAGTGAGGAGAAACTTAAGCTTTATTAGTATTTGATGTACAGATTGACAGAGATTTGCTCACTCTGTATGTTGAGAAATCCTGCGTCACATCCATCATGTACGAGTTATCCTGGGGGAAGAAAGGGAGTTTCACTCTGGGGTGGAGTCGACAGATCACTGACTCATCTCTTCCCATTTGGCTCATTGCAACTTACTGTTATTTACGTGGCCAAGTTAGATGGATTTATGGGTTATAGTATATGCTTTTTAACTAAACTGAATCTTACCAAATGAAGAGATGCCTTTAACAGATCCTTTCAAAGAAATCCTGCATTGAAAATCATACTAGGGGCCCCTGGGTGGCTCAGTGGGTTAAAGCCTCTGCCTTCGGCTCAGGTCATGATCTCAGGGTCCGGGGATTGAGCCCCGCATTGGGCTCTCCGCTTAGCGGGAAGCCTGCCTCTCTACCTACTCGTGATCTCTCTCTCTCTGTCAAATAAATAAAATCTTTAAAAAATCATACTAATGATACAAGCACAAGTAACTGGAGAAGAATGGCAGAACTGACATGACTCTCCCACTTGGGGCAAGCTCTTTGTCAGTCAGATTGTGAAGAAAAGTAATGATGTTATAATAAGATCTGACTAGAAGTTGACTCCAAATTCAGAAATTATCAGGGAGTCTTTAAAATGTGCATTTATATTATTAATGATAAATTTCACCTTAAGGGTATACTGTGCCTTGAGTGATTAGCTTACAACAATAGACGTGTGTGTGTGTGTGTGTGTGTGTGTGTGTGTGTGTGTGTATTCATCTATTTTCATATATTGGTGGGTAGTAAAAAATTTGTTACTGGAAAATAGGGCTTAAAAATGTTGAGACCAGACTTATGCATAATGAATCCAAAATCCCAGTTGCCCCCTCAAGTACTTGTAGAAAGCCTGCAGGATTCAGATGACATAATAAGTTTTGAGACAACAGGTTGGCCTTCTATATAGGTCCCTGACTTACGCGTCTAGCCTCTCCTCCCACAAGTCCTTGCTCCAGCCAGATTGTCCTGCCTGCGATTCTTCTGTCACGACTCCCCACCTCTTTCCCTAAGAGTTTTGTCATGCTCCTTTCTCTTACCTAAGCCCTACTTCTCTCTTTCTCTCTTCTGTTTGCCTGATTTCTGTCCATACCTCAGAGCATAGCTTCATTCCTCATGAAACCTTCATCCATTTTATCAGCTGGAAATAATTTTTCTCTGCTCTGAACTTCCACAATATTTAATCTGTATCCCTCTTATGGCCTTTTCATTGTCCCATTTTTAAGGGTTATCTCCAAGGACTGTGAATTTTTAAAGATCTGAATACATGTTTGGTTCATCTTTGACTCCTTTGCTAGATTCTAGCACCATGCCTGGCATATCATAGGTCCTTAGTAAATATTTGTTGACTGAATGAAGGAAGGATGGATGGATTCCAATTGGTGCATTGTCTTAAATGTCTGATATAAGTTCTATTCCACAACAGTATACAAAAGAGCTTTATGAAAAATCCATCATAGGAGTGGACAAGATTTGAGCCCAGATTGTGATTTTAATCATGGAAATACACTTCTCTCTTTTTTAGCTCTGTTATATAATTAGAGATTGTGTAATTCTCACCCAGAGTTCACAGTGATTTAGCTGATTTATAACTCACAATGTAATCAACTTGAATAAGTCATTTTATTGTGGACACCCCCATTAATCAGAAGAACCATGGCCATATTAGGGAGACTTGATTTGCAGCCAAATCTCCTTATACCCTCTTGAAAACAAAATCTGGCAGAAATCCAACTGCTCAAGTCAAATAGACATTTAGCTTACACTGTGCATTAGATATGCCTGGTGACCTCAGAAAAACACACACAAATGGAAATGCTGGTTTAAAGTACTATAATATGATTATAGTTCAGACAAAAACTTTTACTTGAGGGCAGCCATAATTGCTGCACTTTTAGCTAATGTGCACTTGAAAATGTATTTGCTTTTAAGCCTATAAAAATTTCCAAAAGCTCTGCTATACTACTTACTGGGAAATAAGTATTCTCTTAAACATGTATTGAAAACAGACCTCTTATACCCTTTCTTTTTCCTTGGCCACTCCCAACCAGTGGTCATTTCAACATTTCAAAAAAATCCTATCACAAAGTTAAAAAAAAAACTAGGACCTGTGGCATTTAGATCAAACCCAGGGATCATAGTAATACCTATGGTCCCATCACGTATTGGACTACAATTTCCTCTTCAAGCTGAGCAGTTAACAAGAAATCCATTATCTTGGGTTAGGGATAGAAGGCCTCTATGGCCTGCTTTTGAATTCCAGCTTGCCTTCCCTTCATACCAAAACACACACACACACACACACACACACACACCCCTTCTACAAACACTTTCATTTCACTTCGGAAGTAACATAATGAGGGCTGAAAAAACACTGCTCAGTAATATACAATTCCCCAGAATCTGTGTCTAACGAGCCAAAAGCCACCACCCCACCCCCACAAAATTATAGCATAATTTTGGTGGGATTATTTTCTGCTACTTCATAAGAAACACTGCAGGGGAACTGAGAAAGTTTTCCATTCTTAAGGATTCTTATGTATTTTTCAAATTTTACTTCATTTCTAAGATCCACAATTGTTCCTTTGGATATAATTTAGGCACCCTCTGGTGGTCAGTGGAATACAACTAACTCTCCTAAACATTACTTGGAATTATTTAAGCCTAAAGGCCAGATTTATCGTTTATGACATACATTCTTTTTCTTGAATAGTTTTGTTATCTAAATCTTCACATTCAAAGCCAATACTGCTTCCATTATTTGTATTATATATGACTTTGCTCTATGAAAGTGCTATTTATGTCATGAAATGCCATGCAAATAGTAGGTAAGATATTAATTCAGGGGTCACCTGAGTGGCTCAGTGGGTAAAAGCCTCTGCCTTCGGCTCAGGTCATGATCTCAGGTCCTGGGATCGAGCCCCGCATCAGGCTTTCTGCTCAGCAGGGAGCCTGCTTCTCCCTCTCTCTCTGCCTGCCTCTCTGCCTACTTGTGATCTCTCTCTGTCAAATAAATAAATAAAATCTTGAAAAAAAAGAAAAGATATTAATTCAGAAAGTTAAGGATTACTTTATCTTCAGAAAGATAAAAGTGGGGGCCTCATTCGGAATAGGGAGAACACTACTAAAACACTATTAAAAACATTAAGGAAAACATTCTTAGGAACATTATTATTAAACATTATTATTATTAATATTATTACTAAACATTAGTAAAAATAGACCAAATCCACTCTAAGCACATTCACACTATGGCAATAAATACTCTGACTGGTAACGTAAATATAGGATAGAGAGAATGTCATAGATTGTGATTATTTTATTTTATATTTTTGATTATTTTATTTTATTTTTTTAAGATTTTATTTATTTATTTGACTGAGAGAGATCACAAGTAGGCTGAGAGGCAGGCAGAGAGAGAGGGAAGCAGGCTCCCCGCTGAGCAGAGAGCCCAACATGGGGCTCGATCCCAGGACCCTGAGATCATGACTTGAGCTGAAGGCAGAGGCTTTAACTCACTGAGCCACCCAGTCGCCCCAATTGTGATTATTTTAAATAAATAATTTAAACCTTAATCAGTATAACTGAGGAATAAAAAATGTTTCCATCACATTAGTAGAAATATCCTCTGTGAGTTTTTCTTCAACAGCAAACTTCGGCTCTATTTTGGGATCAGTGCTAATAGCACTGGTATTCCTAGTGTTTAAAGCTGTGTTGACATGATAAAGTGCTATAATTTCAACTTGTTATCGTGAAGCAGAAACCGCCTCATTAATTTCTGCTTCATTCAAAACTGAGGAACAAATCAGTGTTTACCAGTGGGAACAAAGCTAAATGAGTAACAAAAAGAAAACCCCAAACACTTGCAATATGTCATTAGTTTAAAATGTAGAAAAGAATTTTAAAGGGCTGCCTAAATTCTGTTTAGTCCACAAAACTTACATTAAAATGAGAAACTGTTTCAGTAAATTTGACATGGATTATTCAGTGCATCTTTTAATTTTAATCCTGTTAAACCTAAGAAAGAGAATATAATAATAATATTAGTCTAACATACTGCAGAGGAAATCACAGTATTGATATATTTTTTAAAGATTCTATTTATTCACTAAATAGAATCTCCCTCAGAGAGAGAGAGAGGGCGCACAAGCTGGGGGAGGGGCAGAGGCAGGGGGAGAAGCAGACTCCTAGCTGAGCAGGGAGCCTGAGGACGTAGTGCTCCATCCTAGGACCTGGATATCATGACCTGAACTGAAGGCAGATGCTTAACCATCTGAGCCACCCAGGCACTCCATACGGTATCGATATTCTAATAAAATATGACTTCTTTACTGTACTTTATGAAAATATAACCTAGGACTCTTACACTTACCAGATATACCAGCACCTTCTACTGAATACATAGATACATGATCTATTGAATATTCAAATAAAAATATCTTCTGTTTTATCCATAACCCAGTTAATTTAAGTATTTTAAAATATCGCAGAATGATGATAGCTAAGCTTAAAAAAAGGACATTAGAGATAACTTAGCTCCATCCCTTCATTTTATAAATGAGGAAGAACCAGAATGAGTAAAACATTTGTCTAAAAATCTAACATAACAGAGCAAACAAATCCAGCCATTCTAGGTGCTTTTCAGTTAAGCACAAAATTAAATCTTTGAATGAGAACCTAAATATTTTAAAAGTCAACTCATTCTTTGCCCTTTTAAATAAAGAATCTACGGTACCACCCATAATAATCATCCCCAAGTGATTAACGCCCTTCCTTACATTGAATCTGCGGCTGAAAGGCTATTGCTTTATTTCCAGCTAGGTGAGAAAAGCAACACTCTATTCCTCATTAGATAACACAATATTAGAAAAATGAATATTATTTTCAAGACATAGCACTTCGATCAAGTAAGTAAAGAAGGCATTTTATTAAGAAGTCAGTTGAATCACTTGTGGAAAGCTAGATGTTTAAAAAGGGAAACATAGTAACATTGAGTTGTATTGTTTCAAAGAGTACCCTAGAAACCTCTCTTGGGAGAGAGAGAGAGAGAGAGAGAGAGAGAGAGAGAGAGAGAGAGTGAGAGAGAGTGTGTGTGTGTGTGTGTGTGTGTGTGTGTTTTAGGTATTGAAGTGCCCAGACTTGTATAGTAAAGAGGAAGAGGAGGAAAGAATGTCCTCACCTGAGGCTAAGCTGGGTTTATCACTGAGATTCAGCTGTGTGCAGCAACAACTACTGGGTGCAAAGCTGGTCTGGGAGCTAAGGATTGGCTGTATAATGGGAATGTGGAATCTGCCCAAGGGATTGTTAATTTCCCTCACATTGGCAGGATAAGCCCCCAGGGGGGCAGAGAGAATGACCAGCAAACTGAGCTGTACCAGCAAAACACTGATGCTCTGGTACCTAAGAGAGTTTCACGAGGACGAGAAAAGCACTTTTTCTCTCAACCTGATTGGACACAGTTCTGAGCTGAAGAGCCTGTGAATAAAAGATCCTTGAGACAAAAATTCAACTTCCCAAACTGCAAGAAGATCCAAACATGCAAAATGACTGAGGACAAAATACTCCCCTTGCCACTCGGCTTCTAATACTAAACAGATTTTTCTTTTTAAATTCAAACCATGTATCCTCTAAATTGGTGGGGGATGGAGAGTGGGGGAGGTGGTCAGGGAGAAAGCCAGATGCCTCAGATTTTCCTATTAGTTCTGCCACTAAAAGGTGTACACGTTTGGGAAAATCTGGCCACTGGTCCCTCAATTTCTTTATCTTTAAATTAGTGGAATCTGGTACCTTCCTGTTCAAAATTCCATACTTCCCCATGAAAGGTAAAAAAATTTTAATTATAAATGTAAAACTTTCTGAGATTACAAAGGATCTCTGGGTCCCTGAATAGGCCATAATCTCCCTAGAATTGTGGGAAACAATTCTGGTGAGTGTACATATGCATGTAAGCATTTTCTAGGAAGAGGGACAGTATTTTCATCAGAGACTTAAAGGGAAATTAAGTTCCAAAAAAGGTTGAAGATCACTGGTTGAGGCAGCAAATGCTGTCTTTAGTTTCTGATTTACCTGATCGCAGAGCAGATCAACAGCAATCTACATGGTTATAAAATCTGTCCCACAAAGCCTTCTGGAGTATCTCATTTATCTTCATGAGCGGTGTGTTTGTAATTTTTCATGAGCAGAAAGGCCGCTCAAAATCAAGGGTCCTTTTCATTAAAGATTTAAAATCGTGGGCATTTCAAGATTTATTTTGATATTAGTAGCTAAAGGAGAATCATTTTAGTACATCGGAAAATTTCAAGCATACAGTATCTTACACGTTTGCCTGTTCATGTTGAATTACTCTACTATTTCTTTTTCTTGAGTTAACTGACAGGAAACAAAAGCCTTGGCTCCTCCTTCCAACTGGCTTTTCTTTTTCTTCTAATGTTAGAGTCTGTTGTGAAATGATGAATTAACTGTGGCTCTATTTGTAGTAGTAATTTTCATTTTTGTAACGATTTGATCCTCAAGATAGAGTAAGTCGAAGATATTTATATACTATTCTAAAAAGAATTAGTTGAAAATTAGAAGCAGAAAATGACATTAGGGAATCAGAGGAACTGTAAGAGGAAAGATGCACGTAGGAAGACATGAGAACCAAAGAGAAAATCTACATGATTAGATGCTGCAACAGTATCCAATGCCTAAGAAGATAAAGGGATTTTTTTTTTTTTTACAGAGGGAATATAGCAACCAGAGAATATTGAATTGTTGCGTACATTAAATGAAAATGACACAAGCATAACGGAGCTTTTCAAGAACATCTTTTGGCTGATAATCTCAAGGCGTTATATGGTTTTTCGTTAATTAAGGCAGACATAGAGGCGAGCAGGGAACATCACAGAAAGAAGGATGTTGCCAGTGGTTATCAGATAAATGCAAAAAAGCTCAGGGGAGCAATCTTTTGTGGTGTATAGGAGAAGTGCCAATCAGTGCGAAACGTTGGTTTTTCTTGAGACGATTATCAGAGAGGTGTAAAGTAAAAGGAAGGAAATTAGGTTTAAGCATTGGCCTTGTATCAAATTATTTTAGGTAGTCCTAACAACTCCTGATTCCTCAGATATAATAATCTGATCCGTAATCCCGGTGGCTCCCAGGTCCAAGTGGTAAGGAAGGCAACAGTCAGGGTCTCTGCTCGACTCCAGGCTCCCTTCACGAGCCTTGTAGCTTCAGGTCACCGGCTCCAGACTCTCCGTTAACCCCGAGGGCCCGGGCGGGAGATTTAGCCTCAAACGAACCCGATCCCCGGATGACCCTGCTTGGGGACTTGGATTCATGGAGCATCCTCCTGGGACTCTTTCTCTTTCGAGTAACAGCTCAGTTTTTCTCCTCTCCGCGCCTCCACAAATCCCATTCAAGAAAAATCCCAGGGATTTCTGCTAAAACGCACACCAACCCCGCCCCCGCCAGGCTGCAGGAGGCCGCCTCCCGGGCGGCTGGGGCGGCTCCTCCCGGCCCGGGGCAGGAGGGGCGCGCGCCTCCGACCCCCGCGCGCGCGCCCGTTGCTATGGGAACGCACGGGGCTCGGCCGCCCTAGGGGGAGACAGGAGGAGGCGCAGGGGCAGATCCGGTGGGAGACGCTATCGCAAGATGGCGTCTGCGAGGCCGCGGGATGTGGAGTGAGCGCGCCCCGCCGGGGGCCCCGCGAGGCTGCTCCTCTCCCCGCCGCCGCCGCCACCGCCGCCGCCACTGCGGCGCCGCCTCTCCGCCTGCCATTGCGCCGCGGCCAAGCCTCCCGCCTCGCAGGTACCGCCGCCCGCGCGCGCGTTCCGCGTAGTGCACAGATGGCAGCGACAAGTGCCGGCTCGCCTAGGGCTAGCGGGTCTCCCCCGGTGCCGGTGCGCCTGACAATAACGCATAAATAACTTTTTCTTGCAGCGGCCCCCGCAGCCCCGGCCTGCAGCCTCCCCGCGCGCCCGCGCCCCACCACGCCCCTCCGACTGCCCGCTCCCTCCGAGGTGAGAGCGCTTCGGGCCGATGCGGTGATCTCTGGCCGGCCTGGGAGCAGCGCGTGGACCGGCGGGCGGCGGCGAGCTGTTGGCGAGCGCCTTTACAATGGCCCTGACCCTGTTTGGTAAGTACAGCCCTTTGCCCGCGCCCCAGCAGGTGGGCCGCGCCCCGGGGGCGGGGGCCCAGGGCGCCCGAGGCGCCCGGGGAGGGGACGCCGCGCAAGGTGTCGGGCGCGGGCGGGACCCGAGGAGCTGGGACTCCCGGGGCGCCGGGCTAGCTCCCTCGCGCCTTTCCCATTGTTTCCTCTCCAGGCAGGGCCGATGGGCGTGTGCTCCCTGGCCAATTCTGGGCTGGGAGTCTGTGAGGTCCTGGGTGTTTTTTGTAAACGGAGGATATTTTAAGATGCCAACTTGGGAGCGAAGTTGGCTGGTTGTTTCCAAACCTATGTTTCTCCAGTCAGTAAATAAAGATCCTGGAAAGTTTATTTATTTTGTACAAGATGTCTGTGCATCCCCACCTCCCCGGAATTGCCAAATGCATGTGTTGAGTCTTGTTGGATTTTGGGGCGGGATTTTTGGAGACGGTATATTTCGTTGGAAACAAGAATAAGTGGTGAACTGAATATTTGTTAAAATGGAAAATGTTTGCTCTAACAAATACTAGAGCAGAAAGAGGAAAGTTGGTTCTTGGAAGATAAGTGATCTTGGGAGAATAACTTTGAGTATTTTAGGAAAGAAATGTTATTTCTGTGATGTAATTACTGCAACACTATTGTTTCAGTCTTTAAGACTTCAAGGTTGTCCCCCCCTCCCCCCAGGCTGTAATGACAATGGGTTGGGAAGAAGGGCTGAAAAGATACATTATTTCCTATTACCAAAGCGCACTATGGTACACATGTACCTCCCTTTAAGAAAACTCAATATATGAAAATTTAGATGTTCAAAGTAGTATGGTATGAACTGATATGAAACTGATCGCTACAAGGACGGTCTTAGTAAGTTACTCACAATATCAAGTTTCCAGTTACGTTTTAATTGCATCATTTGATCAAGCAAGTTACAGGCATCACATACCACAAATGCTTTTTCATATAAGTTAGAGTGAATTAATCTGCTGGAATCAAAGAGTTACGTTTATTTAATCATCGTATTTTATAAATTAAATTCAGATGCAGGGAGGTAATTTTCCAAGGTTCCGTGACCCTTTTGTGGCAAAACTGAGCCTAGAACACAGTTTGCCAGTCTGCAGTCTGGGGTATGTTTACTTTGCCGGAATGTCCACAGTATTAGAAATGACATTTCTTATTTGGTGTTGGTTCTTCATAGGTGCTATAAAAATATTTCTTCTTTCTCTGAAAGAAATAAAAACCTCACCATTTTTCAGTTCCTTATGTTTAATATGCATCATTTAGTAGAGCATTTCTTCTTAAGTGTGAACTTTTTTTTTTCCTACAAAAGTTAAAAATCGTGGAAGATTTAGTTGGTGTTTTCTTTGGAAGAAGCATTTCTCTTCCAGTGTAGTAGCTAATACATAGCGGTAATATTTCCACAAGAAAATTTCCCCTTAAACTAGTTTTTTGTACTAAGTTCATTTTTTGTTCTAAGGAGAGAGTCTGCATTTCCAGGTTTCTTTTCAAAGGTAAGGTTTACTAATCAGCCACTTTTCGAATGCTGACATTCTCAGTGACTAAACATATAAATTGGAGAAAAGCAGAGTTAAAGAATAAAGTACTTTTTTTTTTTAGGAATAAGGTACTTTTTCTTTTTAAAGATTTTATTAGAGAGAGAGAGATCACAAGTAGGCAGAGAGGCAGGCAGAGAGAGAGGGGGAAGCAGGATCCCTGCTGAGCAGAGAGCCTGATGCAGGTCTCGATCCCAGGAACCTGAGTTCATGACCTGAGCTGAAGGCAGAGGCTTTAACCCACTGAGCCATCCAGGTGTCCAGAGAAGGAGATTTTAAAGGTATTCCCCTGTGATTCTGTCATCCTCAAGTTTGAGAACCGTTGTATTAAAGATCAATATGAGATTACTCAAATTTGCCTAATTCAAAATGGCCTTTGTATATATTAAGAGCAGTCCCCAATGGTTAGAAGAAATGGATTTTATTTTAGATAAAACAGTTGACCCATCAACAACATGAGGATTGATGTGCTGATCCCCATGCAGTCCAAAATCTGTGTTAACTTTTCACCCCCCAAAAACCTAATAGCCTGCTGTTCATCAGAAGCCTTACCGATGATATCAACAGATGATTACCATGTATTTTTTATGTTGTACGTATTATATACTTTGTTATTACAATAAACTAGGGAAAAGTAAATGTTAAGAAAGTCATAAGGAAGAGAAAATACATTTATAAGTACTGTACTGGCTTAATCGAGAAGTAGACCTATGCATTTCAAATCTGTTTTTCAAGAGTCTACTACCTTTTTTAAAAAAAAAGATTTATTTATTTATTATTTGAGAGAGAGCACATGTGTACAACAGGGGGAGGAGGGGGCAAAGGGAGAGAGAATCTCAAGCAGATTCTCCACTGAGCATGGAGCCCCACATGGGGCTCCATCTCACAATCCTGAGATCATGACCGGAGCCGAAATCAAGAGTCAGATGCTTAACTGACTGAGCCACCCAGGAGCCCCAACTGTACTGCTTTTTAACTAGTTTAATCAGAAGTACCTCATACCCCTTTTTATTTCCTCTTAGAGCAGAGGAGCAATGAGATAATAAAGGTCTGTGAGATTGTAGTGAAGAGAAGATAGGAATGTAAGAAACTGGACAAACCTAACTAAACAGTCATCAAAGTCAGAGCTCAATAGAGTTTCTCCCAGAGCCTCCCCAAGGCAACCACTGCTAGGCCCCTACCTTGTTGTATCATGGGTGTGTGTTCATCGGTAAGGCTGTCTTAAATCTGCTTGGATTCCTGTAGTGAAATACCATAAACCGAGTGGCTTACACAACAGACATCTATTTCCTGAAGTTTTGGAGGGTGGGAATTCTAAGACCAGCGAGCCAGCAGATTCACTTGGTGATGAGGGCTCTCTTTCTGGTTTACGGACATCCGTCTTTTTGCCGTGTCCTCCGGTGGTAGAGAGATGGGAAAGCAAGGTCTTGGGTCTCTTGTACTGGCACTAATCTCATCCTGAGACCTCTACCTTCACAACATCATCCAACCTAATTTCCCTTCAAAGGCCTCATCTCCACAGATACCATCACATCGAGGGTTAGGGCTTCAACATAGGGATTTATTAGAGGACATAGTTCAGTGCATAGCAGCCAGCAATAGAGTCTAGGTTTTTTAAAATTTAATTTAATTTAGAGAGCGAGCGCAAGTGTGGGTAGGGGAAGATGGGGACAGAGAGAGAATCCTAAGCAGGCTCCACGCACAGCACGGAGGCCATCTTGGGGCTCGATCTCACGACCCCTGAGATCATGACCGGAGCTGCCATCAGGAGGTGGGTGCTCAACCGGATGAGCTACCCAGACACCCCTAGGTTCTTTTTACACTTCCATCCAGGTTTTGTTTTTATCATTGTAAAGAATGTTCTTTTTATAGGACAGTAGTGAAAGTGAGCTCCATTAAAAAAAAATGAGAGCCTCTGAAATTACCCAGTACAATTTCACACTGATATACTTTTAACCTTTTGTCACTAACATAGTGTAGCAACTCAAAATATTTGTCAAATTAAGGGAAGAGTGAAACTGTCTTATCTCTTATCTTCACCATCAATCATCTTTGCTACTTAAAAAGGTATTTTTAATGCAAATTTGTTTTATCTGTGACAGAAGAACTAGACCCCAATCCTTCCTGATTTTACAGTCCCCTTTGGGAGTTGAAAATGTGCATTTTATTGAAGCGTCAGGACTTTGCCAGCCTTTTTCTCAGCCTTGTAGATGAATACACCCCCTCAGTCATCTGCATTAATACAAATAATTTTTAAATCCTCAAATCCTAAAAATTATCCAGATGTAGTTCATACTCGGCTCACTCACCTTGCTCATCTGTTCAACAAACATCTGTAGCGCTGTGCGAGAGACATGGTCCCTGTCTTCTTAGAGCTTACATTCCAGAACTCTAGAGTATGACCTAACTACTTACTCCCAGTAGGATTTGTTAGAACTTCCCTGACAGAGAAGCACATGTTCTCTAATAACTGCTGGGCTAGAAGGAAAGTCTCAGGCCATCTAATTTAGGACTTTTTAGCCATTGTACCTAACAGAACTCCCTGTGCTGCCACACCAATAAAACCCTATTTCACAGAGCTGGATGAAAAAGCATCCTGCCAGGTTATCCTTTGGCAGGAATGTCTGTCATTTATAGCTAAATGGGGCTGTGGTTTACAGCTCAGACAAATGCTGAGACTGGGAACTCAGTTACAATCCAGCTGGGCTGGCTGAACCCTGAATAACTCTCTTCTCTGTCGGGGTAGAACTAGCTCTGGTGTGGCCCCCTCTCCCTTTTTTGCTTTTTCCTTTCATTTACCAGTCACTATCATCACTGCCATTGATCTGTGATCTCAAACCTGGGATGCCATGGAAACCTTTTACTTGCGCTGCTGCCCGATGCACCAGCCTTTGTGCATCTTTATAGAGATACTTTGGAGCAGTAAAATGGTAATGGTGCGTTCTTTGTGATGGAGTTAGGAAAATTTCCGATTTCCTTTGACTGTCTAGACATTAAAATTTGTTTGTTTTTCTTTTCTTAAAGTAATCTCTACACCCATCACAGGGCTTGAACTCACAACCCTGAGATCACCGAGTTGCATGCTCTACCGACTGAGCCAGCCTTGTGCCCCTAAAATTTGTTTTTAAAAAGACGAATCAGCTGCATTTTCAGTATGATTTGTTTGACCAAAAGCCAATTTTATAGGAAACTCTACTTGAATACAGTCTTAGCTCACATTTTTATCTTTCAGATGTTGCTCATCAAAGAATATGAGAGGGGCTTACCTAAGCAGCAGGGTTGTTCAGTGGTGAGAACCCAGCTGCTTTTCTTAGAATTTTTCATCTTTTCAGCTGTCATTAAAATCACCATCCTTATTTAAATACTTGTGCATATTCTCTCACCTGTATCAAAAACTTAATATTTCAGCTTTAAAATTTTTCTTTTAATGTGTGGAGATTTAGTACTATGTAAGAGAGATAAAAGAATTATAGTTGCTATAATAATATATGTAATAATATATATAATATAATATAAATATAGTTGCTATAACTCTGATAGTTACCATCTGTGGACAGTGTAAAAGGAATATTGGTGATGCAGTCTTTGGAGTGACATCTGTCCCTGCAAGTAACAATCCTACTAGCATCCTAATCTTTGAAGATAGAGTGATATGTATAATTATAAAAATTTGACACATTTGTCAATAAGAATTTCGGTTTCTTTATATCTGTATTTGTCTACCTTTTTAAAAAATCAGATTTTTAAAAAAAATCAGAAGATTTTTAAATCAGAAGATTTAAAGATTTTTTTTTTTAAATCAAAAGATTTAAAAATCAGAAGATTTTTAAAAAATCTTCATAGGGGGCGTCTGGGTGGCTCAGTGGGGTTGAGCCTCTGCCTTTGGCTCAGGTCATGATCTCGGGGTCCTGGGATCGAGCCCCACATGGGGCTCTCTGCCTGCCTCTCTGCTTACTTGTGATCTCTCTCTGTCAAATAAATAAGTAAAATATTAAAAAAAAAAATCTCCAGGGCGCCTGGGTGGCTCAGTTGGTTAAGCGACTGCCTTCGGCTCAGGTCATGATCCCGGAGTCCTGGGATCGAGTCCCATGTCGGATTCCCGGCTCTGTGGGAAGTCTGCTTCTCCCTCTGACCTTCTCACCTCTCATTCTCAGTCTCTCTCTCTCTCTAATAAATAAATTTTAAAAAAGAAAAATCTAAAAAAAAAAATCTTCATAGGAGGATTTTTAGGCATTTACACACACACACACACACACACACACACACGCGTGCGCGCGCACGAAGAGGAGGGGGGCGGGGCAGAGGAAGAAGGAGGGGGGAAGCAGACTCCTTGCTGAGCTGGAAGCCTGCCCTGGGGCCTCGATTCCAGGACCCTCAGGTTAAAACCTGAGCCAAAGTCAGTTGCTTATTAGCTTAAGGGACTGAGTCACACAGGTGCCCCTAAGCATTTTTTCTTAATTGTTTTTCCCATGAAACTTTAATAGCAGAGATAGAGTCTGTTTACACAGAGTGCATATCTGCTTTGTGCACAAAAACAGTAAGGTTTTTGACCCCCATAAGCTAATTTTTGCTCCCTTGAAGGCAATATTACCTCCAATGGGAATACATGTTTTAGACTAATCTAAAGCAATCATAAGAAAAATTGGCAGAAAAATACTGTTTGGTCATACTTTGTATGTCATCTAATAATAGTTTTAAAGGAATGACATTAGTGGAAGTTACACATTTTTCATCAGAGTGGATTAACCTAAGAATTAAGTTCACTGTCATCTTGAGCAGCCCTAACAGGGATTTCCT
>CM052810.1:122932682-122954720 GCA_028533885.1 Nasua narica | reverse complement strand
AAAAAAATTGACCAGGGTTCTATTATTTCTTACAATTTCATGTATATATACCCTAATTTTTATAAGCCTCATATAGACTTCCAGACTAGACTTCCCACTGTTTTTACAGTGGGAACAAGGAGATAAGGATTTCGGGTGACTTCTGACCAGGTCAATACCACTGTTAGAAAAGAGCAGCATTAAGATTGTTCTAGTGGCATTGCCTCTAGAAATATATATTCTCTAAATTTGAATTTAAATTAGAAAAATTTGGTGCTGTGGGGAAGCAACTGTTCTGAACTATAGCCATGAGACAGAGTAAAAAAAATAACAATCTGAGAGCTCAATCTATAACATTGTGTGTGAGGAGGGAAAGGAATTAACATTTATAATGCTTTTATTGTTTATCTCTGCTGTTTTCAGATTTCCTGTGCAGAGGAAGAAACTTATAAACAAGCTCTTCTTTTTTTTATAGAAAAATAAGATATGAAATAAGACTTTTTTAATTTGAAAGAGTGTGGTTAGTGAATTTGATTAAATTGTTTTATGTATGAAGAAAATAATTTATAACACTATGTTAAAGAACAGTAAAAGAAAAAATACTTCATTAGTTACAAAACTACAGTAAATGTTAACAAATTCTACTGATATTTAAACTATTGTAAAATGGTATTTACACCTTACTGAATTCTTGTATTTACTATGCACTTAATGTAATATTATGTAATGGTAGATTGACTAATAGTTTTCTTTCTCTGCTGGCATGACCTACATTGTAGCAACCAAACTACAGCACCTTTTATTTCTAGTTGAAATCTGTTCTATTCCCCTGATTTTCTATTTTTCCTACCCATGGTATGGTATCATGAAAGAAAGTTAACTATTAAACAGAAAATTAGAGAAAGCTAAAGCATATAATTCACTATAAGTACTAATTTAAAATCCTTTCTCACTTAGTCATATTGAGTTTAGCCAGTTTTAGTCCGTTTTGTTTTGAATTTTATTTTTATTTTTTTGAAACTTAGAAATAAGCATATAAACGTTTATATAAGCACAAATATATTTTTATTATTTCATGTAACATTTAAATTCCCAGGTGGATGTATTTGCAAGTAAATTAATTGGAATCATTAATAATCATTGTTTATAAAAAAATAATCATTGTTTTATATTATTAACCCTTTTTTGTTTGATTATCTCTCTGAGTAGTGCTGTCCTGTCTGTGAGTTTGAAAAGACTATTCCAGATCACTACTTAAGTAATGGTATCTGACACATCAGCCAAAATCTAAATGCTGTTGTAGGGAAGGAAAAAGTTCTCCTTTATCCTCTTGTGTTCAGTGTGTGGGGCCTGCAAATGGAACTGATGAAAGAGAGATTAACAGTAGAAAAGGTCTTTTTCATATGCACACGGGGGGGGGAGGGGCCCACAGAAGATAAATGAAAACCCCCAAGGGGCAGTTTTATACAGTGGCTTATATACTGCTTTAACCAAGGGTAATAAAGTGTGCTGAAGAGACCAGACAGAGCAAAAGGGGTTTGGGCCTTGAAGAATTAGGGTGAGTTGTGGAAAGGTGATTTGGAACTGTTCAGTAAGTAAGGGGTTTTGTAAGGTTTATTATGCAGACTTCAGGCGTCTCAGTTGATAAGAATTGTCCCAGGAGTCATTGTGTTCTTCTCTCCCTGTCCCGGGAGGGGACACCTTTACAGAGGGAAATTTATGCCCTACTTTGAGGTGAAAGAGGGAGGGCTCATTGTTCCTTCCGTGTTTGGGGTTTCTTAATCGCATTCAGCTCAAAATAATCCTTATGCTGAAGTGGCATATTCTGATCCCCATCACTATCTAGATAAAAGGGGAAAAAAAGAGTTAGTTTAAACTTGTTTTATTTGATATTTCCATTATAGAAAAGCAGAAAAGAGTCAATTGGTTTGTCAATTTATCTTGGACTTACTGATTATTATAACAGTATTGTATTAAGAGCATCTAATGTTTACCTAATGTCCTTTACTTCAAAATTCTTTTGGGTGGGGCACCTGGATGGCTCAGAGGGTTAGGCCTCTGCCTTCGGCTCAGGTCATGATCTCAGGGTCCTGGGATGGAGCCCCGCATCGGGCTCTCTGCTCAGCGGGGAGCCTGCTTCCCCCCTCTCTCTGCCTGACTCTTTGCCTACTTGTGGTATCTCTCTCTCTCTCTCTCTCTCTGTCAAATAAATAATGGATAAAATCTCTAAAAAAAAAGTTTTCAAAGTTCTTTTGGGTAAAGCAAAATCATTATTCAGCAGTATAAGACCTAATCAGCTGTGTTATGAAGATGACTACTCGGGCAGCCTGTGGAAGCGTGTTGTGCACTTAATGTGGGACTATCACCTCCTCGGTATCGCCTTGGGTTGTAACACTGTCAGACTGCTGCATCATGTGAGGCCACCAGGACCTCAGCCACGCCACTTATTTGTACTAGTCCAGAATTTTCATCATTGAGTAGAGTGTACTCAAAAACTTTCCTTTTTTCCTCATTCCCATAGGCCTGATAAAGTGCTTTTACCTTCAGCCACCTGCAAAGATCTTATGATTTGAGGGACCCCATTGAGTGGAATATATCCTAATGTGCCTGAGACTCTAATATTAAATTACACAAAAGTTAATCTCGATTTCTGTTTTTTAGAGGTGGTATCAGCTATATCAGCAATGCATAAGTGCATTCTTTATTTTAAAAAAATTCTGTTACAGATAATACCAAAGTCTCTCTTTTGCATTCCCAATGGGCCCATCAGTTCAGTTTTCCCCAACCTTCCTGGAAGGAAACCAGTTGAATTTGGTATATATTTTTTCCAAGTATCTCTCTAGTCCAAAATTATATATATATAAAAGTATTAGTGTACCTGGGCTTTTCCTGATTGGTGTCATACTGTATAATTATTCCATAACTTATGTTTGTATTCAGTGGTTTGTTTTGGTGACTTCTTCATGTTAGTCCCTGTAGATATCTCTACATCATTCCTCCAAACTGCATTTACTGTAAATCAGTTGACTTATTCCCCTATTGGTATATATTGGTGTAAATATATTTATTTTCATTTAAAAATTTTTACTAATTTAAAATGTTTTTAAATCTATTTGTAATCTTATTTTTTAATTTTTAAATTATTGAGGTATAATTGATATACATTGTTATATTAGTTCAGGTATACAGTGTTTTGATTCAATAAGTCTATAGGTTACTCAGTGCTCATCACAATAAGTGTAGTCACCCTCTGTCACCATACAATGTTATTGCTGTATTATTTTTTTTATTTATTTTTATTTTTTTAAGATTTTATTTATTCATTTAACAGAGAGAGAACACAAGCAGGCAGAGAGGCAGGCAGAGGCAGAGAGAGGAGCAAGCTCCCTGCGGAGCAAGGAGCCCGATGCGGGACTCGATCCCAAGACGCTGGGATCATGACCTGAGCCAAAGGCAGTTGCTTAACCAATTGAGCCACCCAGGCGTCCCTTATTGCTGTATTATTGACTATATTCTCTATGCTGTACTTTTTATCTCTGTGACTTATTTTATAACTGGAATTTTGTACCTCTTAATCCCCTCCATCTATTTCACCCATCTCCTCCTCCTTGCTCTCCTCTAGCAACCAGGAATTTGTTCTCTGTATTTTAATAGTCTGTTTGTTTTTTAGATTCCACTTATAAGTGAAATCATATGGTATTTGTCCTTTTCTATCCAACTTATTTCATGTTGCATGATATCTCTCCATGTTATTGCAAATGTCAAAGCCTCATTCTTTTTTATGGCTGAGTAGTAGTCCGGGGTGTGGGGTGTGTGTGTGTGTGTGTGTGTGTATTTGTATACAAACATCTTTAGCCTCTTCTTCTTTATCCATTCATCAATCAATGGACACTTGGGACTCACTCCATAATTTGGCTATTATAAATAACACTGCAGTAAACATAGGGGTGCATATATCTTTTTGAATTAATGTTTTTCATTTTCTTTGGGTAAATACCTGGTAGGGAATTACTGGATCTTATAGTATTTCTATTTTTAATTTTTTTAAGAATTAAGCTCTACACCCAACATGGGGCTTGAACTCATGGCCCCAACCAAAATCAAGACTGGGCCAGCCAGGTGCCCCTCTGTTTTTAATTTTTTGAGGACCCTCCATACTGTTTCCCACAGCGGCTGCACCGCTTTGCATTCCCACCTACAGTGCACGAGGGTTCCTTTTTCTCCACATCTTCACCAAAACTTGTTGTTTCTTGTGTTTCTTAGTCTAGCCATTCTGACAGGTATAAGGTGATAAGTCTTATTGTGGTTCTGATTTGCATTTCTCTGATAGTTAGTGATGCCAGGCATCTTTTTGTGTGTCTGTTTGCCATCTTTATGCCTTTTTGAAAAATGTCTATTCAGGTCCTTCAGAACACTGTTGAAATGTCACCATCTCCGGGAGGCCTTTCCTGACCACCCAGCTTACATACCTCATTAGTTCACCCTTTCACATTACCCATTCTTATTTTTATTATAGCACTTATTACTACTACTTTCTATTTTCTCATTTTTTTCCCTTGAAATTTCTTGTCTGTCTCTAAGTTTCAAAAGAGTAGTGATAGTTTTTGTCTTATTACAGTGATATGTCTCCTTCTGCATGGGACAGTGCCTATCACACAGTTGGCATTCAGTCAGTGTTTCCTGAATGAATGGACCAAATACTCTCTTTCAGTCTCTCTCCCCCAGTACAAATTCCTTAGAGTCTTTTCTGCAGGGCCTTTCTTTAGCCACAGCCAGTACACCTGCCGTGGAAAGCCGAGAGAGGAGAGGAATAAACTGGTGAGAGAAGAGCTGGTGGGAGGAGAAAAGGGCAAGATTAAATTGAGGTGTGAACGGAATGAGAAATGTGGAGTAACAGGATGGAAGAGGAAGGGAGAGAAAGCCACAATCTGTCCTGACACGATTGTGGTACTAAGTTTTTGACGTTTTATTTTACTTTTTGGATAAAGTGATATAAATATGTTTCAGATTCATAAAATCCTAGAAATGAAAGATTAAATTTAATCCAACTCTTTTACATACACAGCAACCCTTTTTAGATAGAAATTGATCTGAGAGATGAAGTGACAAGTCCAAATGGCACAGTTAACCTGCTGAGAGCACTGGAACTCCGGACTCTGATTTTTCAAGTCTTATTCTAATTCTTTATCTTTTTTTTTTTTTTTTCTAATTCTTTATCTTAATATATGCCTTAATTTGCCACATATACAAAGTGTTGAGTTAGGTTCTGAACATTTGCATTTTCACAAATATCTTTTTTTTCTTTCCAAATAGGTAGAAAACAGGCCAAAGTATTATGGAAGAGAGTAAGTATGGATTATGAGAAAACGTTTTATAGATTGGAAAATGTAAGAGACAGGTAAATGGATGCATTTGCTAAAAATACAAGCAAAATGGAGGTATTCAAGTTTGAATGAGTTAAATTATGTTTTTGATTACAAATATAATTATTCTATTGGTGAAAATACAGAAAATAAGGACAAGTATAGAGATCAAAATAGCAAGGAAAAATGTATATGTGGAATGCGTTAAAAGAAAGATGCAATTCATATGAATAAATAATCCCAGACATGTATGAGGAAAATATATGTATTTGTGTGTATGTGTATATACTAAGCGTATCTATCGATATATATTCACATCAGTACATACAGCAGGGTACAGGTGGTTCATTGTATTTTTACACTTTTCTTAATTTTCCAGATTTTATATAAGTAAATTTATGCTATGCAGAAATATCTAGTATTAATCTGAAGTATTACCTTTGGAAATCTATTTTCCTAATGGTTTTACAAAATTATAGACTGATTTTTTCCATGTAATAATGAACATTTTTCTATTTTATGAAGAATGTTGTAATAATTTTTTTTAAATGCTTTATTTTTCTGATTATTAAATACAAGAAATATAGCCCTTTGGAAAAAAGAATAAAAATCACCTGTAATCCCATCATTCCTTGAATAAAATCATTTGTTTTTCAAGACTTAAGATCAGATACGCAATGATGTATATAGGAAATATTTTAAATTTTTTATAATTCTGTTCAAGTTTCCAAAACTTTTGTGAATAAAACATAGGCAGTGAAGAGTTGGCACGGAGCCACCGATGTTTTTTATGGTTGTACTAAAATTTAGTCACTTTGCTGCTTTTAGTTTGCTTCTAAACTATGTTATTAAAAATAATACCATCGGAGACATCTTGGTGTATAAAGCTTTTTCTGGGGTAGAAATTTAGGTTCAAATGGTTCGAACAGTTTTACAGTGCTTTAAATATACTTGTCAAGTTCTGTTCCAAAGTATACTTGATTGGGATTTTCTTCTAAGTTAATAGAGTTTTTAAAAACAAATTATTAAATTTTACTAACTTTATTAACTGATGTCATGTAAACTTAAAACAATATGCCAATATGCTAATCTAATGGTATGCGTTACCTCCAGTGGTAGGTTACTGTCTTCTTGCCTTTAGCAGAGTCCAATGGATCTAGTTCCAAATGATGGGGAAATATATGGAGATAAGAAATTCCCAGAGTCCACTTTTAAACCTAGATCCTCTGATTGTCATGATTTGGACATATATACCATGAACTGCTTTAAGACTTAAATTGAAAAAAGACTGAACCATCTTCATGAGGAAAAACTCCAAAAGTTTGCCACTTGCCCCCTAGTAAAGTCCCTAAATTATTACGGTGCCAATTTAGGGCCTTTTAAGTCTGTCACGCCAAAATCAAGTGACTGCTGTTTTTTCACACCAGTAAAAACCACAGAGTTTCACTCGAGCAGTCCCTCAGTTCAATTATCCTTGAATTACTGGAAGAACATAATGTATGTGTAAGTTCTTTCAAAATCACCTTACAAATATAAGGTGTTTTTTTCTTTTTAATAGTAATCATCAGTCAGCACTGACATTTTTTTCTTTTTCAGTGTTTCATGTCAGAATGCTATAGATGAACCTGCTGTCTGTGTAAAGAATGTGTTATTTATGTTTTTTTCTTCTTCATCCCTTTTTTCCTGTTAATCAAAAATAGGGTTTTAGCAGGGAATGAAAGCAAGTTATTACTCTTGTTTGCTTTTGGCTTGAGTATCCAGTGATGCAGATTATGCACATTATTGGGCAATCATGCCAATTAAGGGCAACCCAGGGTCCTGGAAAATTGCCAACTTAGACTGTGAGCCAGAATTCTGGAGCAGTGCCACTAGTGTGAAGGAAGGAAATGGGGCACATTGCTGTATATTTTTTAGTATGTCCATATGGCCAAACAGCTACATAAGAAGGGAATCGTCCTCTTGAGAGTGGTGGTTGATCTTCCCTTAGATGGATGTGAATTTTGATTTCACAATTGTTAAATGGATTGGGGAGCTAGCCACCTTGGTGTAGTTCTTGTTACCACAGAGAAGCTGGCCAGGGGCCAGGCCCAGAGAAACACAGGCAGAGTTAAACCCAACTGCTCCCCTTCGATTATATGGCAGTACTTTGTCTAGAAAACAACAGAAGAGGGTAGAGGGTTTTGTTTTATCTTGCTTTACTGAAAAAGGTGGAAAGCATTCAGTTTCTAAATTGACTTTTTTCTTAGGTTTCACGGCATGATCTCCCGAGAAGCAGCAGACCAGCTCTTGAGTGTGGCTGAGGGGAGTTATCTTATTCGGGAGAGCCAGCGTCAGCCAGGAACCTACACTTTGGCTTTAAGGTTGGTCATGGACCTGTAATTATAACTGTGCTGCATTTAAAACCCTCTTAATAGAGGGCTTTAAATTTTAAAAGCATCCAGCATGTAATTGAATTGGTTCTTGTTTTCTTGGGACCTAATTACCATTTTAATAGCTTTGAGACCCTTAAAAAAATTCCTCATGAATGGTAGCACTCGGTAATTAAGAATTGAAGAACTTTTAAAGCATTTTTATTGTAGCTGCTTTCTTCTATTTCATCTTACCGTTCTCTCCCATCTGTCCTGCTGTGTTAGCTCCCATCTATTTCTTGAATAAGGAAAGAAACTAAGAGAAAAGATCTTTGTAACTCATAAAATTAAAGCCAATATCACTTCTCTTAGGTTGGCTTTTGATTGAAGCAGCTTTTCCTGGGAGCTCTTGGCTCTTTCCTGTCACCTGAACTTTGCCTAGTATTTTGGCTGTTCTTAGCTTATAGTACAGTGCCCAGAGACAAGTACTGCTGTTAGCCCTGAAATAATAACAACAGTAATACAGTAGCACGCTTACCCGTCGGGCTTACTTCATGCCAAGCCGTGAACCTTATTTAATCTTCTCAGCAACTCTAGGATGTATGTGCTGTTACTATCTCTGCTTCACAGAGAAGGAAACTGAGGACCCTGAGGTTGAGTAACTTGGCCAGGGTCATGCATTTAATAATTCGTGTAGCTGATACTTGAACGCAGCTAATCTGGCTTCAGAGTCTGTGTTCTTAGTCCCTCTCCATTGTGGCCTCTCCAAAGGCTTGAGATAATTATCCATTGTCTTTGTGTATTCATTCATCTGTGGAAAAGACTTAAAAGTAGAAACTTCCTAGGAAGGAGGTCAGAGACATGGCAGTTTCTTTTGGTAGTCACATGAGAGAACAGAAGGATGATGATGTTGCTCTAATATGACCAGGTCGAACTCCTTCTCCAGTCACCTCTGCCTGTTTGAGTGAGCAAGGACTGCTCTTAGTCCTGTCCATAAGACTTAACCTTGACAAAAAGGATGATATAATCCAGTACTGTTTCCTACCGAATTCTGAATCAATTGTGTACTTGGAGAATAAAGCTTGTTATTCTTTATGGCAAATTATAAAGTGTAACCCCCCCTTTAATTATTTAATTATATTTTTCAGATTTAAATTATGGTATACAGGGAAAAATTCTGGGCTGGGAATTTAAATACTCATTTTTTTTTTAATTTTTTAAAAAGACTTTATTTGAGAGAGAGAGAAAGAGAGAGAGAGAGCATGAGAGGGGACAAGGTCAGAGGGAGAAACAGACTCCCCATGGAGCAGGGAGCCCAATGCAGAACTCGATCCCGGGACTCCGGGATCATGACCTGAGCTGAAGACAGTCACTCAACCAACTGAGCCACCCAGGTGCCCAAATACTTACTCATTTTCCCACCAAATGAACTGAGGACAGATTCAGTGTGAATCACAGAATTCCCTCAAGTCAGTTTTTTCCTCTTTCTATACCAAACATTTTTTAATTCTAGGATTCTGCAACACCCCATTTCCAAATAGCCTGGTCGTCTGTGTGTCTGGGGTAAATGAGTATACATGTAAATACTTATGGGCCAGAATAACGAAGAAGGAAGTGGGGTGAGGGAGAGACAAATATCTGCATATCTGCATAACACTCTCTTCCTTTCCCCTTTATTACCATCTGCCCTAAATCCTTCCAAGATCACACAGTAAGTTACAGAACTGAATTTGAGCTCTGTGTCGCCTCATTGCAAAGTTCAGGTACTTTCCATTATACCATAACGCCACTTGTCTTCTAGTGTGGCTCTCACTCACTTTTCACTGAGTGACATCAGTGGACACCCTAGGGTCAAGGGTTTAGTATGGAGAAAGTAGCACCCAAAGCTCCCAAGCTCTTCGTCCTTCCCACCTGCAGGAACTGTAGCGATACAGACTATTCCTACACGGTAATTTTATAATTACTTCTCATCCACTATTAGTCCAGGAAATCTGGGAATAGAAATTGGAGACTAGATGAGCATGAGATTGATGGGAATGTTCTTAATTCATATGTCTGGAGGAAACATGCAGCCTTCCTTTCGTTATTGAAAACGACCATAAAATTGTACAGGGAAAAGAAAGAGTAATGAGTAAAAGGGGCTGTAGTGGGAGTAGGGAATTTGTGAATACACACTGTGAGGAATTTATATGCCGAAATGTGATATTCCTTGTTTTCAACTAGGTGTGTAGCAGGGAAGTGTTAAGGAGAATATGAAAAGAAGTTGCATTGATATGCCTGATATTCCCCATTTCAATTGATGATTCTCCCAATTCACATCAGTTTGTTTCATTTTCAACATAATGTATGACCTGTTTGGGGGAGCCAGTTGCATAATTTATAGCTGTCAATGTTCATTATGTGTTTACTCTGTTAACCATAGGCCCTATAGTTAGGTACAGGTCCTTGAAGTCAGGTTGCTCCATTGGCACCTCAACCTCATGATGTCCGAGACTGAACTCATCAGTTTTCCTCCCAAACATGCTGTAACATCTGTATTCCCTTTATTAGCTGATGACACTGTTATTTAGTCAGTCCACATGACTGAAACCAAGAGCTCACTCTTCTTTTTTCTCTTAGTTCTATTTTAAGATGTTTATAGGCCCTGGCACCGCCGCGTTTAGAGGCCTTCACCTTGCATCATATCAGACACTATATCCCCTATCATATATTTTTTTGGTGTTAAGATTAAGTTTTTTAAAAAATATAAAGTTGCTTTTGAGCATGGGAGGTCGTCTGTAGTTAAAATTGTATTTTTCTCTTGAGCACCATCTTCTCCCATCCGCTATCTCAGCCTGAATTTCAGGTCGGGTTTTTTGGCCTTTTCTGCCTTTACTCATATTGACCCCTCGGTTCAAGAAAAATCATTGTTGCTCAAAGAAAGTTTTTTAGGGCGCCTGGGTGGCTCAGTTGGTTGAGCAACTGCCTTCGGCTCGGGTCATGATCCCGGAGTCCTGGGATCGAGTCCCATATCGGGCTCCCGGCTCTGCGGGAAGTCTGCTTCTCCCCCTGACCTTCTCCCCTCTCATTCTCAGTCTCTTCGCTCTCTAATAAATAAAAATAAAAAATCTTTAAAAAAAAATCTTTAAAAAAAAAAAGTTTTTTATACAGTGAAAGTCTACAGACAGGCATCCACATGGACGGAATGTGTAGTTGAATATAAAATGCTAGCCCAAGCACTAGGTGATACTTCAGGAAGCATGAAGTAGTTAAGTGACTTTGGGATTTTCTGTGTATTGATTTTGACAACATTTGGATTAGTTGTAGTTTAATGATATATTGTAACTATCAATTATAAAAAAAACTAAGATAATCTAAGGAGTTTGGTTTTGAAAACATTTTTTATGATTTTCATAGTTTAGAACTAATTCTTTAAAAATATTTTATGTCATCATTCTCACTAGAAGGAAAAAAATTTGGTTCAGTGTTATATAGAGTGACAAATGAAAAGGGATAGGACTGGTGCATGTTTTATATTGTCCTTTTTATTAAATGTTAAGAATATACAAAGGAATACTTAGAAGAAATATAAAAATTATTAAATAACATGTTACTATAACTCTTATATTCTCAACCTGTATTTTAAGAAACTGCTATTGCCTTTGGAGTCTCATTTGTACTATATATGGCTCCCTTAAGCTTTCTTTTTCCTCCTGTCCCTCACACTGGCTAACCTATCCTGATTATCATTCTCTTGCTTTTCTTTATGGGCTTATAACCTATGTTTATATCCCTACATAATACATAGTTTTGATTTGTTCATTTTTGAGCTTTAAATAAATAGGAAATGTAGAATGTACTCTTGAGTTTTTTTCACTCCACATTATATTCCTGAGATTTTTCCTTATTATAGAACATGGCTATAATTCATTTATTTTCACTATTATATATCCACTAAATAAATATACTATGATTTATTTATCCATCCTATTATTGATGGACATGTAGGTGGTTTCTGGTTTGGTGCTGTTAAAAACAGTCTTGCCATGTATAATAATCTTGTAAATATCTCCTGGTATACGTTACAATTTTCTCTAGAATATTTACTTAGATGTAAAGTTGCTGCTTTTGCTTTATTAGATAATGAATAATTTTTTCCAAAGTAGCTGCATGATTTATTCCACAACACTGTATAAGAATTGCTCTTGTTTTCCTTTTTGTTTTCATTTAATACTGTCAGACATTATGTCAGTCTGATGGTATCTGCTGATTAATTTGAATGTCTCCGATTCCAAATGAGGTGGAGCATCTTTTCATGTTTATTTACTATTCACATTTTTTCTTCTGTGAAATTTGCATTCAGATCCCTTACCCTGGCATTTTCTTGTTGATTCATAAAAGTCATTTATTCTGAATACTAATCACTTGGTTATATAAGTATTGAATTGTCTCCTTCAATTTTGTGACTTATCCTTTATTTCTATTTATGGTGTTTCACCTTGTTAATTTTAGCCAAAAAGTATAGAATCCATTTACATTTAATGTAATTGCTGATATATTTTGATTTAAATACTATCTTATTTTCTATATAACTCTCCTGTTTTATGTTTCTTTTTCTTTATTGACTTATTTTACAAGTCAATTTTTTAAAAAATTTTATTTATTTATTTGAGAGAGAGACAGTGAGAGCAAGAACACGAGCAGGGGGAGTGGGAGAGGGAAGGCAGGCTTCCTGCCAAATGTGGAGCCCAATGTGGGGCTCGCTCCCAGGACCCTGGGATCATGACCCTAGCTGAAGGCAGACACTTAACAACTGAGCCACCCAGGCACCCCTACAAGTCAATTTTTTATTGCATTTTTTCCTCCCACTTAACTTGAGTTATACATTCTTCTATTCTTCTTTTAACGCTTAAACTAGAGGTTAAAACATGTGGCCTTGACTCATTTATGTTTAATATCAATGATTGTTTCTGTCATTTTCCCAATAATGCTAATTTCCATTTATTTCCCTCCCTCCTGCCTTTTTTCTTGTTATTTTGAGATATTTTATTTCCATATATCATAAACTCCACAATACCTTATTGTTATTGTTTAAACAAAATCAGTATTTGTCTATATTTACTCATATTAACTCCCTCATTGTTCTTCATTTTTTTTTTTTTTAAGATTTTATCCATTTATCTGACAGAGAGGAGAGAGATCACAAGTAGGCAGAGAGAGAGGGGGAAGCAGGCTTCCTGCTGAGCAGAGAGCCCAATGCGGGGCTTGATCCCAGGACCCTGAGATCATGACCTGAGCCGAAGGCAGAGGCTTTAATGCACTGAGCCACCCAGGTGCCCCTGTTCTTCATTCTTTCCTGTAATTTTGCATTTTCTTAGAATTATCTTCCCTTAGCTTGAAAAACTCTATTAGTATTTCTCTAACTGCAGGTTTATTCAGAATATATTAATTTCTCACTTTTCTAAATTTTTTTCCCTCCAAACTAACTTTCTGACTTTTATCTCTCTGCACTTTAATTTGGACATTTTCTATTGACCTGTCTTTCAGTTCACTAGTCCTGTATTCTACTATTTTTGACCTGCTATTAAACAATCCACTGAGTTCCTAGTTTCATATTTTGTGTTACTCAGATACAGGATTTTCTTTCTCTTTTTCTTTCTTTTTTTAGATCCTAATTTTCTGATTAAATTCTCCATCTCTTCCTGTATTTTCTTGAACAATGACCTATCCAAACAGTAGTTCGCTGTAAATAACCGATAGAGTTATATAAGCACCACACCATGAATTCTTGGAAAGAGTGAAATAAGAAGGTGAAAAGACCAGTGAAGAGCTAATTTAAGTGATCATATCAACTGATCTTTTAAAATATTTGCTATCTACTTTCTCATTGCCACTGCTGTACCTGATAAAGAGTCTAAATAGTTTCTGGATGTAGGTCTAATCATAACACATTCAAAACTAGTTTTTTCACTGTGTTTATCTGAAATTTTCATGGAATTGATATGAATGCAAAAAAGGCCTTTACTCTTTGAACAATGTATAAATAATATTGTGATCTTCAGTAGCTCTTTACTTTTTCTGCTTTAAGTGTGCTAATAGGTGGAATCGTAGCTCAACTCTAGGATTTCACTATTAATTTCCTAAACCATTCATTTAATGTGGGGCATACTTGCTTGGATTACTTCCAAGAATTTTCTTGGAAATATTAAAACACCTCTTTATATTGATGTTGCGCATTTAATATGGTGTTAGGACTAAAGTTTTATGTTACTTTGATTTATTGTGCTCTTTGATGACACTGGTTCCCTTTGATATAAAGATATCCCTTTTTCTCAGTGTCCTGATCTGCTTAATGTGTTCATTTTTACTGACAAGAAAAATGTGAGTATGTAGTTCACTAAAACTAGAAAAGAAAGGTGAAAGAAGGAACATTTTTTTAAGACTTATTTATTTAAGATTTATTTATTTTAGAGAGAGAGAGCACATGAGCAAGCAGGGGGAGGAGCAGAGGGAGAATCCCAAGTAGACTACTTGCTGAGCACGGAGCCCGACGTGGGGCTCTGTCTCACAGCACTGAGATCAGGACCTGAGCTGAAACCAAGAGTCAGACGCTTAACTGACTGCACCACCCAGGTGTCCCTGAAAGAAGAAACATTTAATGACCTAAACGGGAAACCTTTCAGTTAACATATAGGTTGAAAGAGAAGAGGGTCAGAGAGAAGGTCAGGAATTGAGATTTTAGAACATCTGTCCCAAAATATAATTACAATTACCTACTCTCACTGCAGAACTTCGAAATAGCTGTAGTAGCTTAGAGCCTGACAAACATGAGTTCTGGTGACCTGATCTTATTATATATATTTAACCTTTTTGAGCTTCAGTTTCCTATGTGTAAGGAGGGGATTATAATCCCATTAGTTTGCAAAAGAGACCTTTTGAAAGTCTGTAATTAGCAGCATCCTTGTTTTAAGAATCAAATTCTCTATCAGTTGAAAGTCATTCAGCTGCAAGTGTTACCTGATGTCCAAAATAGACAAACTCTATTGGCTCACACAATAAATTACTTAAGGAAATACCTCACCTAATAAGAAATTTGGAGATGCTGTAACATGGGTTATCAGTGCCCTAGTGATGTAATCAAGAACTTGTTAACCTTGTTTCTATTCATGGCCACTCACAGCATCAGCTGTGGTCTAAGGCTGGCTTTTCCTGTAATCAGAAAGTGGATGCCAAGGGCAACCAGAGTTGCATGTGTCCTTGTTTATGCCTGGCCATAGAGTACAAGGGAACCTCTGCTTTCTCATGCCTCCTTCCCTTCAAGTTGACCGGGCCTGCACAGCTCTCCCTTTCCCACCCCTGAGCCAATAACAATCTGCAAGGAAATGCATGTACTGATTGCTTGTCTAACCAGCACATGTTCTAGAGCTGGGAGATGGGATCAGTTTCTTCTGGAAGATAAGGCTTGAGAGGGAGTCTGGACGAACAAACAAAATCAAATTTTCTTTTCCTGTTTTAAAGAAGGAAGAAGGTTGAGTGAGGAGAGAAAATGGATACCAGGGACATAGTATATAACAGAGTGGGTATTGATTAAAGTAATTTCCTTGTTTGACAGTGAGGATCCATCTATGGTATAATTCTTCAAATCTTTTAGTCCTGATCAACTTCTGACTAAAGTAGTATATCCAGTTGTAGCTTTGGTAAAGGGTGAGAGAATCTGATATTAGCTCCCAAGAAAGTTGTATATGAGCAGAGTTTTATAAATTCTGTCTTGATGTTCTTTTGCCTATAATTTTTTTCAAAACTTGATTTAAAATATTTTCCAGACTGACTTTAAAATAATTCAATATTTTCAAGATGATTGGAAAACCTAATTATGTTAGTAATTTTAGCACAGTGAGATCCATTGTACTTTGACTAATATATACCTTAAAATATTTATCTCTGGTGTGATATTATTTTTGATATTCTGGTGTGAAAATATTTTTATGAGATAAAAATATTTATCTCAAAAATGTGTCAAGGCCTTTTGTCGAAGTCAGGACTGTTACATTGGGTAATTAAAATAATCTCTCAGATAGCTGCCTCATCAAAAATAGTAGTGTTTATTGAGCTTCTGGGTTTTGACAGTACTGTCAACATCGGTCAAGGAAGAAGACATTTAAGTTGGCTCTTAAAGGTAGACTAGAGGTTTGCCAGGTAGAAGAATAGAGTGGGATGAAATACAAGTATTTGGGGAAGAAACAGCCAGGGAAGGAATATATAGAACAGAGTGGAACATTTGGTGTATGGCAGGCTGCTAGGGCTTGGGGGTGCAGGAAGAGTTGGAGCCAGTGTGCCAGGAAAGCCTGGTATTTCAGCCTTAGGAATTTGGACTTTATCTGTAGGAAATGGGAGTCACTGAAAATTTTTAATAGAAGAGGGTGATGATTACATTTGTAATTTGGAAGGATTATTGTGAAAGTGATAAGAATAATGAGCGGAAAACTTAGTGGAACCCAAGTTTTACCAGAATTATTTAGGTAATTAATTTATTAAGTGGTTTTCCTTTGGCTACTGAAAAATAACCTTGAAAAGGGTTTCTAGATATCTTATTAGATTTTGAAGGGCTCATGATGAGGAGAAATGTTAACTACAGATTTGGCAATTCCAAAGACATTTCTTTTGAGTCTGACTCATTTTAGCTTCTCTAAATTGGGAGAAGAGCAAGATGACGTATGTGCAAGAGTCTTGATAATCCCTAAATTCTATGTCTGGATATTCCAGAGAATGCTTTATATCCACAGTGCTTAGCACTTTCCTGTTAGTTTTGTGCTGACCACTAAGATAAGAATTATTTAGGAAAATTTTAGATAACAGAGAACAAATGAGAATTTAAAAACTGAGAAAGCATACTGTTAATATGTTTAGATATATTTATTATGTATATATTTTAAAATATATCTTATTGGGGCTGGCTGGCTCAGTTCAAAGAGCATGCGGCTCTTGATCATGGGATCAAGCCCCACATTGGGGGATAGAGATTACTTAAATAAAAATTTTTAAGAAAATTTAAAAAATATATCATTTCTTATTCAATAAATTTTGAAATATGTATTGGTCCATATTAATCTAAAAAATAAAATTCATTATATAGGACAGTATGTACTGTATTATACTACTAAGGTAAAATTATGTATCTATTGGGTATCTGTGTAAGCAAAGAAATGTCTAAAAGAATCTTTATGAGTTGCCTGATTTTTTTTTTACAATGCATGTGTATCATTTTTATAATCACACACAAAAAACTCAATAGTGTGATTTTCATTTTGCAAAGAATCAAAGAAACTAATTGCAACCTTGGGTCAAAATGGAAGGGAATAACTCCCAAAACTCTCAAGATTTAACTCTAAATGGAATATATCAACTTATTTAAATAATTGGTTAGGAGAAGAATCGGTCAGTGTTGGGGGCAATAGAAAGGGAAGTCACAGAGGACAGCGTTCTAGAATTCAGGGTCTGTGGAACAGGGGAGCCTTGGCCAACATTGGCAGCACTATCTCTAGTAGAGAGGTGAATTTAAGGAACCCCCTGAGTGTCCTGGCATTAAAAATAATTGGTTGGACTTCTTTCCTATAGTGCTTCTCAGAGCCTGTGAGTATTGCTTAAAAACCATACTGCATTTCCCAAACTCATTTGATTATGAGACCCTCTTCATGAAATCTTTCTGTGGACCACTCTTTGAGAGATATTCCATTAAACCTATGATTTATTCACTTTCTGTATTTCTGGACTCCGTGCTCACCAAGCTTTCTGATTAATGGCTTTTCAAGTGAACTGTCTACAGGGAGAGAAAACTTTAAATATATATAGGTTGAGTATTAAGAGCTTTTGATATATTTCTCATTTTCAGTCAACAAATTAGAATTAAATTCTGGAAGCAGAGAAGGGGGGAGAAGGGAAAAAATCTACCAGGTTTCTTCTGTTTGCTGAGTTCAGATACCCTCCCCACTTTTTTTTTCTCTTTTTCACACCCCCCTCCCTTTTTAGAAGATTTTACTTATTTATTTGTCTGAGAGAGAGAGTGTAAGAGAGAGCTCATACACACATGAGAGAGAGCACAAGCAGAAGGAGTGACAGGCAGAGGGAGAAGCAGACTCCCCACTGAGGAAGGAGCCCAATGCAGGATTCAAACCCAGGACCCTGGGATCATGACCGGAGCTGAAGACAGTCACGTAAGCTACTGAGCCACACAGGCATCCCTTTCACACCCCTTTTTGTTAAATGAGCCTAAAAGACTTCTTGCTAAAATATTAGATAGAGAAAAAAAGTTAAGGGCTCATTGACTAACTGTTTTTTTTTTCTTCCTGTTTCCTGGGATTTAAAATTTTTTTTCTTGGACCAAAAAAGATTTCCCTCTTGTTGAAAGGGTATTCTCTGAAACTTCTACCTGGAACAACCACTTAGTTTCCATATATTACAAAATTCCAACTTTTCCCCCTAACTTTATTCACAAGCTTGGCTTTTGCGTGTTATTTTATCTTACTCTTTAAAACATTTTTTTAAAAATTATAATTAACATATGAATTCAGCTGTTTAAACTGTACAGTTCAGTGGGTTTTGATGCATTCACAAAGTTATGCAGCATAATCAATTTTAGAACATTTAATCCCCCTAAAAAGAAACTCCATACCCATTTGCAGTCACTTCTCTCTTATTGCCAACCCTTCCTGCCTCGGAGAACCATTGGCCTGTTTTCGTCTCTATAGATTCATACCTCATGGACATTTCATAAAAATGGGATCAGATATAATATGTGGTTTTATGGTGATTGACTTCTTTCCCTTAGCACGTTTTCAAGGTTCATCTGTGTTAATGTATCACTATTTTACCTTTTTATTAATGTATAATATTTGAATAATACTGTGATATATAGATAATGTACTTTTGTTTCCCCATTCATCAGTTGATGGACATTTGAGTTGTTTCCACTTTGGGGCTATTATGAATAATATTGCTATAAATATGCTAGTATGAATAATGCTCTGTACAAGTTTTTGTGTAGACATGTTTTCATTTCTCTTGGGTACACACCTAGGAGTGAAATTGCTGGATCATATTGTGGCTCTATGTTTAACATTTTGAAGAACTGCCAAGTTTTTTTCCAAAGTAGTTTTACCATTTTACATTCCTACCAGTGATGTATGAGGGTTCCAATTTCTCCAGTCCTTGCCAACACTTGTTATTATGCCTTTGATTTAAACAGTAGTTGTGACACCCTAATGGGGTGAAAGTGGTATCGCATTCTAGTTTTGATGTGCACCTTACTCTTGAATGGTACTTCATTTGTCATGTTTTTATGGTCTTATATTCACTCATATACTGTCTGTTTAAGCTTCAGTTCCATCTTGAAAGTTTGCATGCATTGCAATGGATTTAAAACAGAAGGTAGAGAAATCAAAGCTGATTTCAAGATATTTTTGGTTTTTGTATTCTTAAGGCACAACATAAGGCAAATTCCACTGAGCATTTCATTGAGGATGGAGCTGAATTTCAAGTACATTTTAGGGCTTATTGACAGGAACTTTGATGTGAGAGAGAGAACTCTGACTCTGATTAACTGCTTTGTAAAGGGAAACCGGAATCTGACTTATGGATCTGCTCTAAGGTGCAGTAGAAAGCCTACCAGTTTCCCTTAATTTAAGATCTGCTTCTTGGTAACCAGATACTGCCCAAGAATGTGTTGGTAATGTGCCTCCTTTCCCGTGAGTGATTTGGCATACGTAAATATCTTATTAATAGACTTAACAGTTTTATAGTAAGAGTTAACATTTACTGAATATTTCCTGAGTCAGGCAGACATTATGGTAAATACCTCATGTGCATTATCTTTAAGAATTTTCCAATACTTTTTCATATTGTGGCACCCATCGAAAATTATGATGTTCTGTGGTACACTGAAGTAAATGTACTGTATTTACCTTAACGTGGCCCAGTGTGACCGGCCCAAGGACTTCAGCTGCATCATACATTCCCAGCCTTTAAAAAGGCTGAACATTTTTGGTATCTTTTAACCTGCAACCTCTATTCAGGGCATGCAGGTTGGAAAACTGAGTTTGATCTATGATATAAGCGCATGTGGTATATACTGTATTTTCTGCATTTTATAGTTAAGGAAACCAAGGCTTAACTTGCTAAAGAACAAAAAGCTAAGAAATAGAGGATATAACTTGGTAAAAACAGCAGCCAAAATAATAAATCATGCAGCACTTTCTACAAGTTGACAAGGAGTGTGGCACAAAAGTAAACTCTTCGCTTTTGAATTTTTTAATGAAGACTTTTAAGTTAACACATTATCATTTTTATAAAGCCTACCAACCCTGTTTAAAGCCTATTAGGATAAGACTTACTCTAACTAATCCTTAAGGGTTAATTTTTCACCCCACCCCTCAAAAAAGAGAAAAGCTCAATCAAGTATATATGTTTAATTATTTAAGCTAAAATTTCATGATAAAATCATTTGGTGATAATTTGTGCTTATAAAAATAATTATGTAGTAAGCTTGGATAAAGAAAAACAGTAGTCATCTATAAAAATAATAGCATATTTGCATTTATGTAATTTGTTACATCTATTATGATTATGAAACCAACATGTGGATGTGGTTAAATTTTTTTTTTCAAATAATGCCAAATTACCTTTCTTTTCCACCGCATACTACTTCTAGTTCCACTCCTTAGAAACAATATCATTCACAATTAGGTGTCTATCCTTTCAGAAAAAATTGTGAATAAAATATACATATTTTTATGGCATGTTTACATTTTATTTTGTGGCACATTACATATGCATATATTTTTATATAAAAGAAAAGAAAATATTTTCTTAAATGATCACTATTAGAGAGTGGCTTACCGTAGCAGTAAAGAGAATCTTTAGTCTTTTTTTTTTTTTTTTTAAGATTTCATTCATTCACTTGACAGAGAGATCACAAGTAGGCAGAGAGGCAGGCAGAGAGAGAGGGGGAAGCAGGCTCGCAGAGAGCCTGATGCAGGGCTCTGTCCCAGGACCCTGAGATCATGACCTGAGCCAAAGGCAGAGGCTTTAACCCACTGAGCCACCCAGGCACTCCAAGAATCTTTAGTCTTTGTGGAGGCTTGCCCTATTGTCTCTCTGGCTAAATAGTTATGTAATAAACAATCCCTGACAAAAGCCATCAATATGTTGTTTATTTCTTTTTAGCTGATGGTTGGTAGTTTAAGAACATGTTGAGCTAGATTCTGTGGATTTAGCTTCAGTTCCTATGATGGGGGTTGCTGATTGGTGACAGAATGGGCAAGAGGACAAAATGGGGCTCTTCTGTATTATGTGCAGTTGTGATTTAATTTACGGTGGCTTTGAGTTTGGAATCCTGGTAAGATTCTATTAAGGAAAAAATTCCTGGTGTGCCTGGGTGGCTCAGTGGGTTAAAGCCTCTGCCTTCAGCTCAGCTCATGATCTCAGGGTCCTGGGATCGAGCCCCACATCGGGCTCTCTGCTTGATGGGGAGCCTGCTTCCCCCTGTCTCTCCCTCCTTGTGATCTTTCTCTCTCTGTCAAATAATTAAATAAAATATTTTTTAAAAATAAAAAGGAAGAAATTCCTGTGAGAATATATTCTTATCTTGACAGTGCTTAAAATTTAGTATGAAGAAACTATTGCTCCTGTGTTAAAAAAAATGATAAAATTCATTGAAGTAAAAAATGTAATTTGCTAATGATTGGGGGAAAAAAAATCCACAGAATTTCTTAATTGAATCTCAGAGCATGAGGTTGAATCTTAAAGGTAAACTCAGCCGAGTTCCTGAATAAAGTCAGAGAATTACAGTAGATACTGATAAAGGGGCTTTCACATTTTTAAAAGATAAAAACTGGTTGAAAGCTTTTTTCATGTATAGGAAGAAGGATCGAAAAGAACCAGGGAAAGATTATGCTGGTGGTAGGCGTTGACGTGTAATGTACTATGTGTTCTTTTGATCTGATAGCTCATGATAGGTTTAGTTGGTTACCATGGTTCCGTTTCATTTCCTGCAAACCTTGTGCTATTTGGAATAAGTGGAAAATAATGTTCTGCAGAATAATTTTTCAAAAATGTTTTTTTGCTTCTCTTAGTTAAGATTATGATCACTTTTGGGGAAGTTTTCTGGATGTAAGGGTAGGTGATAACTCAAACGACAACAGTAGAATCGAGAAGGCTTGCAATATCGTAAAATTAATATTGATAAAAAGGCTAGCATCATTTACTTAAACATGTAATACCATGTTATTAGTGCCATGAGCTTTTTTAGAAGATTGGTATAGTAATCAAGTTTATATGAAGTACCTTTGGGTCAAATATGCATTAATAAAACAAAC